>QJPP01007489.1:890000-1263192 GCA_003996215.1 Jaltomata sinuosa | reverse complement strand
CCGGCATCCCATACTACCGGAGCGTACAATCAACAAACAACAAACAAGGGTGGAGCCTCAAACAATGAATGATATGATGCATGAAGATCTCAAGTGCCATGGAATCTCTGTATGTACCTCCTCCGGCGCCGATCCGGCCCAGCAGGTAGGTTCCATGGAAGGACTCTGCCCGTATACCTCTACTCCATCGTATACCCCTCCACCGGCACACGCAGCCCGTAGCCCCTGGCCCGGATGGCAAGGTCCATGGAGGTCCCAGACCCCATACTAAAACTCAGTATCAGAACATGTCGTCCGGAAGCAAGTCCGGTATCAAGATAGAGACCCAGTCTCGATATCAAGATAGAGACCCAGTCTCGAATATGCACGCCCAGACCCGGTCCAGGACTAAAAATAGTAGGAAAATATCTAAAAAAAACCCCTCCAAGGGTGCCCGGGAGTAACCGGGTCTAAATAGTAAAAAGTCATCTCAGGTGCTCGGTCCGACCGAGGCTAAAAATCATCTCAAGTAACAAGAAAACTCAACTAGCACCCCGGCCCTGCCGAGTCTAGCGATAATCGTAAAACTGATGATTTTAAACATAATTTTACTTTCTTGCTCAAAAATCTCCACAAGTGAAATCAACCATTTCCAAATCATTTCCATCAAAAACGGGGCCCCTGGGCCATGCAAGGTTTAGAAAACAGTGCCAGTAGGCCCGAAGCCAAAACCACAGTAAAACACGGATAAAACCTCTTTATATGCATGGAAATGGTATGATCACACACAATAGCTGCCCCGCAGCTCATAATCAACCTATCGACCCTGCACAGGCCCACAGCTACTCAACAAGCATAACCAGCCTAGAAGGATAATTCTATGCCCGGGACTCGCGGACATTCCCAAAATCCCACCTTCTATGTTCCAGAGTCAACAAGGTCTCACAGGACCACAAGGGTAAATAAAATATAACGACAAATACTACAAGCAACGGAGGAACAAAAGTAGGCGGACATGAATAAAGCGGTCGAGGTCTGTGGTACCAACCTAATAAACCAACCCAAGGATGCCCATTAATACAATTTTATTTTATATATACGGAGTCTGGGAAAAATAAACCGTAACCTACCTGTCGTCCGACGACAAGCTGCTAGAATGATGATCTCCGAGTCCGAACCGCTCCGAAATGAAATCAAATTGAATGAATCTTAATACCCACTAACGTGTGGGTGAATTTTGAGTAACTTAAATTCTGCCAAACTTTGGAAGTTTGGCAGATGAGCATACTTAAGTATATAGGATTTTCCAATAATCCTTATCCTTGGCAATGAATAAGATAAAAGTCCAGTGATGCCACCATTCCACTTGCTATGTGCTGTGTTAGCCCCTCCACTTCCACGTGGAGGTGGAGGTGGCAACCAATCCGATCCGTTAAATATATACTCGGGTATTGCATAAATTCGTGGTAAAATAAATATAATATTTTAAATATACCATAATTCATAGAAAATTATTTTAAACAAAACCTACTATATTATAATAATAAATTTCAACATAATTAAATTTACTACCTCCGTTAAAATATTACAATGTATAAAAACTTTATAAAATAAATACATATACAATTATAACGTATCAAAAATATTTTCCATAAACCTTTAAAATATTTTGAAAAGGTAATAATAATATAATATAACTTCCTACCACCTTCGACTTTTAAATAAAATATTTTTAAATACGCACGATTTCGATACTCAAGAATTCTCTCGGGATCCTCCCTTATTTTTTATAACTGTTTCGGAACTGAAATGGCGTCTTAAAACGTGAAGTCGAGGCTTAAATCGAGTTTAACCCGACCCGGTTCGCGACCCGGTTCGCAACCCATTTTCTGCCAGACAGTCCGCGATAAAACAGTCATAACTTTTTACTCCGAGATCATTTGGACGTGAGGTTTTGTGCGTTGGAAACTAGACTCGTAGACCTTCGATTTGGTATTTTGGGGGACTTCTAACTCTTTATATATTGAGAGAAAAGCCCTGATACATTTGACCCAAAGTTCAGAAAATTTGTTAAAGGTCTTACGATATCTTTTGTCGATTTGCTTGACTTCAAAACTTAAACGTGGAAATGACCGGAAGGGTCATTACATACCAGATGTACAGCTGGAATGAAAATATAAAAAAGGAAGATACGTGGAAGAGACATAAAGAAGGAAGATACGTGAAAAAGACGAAAAGCAAGAAGATACGTGGAAAGAAAGAAAAGAAGTCAAAAATGAAATTTGAAAAAAATGTAAAAGTTGCATAAAGTCTTGCCTACCATAAATATAAGTAGGTAAATGTCCCTGTCAGCTATTTATACCGCATTGTAAAAAGCCATAAAATAATGGACAGATGTAAAAATAGGAATAATATAATTTTTGTTTTATTATAAAAAGTCGTAAAGTAAATAGTAAGAGTCATTCATGAACAGTAAAGGTCGTTCATGAAAGGTCATTTGTGAATAGTAAGAGTCATTTGTAAATAGTAAGAGTCGTTTTTCCTTCTATATAAGGAGGTAAGAGGATGAAGGGAGAAATAAGATCAGATCAGCGAAAAAATCCTTCACCTCTCAATTCCTCACTTGTAAAACTTCCATATACATAAATAAAATATATCTTTTAAGTAAGCTATGGAACATCCAGACGAGCTAAAAAATCAGGTATACTTATTCATAGTCATGTATAGCTAAACTTTTATATTCCTTATAATCTCTTTTATATCATAACTGTTTATCATGTTTTAGTACTGTTATAAAGAACATCTTAAGAAAGCTTGCCATGGCTAAATATTGCTGAGAGTAGTTAAGCCCAGACTATGCCATCCTAAGGTCTAAACCGGTAGGCAAGGAGGCCGTTTAGGGGAGTAGACAGAGTTGAGGCGCTGTTAGGGTAAACGATTGAAGCAAGAAAAGCATGGTAGTGGCTAGAAGAGATTGTTCAAAATAACTTATTAAAAGATGATGAACTTTATGATAAACAAAGAGATTAGAGGGAATATGTTTAGTAAAAAACATGACAAGAATAAATATCAATTTAATGAGCAATAATACGTACCTAATAGATGATAATAATAATTATAAAATATTCATATTATATATCCTTAAGCAACTTAATAACGATGTTAGGAGAAAAATCTACGATATTTTAGTTACTTTTTGAGATAACAGCAATAATGGAACAAAGATGGACAGAACTAATTATACCAGATGACATAGACGATTTAAGTTTATACGAACTAGATTTATATTCGGATCAATAAAAGCATTTAATCAAAATATGAATACAGAATCATTTGAAAAATGGAGACACACCAAAGAACTAATAGATTTCCAAATATACCTAATAAAACAAAATTTAGATATTTATTTAGAAACAGGAGATACTGAATTTTTAAAATATATGAAAAATAATATAATAAACCTTCAAGAATCACATATAAAAGAGAAACAATTATATGAAGCAACTTTCTCATAAAAATAAAAATAACAGCAAATAATGGACTCAACTACGAAAATGGATAAATCTACCCACGACTTAAAAATAATAAGTAACCCCTCAAAATACCAAATATTCTTTAAAGATAAAATATTAATCACTAACATTAAAACAGTTAATCTTAACAGAGATTTACAACAAATTATACTTGATAAAATCATTAATTCTACAGAAGATTTTTGGCCATACGAATCAGATATATATCCAGATATAGACTCAATTAAAAATAATGAATAAAAACACTTCCGCACACATACCACGCACTGGCCAGAGTGCCAGTGCCAGAGTCTGTTCTTACAATAAATTTGTCCATTATTTTATGGCTTTTTACAATACGGTATAAATAGCTGACAGGGACATTTACCTACTTATATTTATGGTAGGCAAGACTTTATGCAACTTTTACATTTTTTTCAAATTTCATTTTTGACTTCTTTTCTTTCTTTCCACGTATCTTCTTGCTTTTCGTCTTTTTCACGTATCTTCCTTCTTTTTGTCTCTTCCACGTATCTTCCTTTTTTATATTTTCATTCCAGCTGTATATCTGGTATCTCTGTCATATCTCCTCCATTGCATTTTGAACAACGATGATCTGGATATTTATGACTAATTATCTTGCAGTATCTTGTTAATAGATTTTGAGAAATAAATTCATTCTTCAATGCTCTTGTCGTCGGTTTTTCTTCTGGTCTAAGTAATGATAATATCCATTGTTGGACTTCTCCCATATCTGCTTCTCTTACACTTCTTGAATTTGAATAAATCATTAATTGGTCTCTGGCGTAGTAGCTCCATATCGCGTTTCCATTTAAATAATTATCTGCTAGCTCTTGAATAATGGTTGAAATTCCAATAATTCGTTTGTTTGCATAGAAATTGGGTATTTCGATCATAGGTATTTCTGGTTGTGTTAATATATCGTCTGGTAATATCATGTTTTTTGTCAATCCCAGTTTTACAACTTGGATCACTGGTTTTATCTCGTCATATAATATCTCTGCTGGTGCTGTATAAAATTTCACATAGAATAAATTTCCTTTCGTAACTCTTTTGTAGGTTAGAAATGCTTGGTGTATTTCTGGTATTCCTTGTAGCTCTTCTCCGTCATATGTATATATTGTACTAAGTAGTCCATAATGGTAACATGTTTTGACTAAGTTCGAATTTGTCTTTGGCTGTGCAATAAGTCTGTTATATCCTTGTAATTTTTGGGTTATGTAGTCTTGGGTTGAGTCTGTAGTTGTAACTGATCTTGGGTTTAGGTTTAAATATGTCTGGATTTTGTATATGTTTTGTATGTAGTTTTGGGACAAATGGTTGTATATCTTTTTCTCTTTTTGTAAACTTGCTGCGTATGTATTTATTTGGGGTGGTACCATAACTGGTCTTTGTATTTTTTGAGTAAATGGGTTTGTGAACATTGTATTTAAATTGGTATTTTTGTATTGGGGTTTTGTAGGTTGTCCGCTTGTACCTGCACTTGTACCTGCATTATTAGCAAATAAATTGTTTTGGGTTTTTTGGAGTTTCCCAACGTCTCCTTCTAGCTCCGGACGTTTATAGTCTTCCTGGGGACTGCTATCTTTAGCCTTAGACTTCAGATTAACTTCATTAGTCTTTAGCTTTTTTATCTCTTCATCCATACTATCCACTTTAGTACAAAGTGTAGTAATGGCTTCGAGTATCTTATCCATTGTATTATCTTCTGTCTCAGTTTGGGTACCTTTGTCTTGATAGGTAGTCTGCAATAACATTTTTGTCAGTCCTTATTACCTCAATTGTAAATGTAAAATTTTGTATATTTAATACAAGCCTTCTTATTTCCTTCGTTGTCACTGAGTCTGGTATTTTTCGCGTTATCCACCACTTTACTTGCGTATTATCTGTTCTTACAATAAATTTGTTATAAATACTATATGGCTCAAATGCTAACAAACATTTATATAATACAAGTAGTTCTTTTCTATTTATTTCTCATTTTAATTGTGGTTCCGTGTATGATCCCGAATAATATCTACAATGATGTTCAATTTCTTCATTATCATATCTATATTTGAGAATTCCTCCATAACTGTGATCACTAGAATCAGTTTCTACTATGTATGTAAATTGCCTTTTTTCATCCGGAAAATATAGTTTTGGTAGTTTTTTACACAAATTTTTAATCTTTTTTATATGCATTTTATCTTTTTCGTCAAAATAGTATTCTACATCTTTCTTTAATTTTTTCTGCAGTGGTTTTAAGTTTTCTGCTAATTTAGGGATATATTCTCTTACTTGGTTAACTAATCCTAAAAATGATTGTAGCTTCTTTTTGTGTCAAGTGTCTCATTTAAATTAATTATTTTCTGTACTATATGCGTTTGCATTTTTATTCCATTTTTATCTATTTGTATACCTAAAAATTCTATTTGATTTTTCATTTTTTCTGCCTTCTTTTTACTTAAACTAATTCCTGATATTTCTATGATGTGTATAAATTTTTCTAGTAATTTTATATGTTCTTCCTCTGTCCTGGAATATAATAGTATATCATCTATATATATTATGCAATTTTCTAATTGGTTGAAGTAGTTGTCCATAAAATGTTGGTATCTGACTGGTGCGTTTTTATATCCAAAGGGTAATACATTCCATTCGTAAAATCCTTGTGGTACTGTAAATGCTGTTAGTTTCTTAGATCATCTTCTAGTTTTAAATGGTAAAATCCTGATTTGCAGTCAAATTTACTAAAATAGTTATATCCTTGTATTTGTCTAATTTTTAGTATTTTATTTGGTATTGGATAATTATATGTTTTTGTTTTTGCATTTAAATTTCTATAATCTATAACCATTCTACTTTTTCCTCGTTTTTGTTCACTATGTTTATTTACTATAAATGCTGGGCTAGTGTGTTTGCTGTTACTTTCTTGTATATATTTATTGTCTAATAATTCTTGTATATGCATTTTAAATTCTGTTAGGTCCGTAAAATTGTATTTTAAAGGTTTTTGCATTATTATACTATTTTCATCTATTAGTTCAATTTTTATTTTTGTTTTATGTTTTTCCATCCTTGTAAGGGATTGTCATTATATAGTAGTTCTAATTTATCTTGGAGTAGTTTTATCTTATTTATAGAAAATATGATTATTTCTATTTTATGGTTGCTTGGTGTTATATTTTCTAGTTTTTGGGTAATTTTTCTCACTTCCTTTGATCCATGGTGTTGTTTTTCTTAATTTATTATTTACTCTTTTTGCTCCTACTCTTTGTCCACATGGGGTAGTAAACCACCAATGTGTCTTTGTTATAGTATGTGGGAATAATTTATCTAAGAATGGCATTCCTAGTAATATATCTTTATTTGTAAATTCATAACTATATATTTCTCCTATGGTTAATATTTTATCCCATATTTGTATTTTTAGATTCCTTGCTTTATGTGTTATCATACTTCCTTCATTGTTAAATCCCGTTACTACTAAGGGTGTTTTCAATTCTTCCCATTTATCTTCTGGTAGACAATTATGTTTACACATGTTTACACATGTTAGCTTCTGCTCCTGTATCCATCATAGGTGTATAATATCTATTATAGTATCCTTCTACTATTATTTTGGTAAGTATATATATTTTTGTCATTTATTATGTTAATTTATTAATTTATCATATTAAGGTTCTTTTGATTACTACCTTTTTATTTTCATAACTTATTGTTAATTGCTTATCTTCTAGGTTATATGGTTTAACTTTTTCTAACCACTTTGCTTCTAGCGTGATATTTTTATCTCCTTGATATATTTTGAAATTTATTAATATTGGTATTCCTCCAATAATTAATTCTTTTTCGGTTGTTTCTTCAATTTTTCTTAATGCTTTTGGTAAGTCCGAACATTGTTGTTCATTTGTTATTATTTCTTTTTCTGGTATTAATTCTCTTGCAATATAATTTTCTTGTTGTCCTGTATTTATTAATATTAAATATTTCCTTTTGTCCATTAATCCTGTTATGTAGTAATGATATGGTTTTATTTTTTCTATTAATTTTGGTGGAGTTACATAATTTATCCTTCTTGATGTACTCATTCTTGATGATGTTTCTGGTATTTCATTACCTGTTCGTTTTGACGTTTCTATTCTTTCCTTTACTATTTCTAAGTTTTTGTCGATGTCCATTTTTGCATAACTATAATCATTATTATCTATAACTGATACTATTCTTTCAAACGGATTTTCTATTTTAATTCTATTTATTTTATTTCTAGCTGTTATTTTATGTTTTGTTGTAAGGATGTATAAGTTTTTACATCTTGCCGTAAATATCTTACTTCCTGGTGTTAGTTCTATTCCCGACATTTTCCAGTATAAAACTAATGATCTATCTATATTTTTATCATCTATTGCTACTGAATAATTTGCACTTATTATGAATTTAAATTTTTGGTATATTAGATTACCTTTCACTGCACTTATTACACTTTTTTCTATAGGTTGTATAATTCTATCATCCGCTAAGTATATTTCTATAGGGGTATCTATTCCTTCTCTAAAACATGCTTTTATTAGTATTTCTGTTCCTCCTAAATGTACGTATTTTATTGGATTTTTTGCTTTTATATCTTGTATTTCTTTATTTAGTACTTTTTTATTCAAGATTGGTATTCTAGCTTTACCTTTAATGTATTTACAATCTATTATATGTTCTCTTTGGCTTATTACATAATATTCTTCTTTTTGTCTTTTAAACCAATTTTTTATTGTTGGTACCTCTAATATTTTATCTATGCTTAGATCTAATTCTTTTCCCTTTATTTGTTCAAATATATTGGTGTCAAATATTATTTTTTGTTCTGAGGATTGTTCATCTTGGTGTTCTTCTTGTTGTGTTATCCTTATATCTTTCTCAGTCATAATTTTCTTCTTCCGATTCTCCTATATTATTATTTATATCGTTTTCGTTTTCGTTTTCTGATAATTCATTTTCTGATAATTCATATATACTGTATTCACTTTCTAATTCATAATCTATATATTCCATTTGTGTATATTTATCATCTCCTATTATTATTTCAGTAATTTGTTTTTTCTTTGGATTTTTTGGTAATTTGCAATCTCTAGCTAAGTGTCCTAGTTTTCCACAATTGTAACAAGTACATTCCGTTAATTTTTTCTTTGTTTTATATGGTTTTTTATATTTGTAATTTTTTACATAATATCTTCTTCTTGTTTTTTTATACTTATATTTTGATTTATATGGTTTATATTTACTACTATATCTTTTTATTTTCTTATGTTTTTTATAATATTTATCTGTGCATCCGAATTGGGGTGCTGTTCTATCTTTGCAACATGCTAAATTTCTTACTAATATTTTACCCATTTTAATGTTTTCTTTGTATTTTTCACATAATTCCATGACTACTTGCTTCTATTCTGTTTGTTACTACGCTTTTATCTTATATGTGCCCAGTCAGCCTATGATACCTACTGGGTACCTTATTCTTCTCATTTGGTGCTCATACTACACTCTGCATCATCTGGTGCAGATCCTAGTGTAGGCCATCACCGTTAGCTCGTGGAGACTCGTGCAAGGAGATACTTTTGTGATATTATGGACTGAGCGTGAGCTCTTAGTGACCGGAGCTTAGCTTTTAGTTATCTTTTGATTATGTACTGTATTTTTACTCGAAGACAACTTTGTATATATTATTTTGGACCCTTGTACTTCTTATGTAGATCTGGCTCTTATACGCTATGATACCAAGTTTTGGATTTGGTTTAGCTTCCGCATTGTATATATTACTCCTGTTATCTATTTTCTTCATCGTGTTCCCTTGCTTCCACTTATTAAACTATTCTTCCATTTTAGTTGATAGAATGTGGCCCATTACTAACTGTTCCGGGCTACGGGGATTGGTTCACCTACTGGAGGGTTGTAGGTGCCATCATAATCGAGAAATCGAGTCGTGACATCGAAGATAATAAACAGAGTGTATTAAATGCTACTACTATTACTCAAGTTATTAAAACTGAACCTACATGGCAAACTTCTGAAATCAAATCTCAAAAGACGCCACCGCTACTTTAATTTATAGCATAGCCAAACATTTTATAGGAGAATCCCAACTTTTCCAAGATAGGAGTCTAGAGATATTATCCAACCTATCCTATCCAAAATTAGGCGATTTTAGATGGTATAAAGATGTCTTCCTCAATAAAGTCATGGTTAGAGAACACTGTAATCATGATTATTGGAAAGAAAATCTCATAAGTGGTTTACTAGCATTATTTGCTGAAAAAGTTAGGATAAAATTAAAAGATAGGTTCAAGGGTAAAATTCCTTTTAGTCAATTGACTTATGCTGACCTTATAAGTTTTATAAATATCACTGGACTTGAATTATGTACAGACATTAAATTGAAGAATCAACTAACAAGGGACAGTAAAATATCACGAAGCGAGCTAGGGAGTTTTTGTCAGAATTTTGGATATGTTAAATCATCCACCCTTTCAAAAGAAGCATCCAAGAAAATCAAAAGAAGACAGAAATATTTTAAAAATAAATTTGAAAAACCCCATTATTACAAAAGAAGATTTAAAAAATATAAAACCACTAAAGGTGGCACCAAATCTTACAAAAATAATACTGATAAATGTTAAAACTATGGAAAATTTGGTCACCGAGTCAGAGATTACCGAGTACTTAATAAAAAAGATAAAATAAATATGTTAGAACTTGAGCAAAGAGTCAAGAATAAATTATATTCTATTCTTGAGGAAAATGAAAATAGTTCTTCCTCTGAGAAGAGCCTTAGTGACGAAGATCAACTTAATATCGCATATAGTTCTGACATCAATGAGTCAAGTAATCACTGTGGATGCAGCGATGCGATTTGCACTTGTGATAGCCGCTCTATAAATGTCATTACTAATAGTAACAAAGAGATTTTCTTTGAGATGATTGACCATATTGATGATCATGGTCTTAAAAGAAAATATTTAATAGAATTAAAAAATATAGTTCTTAATCAATAACCGGATAAAGAATCTATTGAACCCTTTAATATAAAAAATATATTAAATAAATTTAAAGAACAAAGGTCTGACACAACACTACAAGATCTTCAAATGAATTATTACACATAAAAAGGGAAGTTAAGGAGGTTAAGAAAAGACTTGACAAACTAAAAACAAAATTACTTACCGATCAAATTATAAAAGATTTGAAGCCTAAGCAAGAATCAGCGTCATACGAGCTTGGAGAAACGTTAAAATTGGGAAAATATGAGGAAGAAAAAATAGAGTCTCTAGAAGGAACTCTAGAAGCCAAATCAGGAATTAAAACAATTGCAATAGTGAAAGCCCAGAGTTACCATATACCTATTGCACTAGTCATAAATAAAAACTATACGATTCATAAAATTACATTATTAGATATAGGTGCAGATCAAAACTGCATAATTGAAGGAATAATTCCTACTGAATACCTCGAAAAAAGTACTGCCCGATTATTCTCTGCAACAGGAGGAAGATTCAAGATAAATTATAAACTTCACAGGGCACACATATGCAATAATTGAATTTATTTTATTAATGACTTTATAATAACCAAGGATATAAATGAAGAAATAATATTAGGCATCCCTTTTATAACTCAAATAAAACCATACGTCACCGCGTTAGATGGCATCCACACCACTATGTTAGGAAAATAAATTATTTTTCCTTATCTAAATAATATGTCAAAAGAGGAAAGTGACTTTGTAAAAGATAAAACTGTTTTAGAATAAATTTACTTTCACAACAAATAAACTATTTAAAAGATGAAATAAAAATTAAGAGGATTGAGTCATCTTTAAAAACCACGGAAGTGGAAGCCAACATTGTCATGAACCGACTACCAGGTCGTGTGGGCGCCTACTCTAAGCACCTAAATAGATGAATCCTTACCACCTGATCCAACAGGTAAACACAAAATTACAAATAAAGCTATAAAAATCTTCTTTTAAAAAATTGAAAACATTTACAATATTTAATGCGAAAAAACCTCTTTTTAATATACAACACCTCCCTAAGATCTAGTCTAAGAAGGTACAAGTGCTACTACAGGAATGAAAAAAAATGTAAAGGACACATCTCCCACCACGAAAACAAGAGTAGAAGCTGCTGAGGAATCACGTCGTCCTGTACCTATGAAACATCACCGACCCTGCAACCAGACTATACCCAAAAAGGTATAGCAAGAGTAGAATTAGTACAAATACACGTAATGGTAGGCATCATCGGTCGACCTGAATCCATTCCATACCATCATATAAAAATCAAGGGAAAATGTGCAATTAATTATAATAGTTCAGCCCTTCAACATCCACCATTACCCAAAATCCGACATCAACCCCTACCTTTCTGTCCCTTCCACTGCCAACTCCACCACCATAAGACCTTGCACCCTGACCCGTAGGACTTTCCAAGTCACATTAACCCTTAGACTTCCCAAGTCACGCTAACACTTAGATCAACCCTTAAGTCTAGCCCAGACTACTCCTCCGTGGCTTGAGTCAACCCCTATGACTAAATACCCAGAATAACCCAACTAACTGCCCAACCAAACCAACTACATTTATGGTGCTACTTACAAATGTCCGGACCTCTGAAGGATCCCTAGGGCAATTCCCAACATGATACTAATATCCAGCAATACACTCCAGACTCCCCATCTACCTTCTAACTTCCATCACATGGAACAGGTCTAACCCCTATTTAACAATGACAATTAACTAACAATCTGACTAGACCATGAGTCTCTCCCTTAGCCTATCAACCACATGAAACCAATTAACAACCCATGACAAAATAGTGACAAATACATATGTCCTTTTCACACAACCCAGACCCACCAAGGATCCCTAGGACACCACTATGTTCTCAACTTGTATTCCCAGTATACACTAAGACCAACTTCACACTTAAATATAATCACTCAGCCTCTCATGACCATAAGCAAAAATTGCAAATCAATAAATCAATCGGGTCTACTCATGGAACCATCAAAGAACACAATCAATTCAAATAAAGCAAACCCATACCAGGTGTGGTACCTGAGCCAACCATTGGGAATTCCCATACTAGGCGTGGTACCCGAGCCAACCGAATAGTATCCTGTACCAGGCATGATACCCGAGACAACCAATATGTAACCTGTATCAGGTGTGGTACTCGAGCCAACCGAATGTCACACTAAATTGAATCAATCAACAAACCATGAGCAAAAGCATACTTGTAAACCAGCAAGCAACAAACCAAGTTTATTTCACAAGACTGATAATCGAATAAGTAGACATTCATAACCTCATTTTGATGTGCTGAGATTTCATGGAACTTTCGATTCTTAAAACTAGGGATTTTGGGAGTTCCTAAGTGTGTTTTGTTTGATTTGATATCATTTGTTGCATGTACAGGGAAAAGTATTGAAAAGACAAGATTGCCAAAAAGTTACAGATTTTTGGGTAAAATTCATGCCCCACGGGCGTGGGATCCACCATGTTCCGTGGGAGAAGCCATTGAAATGAACCAGAGAGTCTGAAGGCAAGAACTCATCTCCCACACCCTACCATGACGGGCGTCGATCCAGCTATGGGAAGTCACAGAGCCCATCAGACTAAACTGGTGGAACTGAAGCTTAGAGGGTAGACTTGATGAGCTACCACGATGCCCATGAGAGGCATGATGGGATGTCATAGAGCCCGTCAGATCAAGCCAGTGGAGATTAGGGATCAATCCTAATGACCGATGAGATGGCCACGATGAGTATTGTATCCATGATGTCCCATCATAGAAGATTGTGAAAACAAGGCAGAGGACCTGGAGCTCAACCTGAAGGAAGCCTGATGGCACCCATGATGCCCATTGAATCTATGATGGCCCGTAGGGCATCCCGTCAAAAGTATCGCTTCCAGCTTTCCTAGTTTACTTAGGATTTGGTTTTTGTTGTCTATAAATACCTCCCATTAGGTTTTATTTTGGGTTTCCCAACTTTGTTTGATATTGTTACATTTTGTTCGTGTTCTTGGAACATCATAACTCGGTTCTTGAGAATTAATGTTTGCTCTTGATTTATTGAAGTGTTCTTGAAAATTATCAAGATTCCAGATTTCTTTACTTCTTCTTGTAAGTATACGCTCATGATTGCTTCATCAACTTCTGATCATGTACTTATGAATATGAGTAGCTAAATCCACAACTAGGGTTGTGGGAACCATAAAGGATTAACTAAGTAGGCAAAGTACTTGGTAATTCTAGGGAGGTGGTTATGCATGTATTGTTCTTCCCTTCGCTTTGATTTCTTTTTAACAGTGTGCAATATTAGAACTCGCCTTATCCTTACTTACTAGACCAAAGAGGTAATGGATGGGAAAAGGGTTGTTCAACAATGGAGATTTGAGGCTACCAACCCTCATCTAATAGCTTGACCTTTTCCGAGAATAGCTAATTTGGGATCCAGGTTAAGGGTCAATAAATCATACACCCACGACCTGACCAAGGCATGTGGTGAAATTCATCTATCTAGGGGAACAACCATTTAGGTGAACCTATCTTACCGATCTTGCATGCTAAGCACCAAGCTAGTTTCAAAAGTACAACGCCTTACTACTTTATGATCTCATGGGGAACACTACCCTAGTCACTTCTCTTATTCATAACAACTCTTGAAACTGTTACTTGTTACTGTTCAATATTAAATTAAAATAAATATTTGTTACTTAAAACCCCCTTCCGTAGGGAAATAAATGGCTAACAGCGCGAGTAAACACTAATTGAACCTAGTCCTACCATATTCCCTATAGGGTTGACCCCAACCTTCGTTAGGTTCTATATTTAAACAGTGACCACTTATGATTCTAAAAAGAGGTTTAATTTGGGCGTATCAAATTTTGGCATCGTTGCCAGAGAATATGGTTTAGGATTAAGAGAAATTGTGTTTATTTCACTATTAGTCCTTATTTCCTGATTTTTACTTTTTCTATTGGTTTTGTTTTGTTACACAGGTTGCACACTTGTGCATGCCTAGTATAAGGAGTCAAGGAAATTCCTTGTTCCAATAAGATCCGGAACTCCAACGAACTCTGAGAAACATGGAAAAAGAGGACGTTTATAAGACACCTGAAGAGGCCACAACTCAGATATTGGCCAAAGAAGAGCAAAAGAAGGAAGAAGAAGAGGCCCAAATTACTGAAGATGCTCAACTTACAGCAGGACTTGCAGCTCAAAACCAAAATGCTGAGCAAGCAAGGCATGCATGGCAATAAGCTACTCATCAAGTTGCACTCGATGCTCAAGCTATAAGAGACGATATAGCCGGACAAAACTTGCCAAGGATCCTGTCGCACAAAGAGTCAATAGAGGATGACAGATGTAGCATCCCCAACACATCCCTTGGTATATGTTGATGATAATGATGCACGGATAACTGGCCCTATAGTACTGACACCGCTGCTAGATGGTGTAAAGTTTGATAGTACGAGCACTATGATTCAGCTGCTAAACCTGAAGGGATTATTTGCTGGCAAGCTAACGGATGATGCTAACTTTCACTTGACAAACTTTATAGTGATATGCAGGGCCTACAACCTCCCAAGGATGGATCAGGATGCTATCAAATTGTGGATCTTTCAATTTTCATTGACTTGAGAAGCGACACTTTGGCTTGTGGAACTATCTCATGCTTCTATATTCACATGGATTAAGCTGAGAAACCAGTTTTTAGAGAGGTTCTTCTCTCCATCACGGATATTGTAGCTAAAGCAAGAGATCTATAATTTCAAATAGCTTCCCATGGAGGCATTGTATGAAACATGGATGCGGTTCAATAAGAAGCTGAAGCAAGTTCCAAATCACATAATCCCTTCACACCACTTGATAGAGATCTTCTATAAAGCATTGAATGCAAACACCAAGGCAATAGTAGATACAGTAATCGGCATAGCATTCATGGAGAATACTTATGTTGAAGACTCTTAGATACTTGATAGGGTTACCAAGACAAACAATGCCTGGCATATGAGAGACACTGAAAGCTCAGCTGGAACTTATGAAGTTGGGAAATCCATTGACCATGAAATATTTCAAGAAATTAGACAAGGCTTCACAACCCTACAAACATCTATAGATCTAATTGAACAAATTCTTAATAGTGGCTTGGAGAAGGTGAAGGTTGTTGAATCACAAGGTAGAGCGCCAAGACAGGATGAGTACGACTCCGATGAAGAAGCAAATTATCTCAATGATCAAGTGGTGGGTTTCTAAGCCAATGGCCAAGGAAATCAAGGTCAGAACAGGGACAAAGATGGCAACTACAATCAGTTTGGATACAGAGATTGGAGCAGGGGTAAAGATGGTGATTGGAACAAGAGGGATGGCTACAAGAATGATAGAAGTGGTCTATATGTCCCTCCTAAAAGTCGCAAGTCAGGACCTAAACAACCATCCATGAGGGAGCTGATTAACAAGGTATTGTAAAAGGTTGATTCTACAAATGGAAGTATCAAGGAGATATGCGCCAAACTCTCAGGCATGAGTCAAAGGGTAGAGGCTCATTCTGTTTCCATAAAATAGATTGAGACTTAGATGCACCAAATGTCTACAAATATGAATCCGCATCAGAAGATTACTTTCCCAAGTGACACAGTTCAAAAGTTAAAGAATGATCGACAAGATATGGCTGTGACTACCCAAAGTGGAAAACAAGTTATTGATCCTCTTATACCTATAACTGTTGATGAGCCAGCCGAGCTTAAAAATAATGATGATGAGATTGTGGTAGAGTCTGAAGAGAAAGATAGCAGTGAGAGTCCAAGTGAGAGCAAGTTTTCTGATGCAAAAGTGAAAAATAAAGAGGTTGCGCTAGTTTTAAAGCCCATGCCATTGCCTCCTCCACCTTACCCATAGAGATTGAAGAAGAAGGTTGAGGAAGGTAAATTTCACAAGTTTATCTCTATATTGAAACAACTTTTAGTCAATATTCCTTTAGTTGAAGCATTAAAGCAGATGCCTAGGTATGTGAAGTTTATGAAGGATCTGGTGACAAGGAAGAGAACTGTGAGTTTTGAGCCAGCTGATAATTTGTACCATTATAGTGCAATAGCCTCCACTTCTCTGGTGCAGAAAAAGAAAGATCCTGGAGCATTCATTATTTCTTGCATGATTTGAGCTTTCTACTTTGCTAAAGCATTGTGTGATCTGGGTGCTAGTATTAATCTGATTCCACTAGGAGTGTTCAATCAGTAGGTCTTGGGAGATCTCACACCGACTACAATATGACTTCTTATGGAAGATCACATGGTGAAAAGGCCTGTGAGAATTCTCTATAATGTACTTGTAAAAGTTGACACTTTTATTTTCTCTGTGGACTTTGTGATCCTTGACTGCGAGGTTGACTTTAAGATTCCCATCATCTTGGGATGACCATTCCTGGACACTGAATGTGCATTGATTGACTTGGAGACTGGGCAGATAAAGTTTAAATTGAATGATGAGGTAGTTACTCTCAATGTCTGCTAGTCTATGAAGCATCATGATGACATGCTCAAGGTTTCTGTTATTGATATGGTTGATAAGGATCAACTAATTATGCCTGTTGGGTAGATACTTGGTGTTGAAGCACTTGCAGTTGTGATTATGAATTTTGAGGGAGACAATATTGAGGAGTATGATGATATGCTTGAAGCACTTGCAGGTTAGCTTGATTTGGACCTAAATATTCGATAGACACCGCCTTCCATATCATCTATTGAGGATCCCCCCATCTTGGAGTGAAAAGTGCTTCTTTCTCACCTCCGATATGTGTTCTTAGGAGCTAATGACACCTAGCCAGTTATTGTGGCTTCAGATTTAGGTGAAGGGCAGGTTGAGGCTCAGGTTTTTGTTTTGAGAAAGTTCAAGAGGGCCATTGGTTGGTCCATTGCTGACATTATCGGGATTCCTCCTGGAATCTGCATGCATAAAATTCAGCTCTCACCAGATTGCATTCTTAGTATTGAGCACCAGCATAGGTTGAATCAGCCTATGCAAGAGGTTCTCAAGAAGGAGATCATCAAGTGGCTGGATGCAGGTGTGGTTTACCCCATTGCAGATAGAAAGTGGGTGAGACCTGTTTAGTGTGTGCCTAAGAAGGGTGGGATTATTGTGGTCCCAAATGCAAAAAATGATTTGATTTCGATGAGGCCAGTCATAGGCTAACGCATATTCATGGATTACAGGAAGTTGAATGCTTGGACTGAGAAGGATCATTTTGTGATGCCGTTCATGGATTAGATGTTAGGCCATCTTGCGAGTAGAGGATGATATTGTTTTCTTGATAATTATTCAAGATACAATCAGATCTCGATTTCTCCTGAAGACTAAGAGAAGACCACTTTCACCTATCTATATATGACATTTGCTTTCAAGAGGATGCCTTTTGGTCTATGCAATGCACCAATAATATTTTAGCATTGTATGATGTCGATTTTCTCATACATTGTAGAGGACACTATTGAGGTGTTCAAGGATGATTTTTCGGTAGTTGGTGACTCTTTTGATGACTGTTTGGATCATCACAGTTGTGTGCTAAAGAGGTGTGAAGAATGAAACTTAGTACTGAACTGGGAGAAGTGTCACTTCATGGTAAAAGTGGGTATAGGTCTTGGCCATCAGATCTCTAATAAGGGTGGAGAGATCGACAAGGCAAAGATAGAGGTGATTGAAAAATTGCCTCCACCAATTTTTGTGAAGGGGATTCGAAGCTTTTTGGGGCATGCTGGTTTCTATCGGAGGTTCATCAAGGATTTCTCCAAGATTGCAAATCCATTATGCAAGTTGTTGGAGAAGGAGGTAAAGTTTGTGTTTGATGATTCATGTACAAAGGCATTCGAGTGCCTTAAGGAAAAGTTAATATCTGCTCCCATTATTATTTCTCCTGATTGGTCTCACCCCTTTGAGGTTATGTGTGATGCTAGTGGAGTGGCGCTAGGAGAAGTCCTAGGCCAAAGGCGCAAAAAGATTCTCCAGCCCATATACTACACTATCAAAGCACTTAATCCTGCTCAAAAGAACTATACAGTGACAAAATAAGAGTTGTTTGCTGTGGTCTGTACTTTTGAAAAGTTCAGATCTTATTTGCTTAGCACTAAGGTGGTTGTGCACACCGACCATGCGACTCTTAGATACCTCATGTAAAAGAAGGATGCTAAGCCTAGATTGATTAGGTGGGTGCTACTGCTGCAAGATTTTGACTTTGAAGTCAAAGACCAGAAGGGTACAAAAAATCAGGTAGCAGATCACCTGTCTAGATTAGAGGAAGAAGCTATGCTGAAGCTTGATGATGCACAAGAGATTGATGATTGGTTTCCAGACAAGCAAGTGTTGGCTGCCTCCCAAGATCTGATTCCATGGTTTGCTGACATTGCCAACTATTTGGTAAGTGATGTGGTTTCTCCTGATATGTCTGTCCATTAGCGAAGGAAGTTCATGTCTAATGTCAAGAAATTCTTTTGCGAGGAGTGATAAGTCGGTAATCTACCAACTTATTGAGCCTATATTTATGAATTATTGCTATGTTTTGAATGGATTTAGAGGTTCTTATGACCTTTATTGATTTCTATGCATGTACTTTTTATAAATGATGAGAAACAAGGAAATGGACCAAAAAAAAACTCAAAAGGAGTGAAGTGTGAAGTGTTCAAAAAAGTTAGAGATTCTGACCTGAAATGCGGTGGCCGTGTGACATGCAAAAGATGAGGTGCAAACCGCACCTCCTCCATATGAAGCTGCAAAAGCCACTGAAGAATTTGTTAAGGGGTGCGGCTGTGCGATGTGCACATCCTAAGGTGCAAACCGCACCCCCTTCGCATGAAGATCCCAAAGTCAGCTGAAGTCACTGGTCCAACTGAAGATGGTGTGCGATATGCACATCATGACATGTGAACCGCAAGTCACGCCGCACACCACCCAAAGGGGAAATTGTGTCATAAATTTTAGTGACATTTTGGGAAACTATAAAATGCTAATTTAGGCAGAATTGTAAATAACATTCTTCCGTCCTGAATATTTTAGATAGATTTTTGCTTTGAGAACAAGTTTTCCTCTCCAAAGGGAAGAGGGTTTGAATCCATTCTCTTGGTTAACCATTTGTGTACTCAAACTGAGCTTAGAACTTAAGATTCAGCTCCAATGAAGAGGATTTTGACTTACCTATTTGGTATATCTCTCTCCTTTGCTATGAGTGGAAAATTTCTCTTGTCTAGGGATGTGTTGATGATGGGTGCTTGACAAATGGGTGTGGGTATTGTTAGTTCATCTTTATAATTGCTTATTTGACATGGGTCTAGTAGTTTCACCAAGTTTTAATCCTAAAATTGGTCGTTGCAAACATTAATTTTCATTACTTGACTATGTGATTGCTTGAAAGAGGATTTCATGGTTTCGGATGTGAAATTACTAGTGGTAACTTGGGACTCCATCAAGATTTGGGGCTGGAAATAGCTCCTTTCAAAGGAATCACCCACGTAAGGGTCTAAGCTAGAGATAGTGAGACCTCCCCTAGCTTAGATTGGTTGTTTGTCGATCAAACCAATGATGCTCTAACTGAGATCATCAAATATTTGGTTGTTGATCGAAAGATAGCAATCCATACCCATGACCAATGCTACTTATGTCAATATGCAAGAATGAGTGTGAATTAATAATCACCCTATCCTATGATTAAAGCCCCATCAGATACACATCCCTAGTCGCTTATTCAATTTGGTACATTCACTTTCATTTATTTCCTTTTATTTGAATTGTGATTGTAGTGATAACATCCCAATTCCCCTAACCTTTTACTTTTCATGTTAAAGCACTTACTCTCATTTTGAACTCACTTCAATACAATCTTCATTTAGCTAGCTCCAAGTCCCTTCGGTATGACCCCGATAGTTGTTAGGAATTATAAATTTTGTTTTGATGCACGATCACCGTGACCTCCAACTTTGGGGATCATGATTTGAGCATTCATCAAAAATGGCGTCGTTGCGGGGACTTGAGTTGATAGCTATTTTTGATTGTTGATTTGAAATCACTTTGAGAGTACTTATTTCTTTTACCTTTTTTTATTATTTGTGTTGTGATTAAGCAGGCTAGCCTATGAACGAGGCCGATGACAACGAGAGTGTTGACGTCTTCATGGAGGCCAACGAGGATGAGCCTATAATGCAAGAGGGTGTGGGTGCAATCCTCCTACCCCCCTAAGTGGGAAACACTATCTTTTATGTGACTAGAACCATGCTCCACTTAATCCAAATGAAGGGCCTATTTGGTAGAGCAGCACATGAAGATGCCAACTGACATATTCAGAATTTTGTGGAGATTTGCCAACCATTCATTTTTCAACATATCTCCCAAGAGTCCATCCAATTATTCCTATTCTCTTTTTCCTTGATGGGGGAAGCCACAACATGGTTGGAAGAGTTTCCAGATGACTCTATCATATCTTGGGCTGAGTTGGTTGAGGCATTTACATCGAGATTTTTTCCTCCATCATGAATGATGAAGCTAAGAGATGATATTACCAACTTTAGGTAGCTCCCGGATGAGCCTCTACATGAAGTTTGGTTAAGGTTCAAAAAGAAGCTTCTCTTGTGTCTGAACCATGAGTTGTCGAACAACGTATTGCTACAAATCTTCAATCGGTCGTTAAATTCTCTAAATAATTCGGTGGCTGACAAACTTGGAGGTTGCACCTTCATGGACTTAAAATTTCCCATTGCCTCGACTTTGGTAGAGCGAATGATAAAAACTAATCAAGCTTGGCATACAAGAGAAGATGATGTGCTAACTTTGGGAGGACCCTCATCCATCTTGGTTAATGAAATGAGGAAGAAGGATGAGGACAGTGATAAGACAATGGCCAAAATGATTACACAAATTGATTTGATGGTCAAGCATGTAGTGGGAGCTGGTGGTGCTAAGAGAGTGAATGCAGTGAGTACACTGGAAATTGAAGCGAGTACTGATGAGTTAATGACAGTGGTTGATGGAAAACTGTGCTTTGTGTTGGCGAGTTATCGTCCCAAGTATTATTGCCCGAGGGAGGATAACCAAGGTTGGATTCTAGACAAAGAAAGAGACAAAATTGGCAGGATAGAGACAAGGATGGTGATTGTTTCAATCACCGAAGTTTGAATCCTTATATCCCTCCAAACAAGGCAGACTCTCTCTACCAACCGAGCACAAGCAACCCCGGCCATTCCAAGTTGGAGGACATGTTGTCCTTGGTTCTTAAAAAAGGTGGACACCACAAATACAAGAGTGAGAAAACTAAAGAGTGAAGTCTCAACACTTCATCAAACTGTGAGCTCCTACTCAGCCTCGATCAAGAATCTTGAGGCCCAAATAAACCACCTCTCAAGCCAAATGAACCTGAGGATTAAAGGGATGTTGCCTAGCGACACCATCACCCACCCAAAGAATGATTGATTGAGGTAGTATCGTCGTGCCACGATGTTAAATCAAGCGTTGCATGAGAGGCAACCCAAGTTTAATTATTTGTTTTTGGTTATCTTTTTTTTTGTTTTTGGTGTGTTTATGGGAATGCATGGATGGAAAAATGAATATGGGAAAGCAGGGAAAAAATGGGTTGTGCGGCGGACTGTGTGACCTTACAAGCAATTGTGCGGATCACACAGCACACTGCATGCCAAATTAAAGTGCCTGAAGGAAATTTGAAAAATTGGAGGTGACGTGCGCTGGGCCGTGTGGACCGCACGAGCTCAAGTGCGCATCACACCTCCATCACATGGCAAAATAGACACCTGGGAAAACCAGGGGAGAAAAAAGGGCAATGTGCGAAACGCCATGCGGTCCGCACCAAGGCTGGTGCGAATCACATATCGCAGTGCACGGAGGGTAAATTTGAATTTTAATTGACCTAACCCATTGACCGACCTGACCGGAGATGACCCGGCTAAACTTTTCTTCTTCTTTTGCTTTTAAAACAGCCTCTCTTCTCCTTCTTCCACCATCTTTTCTCTCAAACTCTCAAACTTTTCTCCCAAAACCTTCCAAAAACCTCTCTACTTTTCCTAAATACTTCTTCTCCTCTCTCCCAACCATCTCCACCGCTACACCATCGCCGCTGCCATCGTTCTCTGGTGAGGTCTGCTTTGGTCACCATTGTTGAAGTCCAAAAAGCTTTAATTTTCACTCCTCCCTTCATAATCTTCACTTGTGGTAATTTCCCTGATGTTAAATACTTGTTTTTATGGAGGTTGGGAACTCATATTGTAAAGCATGCTTAGTAGAATTACCATGTTAGTTTTGGGTGAGATCCAAAAATTTTGGGTCCCCAATTTTGAGTTGTATTGATGATATTGCTTTGTGTCAACTTGGTAGAACCTAAATCTTGTTAATGCATATTGATTGGTAGTAATTTTTAGCCTCAAAATCTATGCTTGGGGTGAAGTCTGAGTAACCCACTCGTGACTAACGAATGATTTGGCTCAATGATAGATTGGGTGACATCGTTCTTAAGGGAAAATCATCGATTATCATGAGGTTTTGATTAAAAATTGAATCTTGAGATTGAATCTTGTTGATTGTATACCCATGATTCTTTTTGAGAATTATATTTGGGGTATATGATCTTGTGCGGGAAGGGGGTTAATTATTGCTAAAATTATTGGTATCCATGGTTGCAAGTAAGGGCTTAATGTTCCCAATGGTAGTCGGGGTAACGTCCATCTTAAGGGAAGTCGTTGAGTTCCCTTCTTGCTTGTTATTGTGTTAATGGAAACCCGGGGAAGTCTGAGTACCTGGAAGGTTTGGTCATGATATCTCTTGTCCCCCTTGGTTTATTGTTGAGTGGTTTGTTGTGTGGTGCCAAGTGATTAAGCACACCTTTCTCTATGAATCATATGCATAACTCACAAGAACACAAGGAACCTAAAATTCCATTTGTGCCATTGTACGCTTTGCATATTATGCATAGATCTTGACGTGTGGATAGCACAAGGCATCACACTATGTTGAAAAGCGAGATCCAGTCACTGCTTTAAAGGGCGACGCCTGGTGCGACATACACTTCGGGTGGTGCGAATCACACCATTTTCGCATCTCGGTGGAAAATCTCTGTAGATTTCTATTTGCTTGTGTGATAGCACATGCGATAGGCACTATTTCTGGTGCATTTTGCATGTGGTTTGCACAAGCCGACAGTCACCTACTTTGTTTTTCTAGTCCGTTGCATTCCATTATTCATAGTGGCTAACTTCTTTTTAGGTTTTGTTTTGGTTTTTGGATCACAATATCTGTATGCAGAACATTTCTTCTAGCAGGAGAAACATAGGAGGCCAACCTAGGCAGATGACTGTAGGGGAAGAATCAAATATTCGCTTCGGGGTGGAAGGTATGAAGGCCTAATATAAGCAGGACAAGAATAGAACTTTCATTGTGGAGCAGAGCTTTAACCTGGGTGAAATTGGGAGTGAGCTGCCCAATATGCACCAATAATTTGCTGATCGAGAGTGGCAGCTATTCAGGATGTACCAGGGGGATACTATAAGGAGATAGTCTAAGAATTCTTTGTGGCCTATCAAGCCACATAAGATTCCAAGGGCTACAAAAGAAAAATGACAAGTTCCCCAACTTAAATGCAATTGTCGTCCGGGGCAAGAAAGTTTTTGTTACCCCAGTTTCCATTAATGCTATCTATTGGGGTCATCTAATCGAGCATGCTCCTGCACTTCTAACTAGGTTGATGGCTGAATCAAAGCCATATCAGGAGACAGCCCCCGTCATTGCTCAAGATGTCCCTCTTTGGTCCACTATGGGGGTAGATATTTCAAGGAGGTCCCTAATCATCGAGGTTCGTCTTTGGTATGATCTTATTCGCCACTGTTTCTTGCCTTCCAAAAATGATCAGAAGATAACCCAGAATGGGGAAATTATAATTGCGGCCATTATGATGGGGGAGCATGTGAACTTTGGGGAATAACGACTCTGGTAATAAGGAGAAAAGCTCGTCAAGGAAATGATTCTTTCCCCTTCTTGGTGCTAATTACTAAGCTTTGTGCTAAGGCCAATGTCCCCACCCTCAGTTGCGATAAATTCACTCATGTTATTGGGACTATCGACCTAGATAAGAAAATAGATAGGGATGTCCCCAGGTTTAAGAGGCAAAGGATTGAGCAGATGAGTGGGGTTGACAGTGATGAGCTTAGTGCTAGAGCGTGCACTTCATCTCCCTCCTGGGCTACTTCAGAGGCACACCCACATACTATTGCACCCTCTATGACCAAAAGTAGCCTTCAAGACATTGTGGACGAAACCCATAGCCATGAGCGACAGTTGGCCGACCTAGCCACGAAGCTACCCGGTATGATAAACACGGCTGTTAAAGATGCAGTGTGAGGGGTAATGGATATCTTGAACTCACTGTGCAAGAGGGTCAAAGTCATAGAGGGGTCAATAACGACACTACGGGAAGATGTTCGTAAGGGAAATGGTAAAGCTCCGGTGGTAGAAGCAGATTTGACTACCTTACCTCCACCTCATTCCATCCCCAGACCGTTTGATAGCTTGTTTGCAGCCTATGCGGATGAGGTATTGCCTTACAATGAGGATCAAGAGTTGTATGATGATCAAGATCCAGATTTTCAGAGGGTTCTCCATGACTTCACACTTTCTGCCACTCCCAAAAGGGTGGTGCTGGCCCGAGTGGGAGAGCCTCAGATCCGGAGATAACTGCATAGGATGATGATGATGAGGCTTAGTCCTCCAGGGAGTTCCACTTTCTTCGCATTATACTATTAGCATTGAGGGTAATGCTATTTTTATGGGGAGAGGGTGGCTTTACTTGCTTTTGTTGGTGCCCGTGAGTGGAATTGAGATACTAGTTTTTATTGCCTTTGTCAGGCCTTGATGACATTTTGCTTTATTTGGCCCTTGTCGGGTATATTTTGTATGATTGTGATGCTATTGCCCTCCCCGAGCCTTTTGATTATGTTTTATTTTTATTTTGAGCTTATTTATGCCCTCGTCGGGCTTGATTTTTGTTGATTGAGATTATGTTGACGGGTTGGTCTTACATGCCCCATTATTTCACTACCAGTGCTTTGAAAATGGGCTAAAGGCCTATGCCGATGCTTGTTTTAAAATGAATCATGAGCGCGTAATTTTGATATCGCCTTGTTAATAGTAGTTTAGAAATAAACTTCGAGGGTTTTCTTAATACTACGATTCTTTCCCCAGGAGCAAATTTTTTGATTATTTCCTTTTTCTTTTCTTTTCTTTTCTTTTTGTGTCGAACTGGGTTGGTGTTTCCCTATGATAGATTGAGAGGCGACTTTCTTAAGGGAAAATGCCAAGTTTTTGTTTTAGAATTCAGTCCGTAGTTGCTTGTCTTGAAATGGGCCCACCAAAAAATTTCTTTTGGCAAATTGTTTTGGAAATAAAAGGAAGAAGGAAAATGAATTTTTGAGGAAATCTATTCTGTTGTCATGACTTGCACACTTTCACTTTGGCTTGATTGACTCAAAAATAATGAGTGTGTAATGAACTCGGAATATCTTGTCAAAAATCATTTGTCCCAATTGATTTTGAGACTAATGAAAGAAGTTTTGTGGCATGATGCCTTGTGTGGTGAGGCTTTACCTTGATTCTTGTGCATAAGTGTCGTCTAGAACTTGCCCCAAATGTGATTCAAGGCGAAATTCTAGGTATGATCGAGCTTGGAAGATGACCTTAGGCCCTTTTTGATAACCACTTCTCCCAAATGACTTCCCATGACCTCAACCCTAGTGAAACCCTTTGAGCTTGTGACCGTTCTTTGGCACCTTGTTAACACCTAGACCTTTTTGGAACCTATATCTTGGCACCTATCCTCCCTAATTGCTTGAAACAAAATTTAGGCTAAAAGCCTAAGTTTGGGGCGGGGGGAATGAAGGATAACATAGGCAAATGCCTAAGTTTGGGGGTGCATGTGATCAAATGAGGAGAATAAAAGAAGTGCACTCAAAGTGCAAGGTAGCACCTTCGATTTGAATTGAAAATTTGATCCAAAAATTCAATCTAATTAGCAAAATGAAAAACAAAAATAGGTGCTACCAAACAAAGGCGATACAAGGAGTTTGAATGATAATGAGTAAAAAGGAGAAATCTTGGGTTGTGTGAGGGAGAAATAAGGTGAAGTTGAAATTTAAAAATGTGAGCGGTGTTTGAAATGAGAACAAAGAGCATTAGGGAGGTGTAAACACTTGAACCAAATGAAATCCTCACCTTAGACCTAGACAACATTGTAACCCGTAAGTCCTTGGTGATTCTGAGCTTGGCTACCCTACATAAGTGGAAATATACATGAAGGGCAAGCCTATGGTTTGATGCGTATGCACTTGAACTTCCTTGAAAGAGTCAGAGTCTTTTTTGGTTCTCCTATAATCCTGATTGTTTGTAAATTGAATGATTATGAGTGGGACTCTCTCTTATGGTGAGTGGCATCATGCACTCGAATTGAAACATGAGGTCTCCATTTGAATTGAGGGGAATGAATGAGACAAGTTGTGTGGCGAATCTCGAGGAAAACTTTGAGGGTCCATGCCAATGAGTTGAGAAGCTTAAATGTCTTGTTTTGAATGACAAAATTCCCTTGATTTTAAATGAAAATGAAGTCCTTTTGGAAAAGTTTTGAAATTGCCAAATGCCTTGAGTTTTTGGTGGTTCAAATTGAGATGAGCAGCGTAGTTGAGTCTTTTGTTTATTATTTTGTGTCTTAATTGATTCTAGAACATAATTCATTCCTTGCCTTGTAAGTATCTTGCTTGAGGACAAGGAATAGTTCAAGTTTGGGGGTTTGATAAGTCGGTAATCTACCAACTTATTGAGTATCCATGAATTACTGCTATGTTTTGAATGGATTTAGAGGTTATTATGACCTTTATTGATGTCTATGCAGGTACATTTGATAAATGATGAGAAATAAGGAAATGGACCCAAAAAGAGCTCAAAAGGAGTGAAGTGTGAAGTGTTCAGAAAAGCTAGAGATTCTGACCTGAAATATGGTGGTTGTGCAACACGCATAAGCCGAGGTGCAAACCACACCTCCTCCATATGAAACTGCAAAAGCCACTGAAGAATCTGTTAAGGGGTGCGGTCACTGTGAGACGTGCACATCCCAAGGTGCGAGCCGCACCCCCTTCACATGAAGCTTCCAAAGTTAGCTAAAGTCACTGGTCCAACTGAAGATAGTGTGCGACGCGAACATCACGATGTGCAAACTGCACACCACTCGAAAGAGAAATTTTTTCCTAAATTTTAGTGACATTTTGGGAAACGATAAAAGGCTAATTTAGGCACAATTGTAAATAACATTCTTTGGTCCTGAATATTTTATATAGCTTTTTGCTTTGAGAACAAGTTTTTCTTTCCAAAGAGAAGAGGATTTGAATCCATTCTCTTGGTTAACCATTTGTGTACTCAAATTGAGCTTACAACTTGAGATTCAGCTCTAATGAAGAGGATTTTGACTTACCCATTTGGTATATCTCTCTCCTTTGCTTTGAGTGGCTAATTTCTCTTGTCTAGGGGTGTGTTGATGATGGGTGCTCGACAAATGGGTGTGGGTGTTGTTAATTCTATCTTTATAATTGCTTATTTGACATGGGTCTACTAGTTTCACCAAGTTTTAGTCCTAAAATTGGTGATTGCAAACATTAATTTTCATTACTTGACTGTGTGATTGCTTGAAAGAGGATTTTACGGTTTTAGATGTGAAATTACTAGTGGGAACTTGGGACTCCATCCAGATTTGAGGCTAGAAATATCTCTTATCGAAGGAATCACCCACTTAAGCATCTAAGCTAGAGATAGTGTGACCTTCCCTAGCTTAGATTGGTTGTTTATCGATCAAACCGATGATGCTCGAACCGAGATCATGGGATTTTTGGTTGTTGATCGAAAGATAGCAATCCATACCCATGACCAATGCTACTTATGTCAATAAGCAAGAATGAGTGGGAATTGATAATCACCCTATCCCATGATTAAAGCCCCATCCAATACACATCCCTTGTCGCTTACTCAATTTTGTACATCCGCTTTCATTTATTTGCTTTTATTTGAATTGTGATTATAGTGACAACATCCCAATTCCCCAAACCTTTTACATTTCATGTTTAAGCACTTACTCTCATTTTGAACTCACTTCAATACAATCTTCATTTAGCTAGCTCCAAGTCCTTTTGGTACGACCCTGACACTCGTTGGGAATTATAAATTTTGTTTTACTGCACGATCGTCGTGACCTCCAACTTTGGGGAGCACAATTTGAGTGTTCATCAAGGAGCCATTCTTGTTTCGTGTGTGTGCTGATACTATGATCCGTAGATGTGTGCCTAAAGCTGAGATGATGAGATATTAAAGGCTTTTCATTCATCCCATGTTGGGGGCATCATATGGCATACAAAAAGCTCACAAGATCTTACAATGCGGCTATTATTGGCCGACTATCCACAAGGATGCCCATGAATTTTCTAAGGCATGCAGTCGATGTCAAAGGAAAGGTGGTATATCAAGGAAGCATGAGCTTTCTCTCACTCCCGTCCTCGTGATTGAACTGTTTGATGTATGGGGTATTGATTTCATGGGTCCGTTTGTGAGTTTGAATAGCATAAGATATATATTAGTGGCTACTGAATATATGTCCAAATGGGTGGTGGCAGTTGCACTTCCTAATAATGAAGGCAAGAGTGTCACAACATTCTTGGAAAAGAACATCTTTTCCAGGTTTGGTACACCATGGGCGATCATTAGCGATGGAGGCTCCCACTTTTGCAATAGGTTGTTTGGGCTCTACTTGAGAAGTATGGAGTGAAACACAGAGTTGCAACCCCTTATCATCCTCAGATGAGTGGGTAAGTTAAAGTTACCAACCGCGAGATAAAGACAATCCTGTCAAAGACTGTGAATGCAAATAGGACGGATTGGTCTAGCAAATTAGATGATGCTTTGTGGGCATACATGACAGCGTACAAGACACCAATAGGTATGTCACCATATCATCATATGTTTGAGAAAACATGCCATCTACCTATTAAGCTAGAGCATAAGGCCATTAGGCATTGATGAAGCTGAATTTAGACTGGTCTGTAGCATAGTTTCAGCGGATTGACCATATTCCCTATAGGATTGACCCCAACCTTCATTGGGTTCTATATTTAAACAGTGACCACTTATGATTCTAAAAAGAGGTTTAATTTGGGCGTATCAAATTTTGGCATTGTTGCCAGAGAATACGGTTTAGGATTAAGAGAAATTGTGTTTATTTCACTATTAGTCCTTGTTTCCTGATTTTACTTTTTCTATTGTTTTTGTTTTGTTACACAGGTTGCACACTTGTGCATGACTAGTACAAGGAGTCAAGGAAATTCCTTGATCCCATACGATCCAGAACTCCAATGAACTCTGAGAAACATAGCTAAAAAGGAAGTTTATAAGACACCTGAAGAGGCCACAACTCGGATGTTGGCCAAAGAAGAGCAAAAGAAGGCAGAAGAAGAGGCCCAAATTGCTGAAGATGCTCAACTTACAGCAGGCCTTACAGCTCAAAACCAAAATGTTGAGCAAGCAAGGCACGCATGGCAATAAGCTGCTCATCAAGTTGCACTCGATGCTCAAGCTGTGAGAGACGATGTAGCCAGACAAAAATTGCCTAGGGATCCTGTCACACAAATAGTCAATAGAGGAAGACAGATGCAGCAGCCCCGACACATCCCTTGGGATATGTTGATGATAATGATTCAGGGAATACTGGCCCTATAGTACTGACATCGCTGCCAGATGGTGTAAAGTTTGATATTACGAGAACTATGATTCAGGTGCTAAACCTGAAGGGATTATTTGCTAGCAAGCTGACGGATGATGCTAACTTGCACTTGACGAACTTTATAGGGATATGCAGGGCCTACAACCTCCAAAGAATGGATCAAGAAAGTATGAGCTTTCTCTCACTCCCATCCTCGTGATTGAACTGTTTGATGTATGGGGTATTGGTTTCATGGGTACGTTTGTGAGTTTGAATGGCATGAGATATATATTAGTGGCTGTTGAATATATGTCCAAATGGGTGGTGGCAGTTGCGCTTCCTAATAATGAAGGCAAGAGTGTCACAACATTCTTGGAAAAAAACATCTTTTCCAGGTTTGGTACACCACGGGCGATCATTAGCGATGGAGGCTCCCACTTTTTCAATAGGTTGTTTTGGGCTCTGCTTGAGAAGTATGGAGTTAAACACAGAGTTGCAACCCCTTATCATCCTCAGATGAGTGGGTAAGTTAAAGTTTCCAACCGCGAGATAAAGACAATCCTGTCAAAGACTGTGAATGCAAATAGGACGGATTGTTCTAGGAAATTAGATGATGCTTTGTGGGAATACCGGACAGCGTACAAGACACCAATAGGTATGTCACCATATCATCATATGTTTGGGAAAGCATGCCATCTACCTATTAATCTAGAGCATAAGGCCATTAGGCATTGACGAAGCTGAATTTAAACTGGTCTGTAGCATAGTTTCAGCGGCTTGGGCAGTTAGATGAGTTAGATGAGTTTTGCCTCAACTCCAATGAAATTACAGCCTTGTATAAGGAGAAGATAAAGTTGTACCATGACCGGAAGATAGAGAAGAGAGATTTCCATCCTGGTGATTTGGTCTTGCTCCTAAATTCCAGACTTTTCTTATTTCCTGGCAAGTTGAAGTTCAAGTGGATTGGACCATTCAAAGTGGTACAGGTGTTTCCATATGGGGCCATAGAACTAGTGAATCAAGAGGGAAAGAGGTTCAAAGAAAATGGTCAGCGCATAAAAACTTATTTGGGAACTATCAAGGAAATGAAAGCTATGGAGGTCTGGACCCTTGGTGAAGTCTGAGTAACCATGGAACCTGCGTTGTGCCATGACATTAAATCAGGCGCTGCATGGGAGGCAACCCATGAGGAAATTTGATAAAGTTTGAGTAGTCAAGTAACCCGCATCATGCCGCAATGTTAAATCAGGCGCTGCATGGGAGGCAACCCATGAAATAATGTGTGTTTAAATGTGCAGGAAGTTGTGAGATGGAAAATTGTAGAATTGCAAAACAAAGGGTCGCACGGGCTCTACGATAGGCCACACAGGTTCCACGCCCATGGGATTAGGGCGTGCCAATAGAAAATAATAGCAAAAGTGGTATGTCTCATTTCCATGCCCTACATGATTGGCCATCGCTGCTCTGATGGGCATGGGAAGTGGGCGTGAAGCCAAGTACAATTTAGGAAGAGCCACTGGCTTATTCCCAAGCCCTGCATGACGGGATGTCATATCCTTGACAGGCGTGGGAATCAAGCTTAAGATGCCCAAGTAAGTTCTCCACAACATGACGTTGTATGCCCGATGAGCGTTGTGTAGCCTATCATCTGGGTCAGTTAACTGGGTCAATAATTTTTAAATTTTTCTTAATTTTTGAGTCGACCTGACTCGTCTTCTTTCCCCGCATTCGTTACTAGTTTGAACTCAATCAAATTGAGGTCAAAACTTACTAAACTCCCTCTTCTTAAAAATCTCTCCCACAAACGCATGATCCTCTCCCCAAATTCCTCAACCCACTATCACCTCCTCCCATAATCATCCCCTCTCATCCCATACATATCTCACAATTTTATTAAGCATCAAGCAAAAGTTCTTCTCAAGCTCTCCAAGTTTTTTTCTTCTTCAAGAGTTTTAACAATCAAGAAGTAAGTAATTGCATCTTGAAGATGTTCAATTCTACTTGATAAGTTGAACACAATAGCTATGGGTTCCAGTGTTTTTAATTTTTATACTGTTTAAGTGAACCCTAGTTTTGGTGCTTTGCCTAATGATTGTATGTGTGTATAATTGATCAAAGTTGGAAATTAGGGTTGAATGATTGGTATGAGTAAATGGTTGATATTATGCTATGTATGTTAATTGTTTGGGTGAGGTGAAAATCATTCAAAGTAAAAGAATAAAGGAGAGAGCATTGTGGGAAAAACTTGATCCCACGGGCCAACTGATGGGACGTCAGATCTCCCATGCCTGTGGCAAGAGCCCTTGGGAGGACAACATGTCCTTAAAAAAACACCAATGCGCTATTCGAACGCCCTATCCCACGGGATATCGGACCTCCCACGCTCGTGGCACTATGTCGTGGGAGGATAAATTACCTGCACAGCTTTACTGGATGATTCTTATACCCTGTGTCATGGGCCGTCAGACCTCCCACACCCGTGGGAGGCTAAAATTTCTGTAAATTTTTCTAAGTGTTGAATTTTTTTTGTTTTAAATTTTTGATTTCGTTTTCTAACATTTGTTACCCCCAGGTAGTGGATGGCACCGCCCACTCCACTACAATGAGGGTGAGCAAGGAAAGCAAAGGATAATGAAGGCAAGTCCCGGCTAAAGGATCAAACCAATTCTGAGGCCGAGAAGAGTGACTCCGACAACGTCCCCCTCGTCAAAATGACAAAGAGAAAGCTAGTAGTATCTCCTTCCTACTCTGAAGAGGAAGGGGATAATGCATAAACCCAAGAGAAAACATCAGCCAAGACTTCCTCCCAGTCTGAAGAGGGGGAAGAATCATCTTCCGATTCAGCAAGTTCAGATGCGGAGAGTGACCATGCTCCTTCATAGGCTAAAGGAGGAAAAGACACAACTATTCTGGTTTCTAGTGCCATGCAAACCGAGACCCAGTCAGGAGATAATGCAAACTCAGGTTCAGAGTCCAGTTCTAAAAATAAGGAGGAGGGTGATGCTGAGTCTGATACAGAAGAAACTACTCCTGAAAAGGATAAGACACCAGAAAGGGAGAAGATACCGCCCACCTCCAAAGCTCCTGGAATATAATTAGTCCTCACTTCGAAGGATGCTCGACATTGAGAAAAAGCTAGATGGAATGTCAAAGGGTCATAGAAAATATTTGATTATGGGCTCGAGGTGACTGCACGGGGGAGTATGAGACACCCTATTGCAGAGGAATGGAGGATAGAATCCTTCAAGCTGAAAGACTTTCCCAAGCTTGAGGAGTATTTCCACTATTACAATCTAGGCTAGACTAGCAAACTTCTCCTAGACTATCAGCTGACTATAGTTAGAGAGATATATGCAAACTATCAGGCTATTCAAGAGAGTAGATGAAGAAAGAGCTAGAAACCATCCGACTTGCCCGCTCTTGAGAGCATTCCTATGAGAGGAATTCTGGTGAACATCTAGGTCGATACTATTAACAAATTTTTGTATGGGCCCGAGTAGGTTGCACCCTCCAGCACCTTTGATTATGAGTATCGGTGTATGACTAAGCTTAACCTAACTAAGTGGTTAGTGAAGGTCCTCACAAAGACTGGCAATCCAACGTGGCTGACTTAGGACAAGCCACATATCACCAAGGCCTCTTTGACCTTTGAAGCTAAGTTTTAGTGGGCAATTGTACATCTCTGGCTTATGACGATGGGTGGTGACAACCAGCTAACACTTGAGAGATCCATTTTGGTTGCTAGCTTGTTATCCATATACAAGCTGAACATCGGGCATATTATCACAGAAGAGATCCGAGACAGAGTTGCAAAACTTAGTTCATCCTACCCATTCCCCTATCTCGTGAGTGCACCGTGTGATGAGGCATATATCCCGAAGTATTTGGGAATTGATCATGCAGAGTGGGCAATCTGAACCCATCATCCAGAGAGGACAAAAATGATAACAAAGTTTTAGGTTTGGGTAGCATACCCGAGGCAACTAAACCAATGACTATCCATGATGTATTTATGCCTCATGCGGAGATGCTACCGTACATGATGGTTGCACTATCACTAAAAGGTAGCCTAATAAGGGGACTCCCTCGGTAAAAAAGGAAGCTGATATCAATTCCATGTTGAGATGCCCCCGTAGTACTAATGTGTTGACTCCTCGTGGGACTGACATCTCTATACTAGACACCCTTCTAGCTCTATCCACTTCTAAGGCACCTCCAATAGAATAGCCGACCTTAATTTATGCTTTCCATCCGGCAAACTTTGCCAACACAGTTCAGGCTACTATTAATCTGCAGGAGCAGATGAAGAAGTTCGCTCATCAGTTCTAGGCTATTAATGATGCCTCCATATAGAGATCCATTACCCTATATGTTAATGTGCATGGCCAGATTAACAAATTAGAAGGAAGGATTGATGCCCAGTTAGATGAAATAAGGGCTGCTTAGTTGATAGAGATGAAGAAGTAGACTGTAGAACTGAGGGTCGATTTGGACGAATTGAAGGGTGGTCCAACCTCGTTTGCTAAAGATCCAGTATTCTTTCCTAAGGCTACTTTTGAGCCCATGATTGACCTGTGGGACTATGCTAATCCAGAGCTCCAACAGAAAGAGCCTGCAGAAGAGAATGATGCACTAGCTAGTCCTTCATTGCCTCAGAAAAAGAGGAAGAGAAAGTATAAGCATGTCCATGTAGATGATGCCCTATTGAGTGCAAAGTCTTAGAAGAAGAAGAAAGATCGAGCGATCAAGAGAGCTAAGAAATCGGAGGGAAAAATGCGCAAAGTGTCCCTAGTTATGCACCAAATTAAGGTTGATGCCATTGGTACTAGGGGCTTGGCTAGTGGTGTTGTTGGCACTACAGAGAAACCATCTTTAGGCCTCTTTGTGGGAGTTGATATTAAGGATGCTGCCCGGGAAGCTGATACTATTGAGAGGACTACAAAGGTAGTTGATTCTGTTGAAAAGGCTATGGAGGCAGCCTTAATTAGTGAGAAGGTTGTGGGCACCAATCTAGAGGGCCCAATTAATACACCTGATGACTGCGCTTAGGCACCACAGGTATGACTTGTATCCCTTATTTAGTTGTTCTTAGTGCATTAGGGATAATGCACAGCTTTTTAGATAGGGTGGGGGCAGTTGGGTCATCTTGTTTTTTGTAGAGTGTTTTGGCGAAGTCTAAGTAGCCAAAACCCTTGCGTCGTTCCATGATGTTAAATCAAGCACTGCATGGGAGGCAGCCTATGAGGGTACCAAAATGGTATCCGCATCGTTGGGGTTTTCTTGCCTGTGTTCTTTCCCTAAGGACTTTTAATTTCTGTTAAATTGGCATATTTAGAATAGGATGTGTGTTTTTAGAAGTAAAGTAGTAACTGAAGGCAGTGATGGTCTTATTTTTAAAGATAGTTTTGTGAAAACTGGAAACCCCTCCAAATTTTTATGCAATAAGGTATTAGAACTGACCTTGATGGATCTGTAAATGACAGCATGCATATAACTGAAACAAGTAGCTTAAGTTAAGGTATGAACTGCTAGTTAGCTAATCTGTATTCTATACTCTGTGCCATGTGTGAATTGAGCTGCTTAGTATCTGTTCTTGCTGTACTGGTCAATCTATAACCTTCCTGGATAGTCTTGTTGTGGTTGTAGAATGGTTTGGTTAGGACATGATCATAGGCCATTTTTTAATGAGTCCACTCTACCAAAAAGACCTACCAAATAAAATTGAATCCCTTTGACCCTGAATTTGAGCCTAAAGTTAACCCTTTTTGTTGTTAGCATGTTTGCCTTCCCCGTTTCCTATAAATCTTTATTTTGGCCCTATTCCCTCCTTGGACATTGTGCACCTCAACTTAGGCTAAAAGCCTAAGTTGAGGGTGGCTACTGTAGGGGTGAGTAGGAAGTGTTGGGTATGAAAGATCGGGTTAGTGTTAAAAAGGGATGATAACTGGTGTGGTTTGTGTGGTACAAAAGAAAGAAAAAGAAAAAGAATAAAAATGATGAATGAAAAGAAAAGGTGCAATAATGCAATAACAGCCACACCCGAAGCCTAATAAAATGTGAAAAAGAAAGGAGAAAAAGGGAGGAGAACTGTAAGGTCTGAAAGTTGGAGAATAAATAAGTAATTGTAGTCTCAACGAGGGCATAGTCACTATACATCCAAATATACCATTCCCAGCCCTAAGCCTACATTACAAACCTAACGAAGTCCTATTATGATCCTAACTGAACTGTTTGAAAGCCAAAGCATAGAAAATAAAGGAAAGCCTATGGTATTGTGCAAGTACAACTTGAATTTCTTTGTGAGAGTGAGCGTGTTCCCAGTCCCTGGGGTTAAATTTCAATTCTGTGTGATTGGGACTTCTTTGTTGTGAGGGAATTAGAGTACACTGCGATTGTTGATTAATTGGTTTAAATGTCTGCTGTGTATGTTAGCTTTCTCATAAATATCATGTTGTCAATCATGGATCCGTCTTGTGTTGGTTTTGATAACTTGAATGAATGCACTGGTTTTTGAGCTGATAAGGAGTGGGTACTATTTTGTAGATTGAAAGAGATTAATGAATCGTGTTGCTTCTGTAGTTTCTAGTTTCCTTTTACTGAAGCGTCTTTCTAGTTTTCTTCTCGTTTGTTGCTTGAGGACAAGAAAACACTCTAAGTTGAGGTTGTTGATATGCCGGGATTTCACGCCACTTTTAATGCATAAAACTAAGGATTTTGGGAGTTCTTAAGTATGTTTTGTTGGATTTGAAGTCGTTTGTTACATGTACAGGGAAAATTATTAAAAAGACAAGATCGCAAAAAAGTTATAGATTTCAGGGTAAAAGTCATGACCTACTGGGCATGGGATTCACCATGTCCCATGGGAGAAGCCGTCGGAATGAACTAGAGAGTCTGAAGGCAAGAACTCATCTCCCATTCCTTGCCACAATGGGCGTTAGTCCAGCCACGCGATATCACAAGGCCCGTCGGACTGGACCAGTGGAACTGAATCTTAGAGGGTAGACTTGACGAGCTGCCATGACGCATGTGAGAGACACAATGGGATGTTGCAGAGCTCGTTAGATCGAGTTAGTGGAGATTGGGGATCAAGCCTGATGACCGTTGAGATGGCCACAAATAGGCATCACATCCACGATGTCCCATCACATCAGACTATGAAAATAAGGCAGAGGACCTGGAGCTCAACCTGAAGGAAGCCTGACGGGCACCCACGATGCCCGTCACATCCACAATGGCCCATGGGGTATCCCATCAGAAGTACCGCATCCAGCTTTCCCAGTTTGCTTAGGATTTGGTTTTTGTTGTCTATAAATACCTCCCCTTAGGTTTTATTTCGGAGATCCCGACTTTTTTTTATATTATTACGTTTTGTTCGTGTTCTTAGAGACATCATTACTCGATTCTTGAGAATTAAAGTTTGTTCTTGATTTATTGAAGTGTTCTTGAGAATTATCAAGATTCCAAATTTCTTTACTTCTTCTTGTAAGTATACGCTCATGATTGCTTCAACAACTTCTGATCACGTACTTATGAATATGAGTAGCTAAATCCACCACTAGGGTTGTGGGAACCATGAAGGATTAACGAAGTAGGCAAAGTACTTGGTAATTCTAGGGCGGTGGTAAGGTATGTATTGTTCTTCCCTTCACTTTGATTGCTTTTTAACGGTGCGCAATGTTATAACTCGCCTTATCCTTACTTACCGGACCAAGGAAGTAACAGATGGGAAAAGGGTTGTGCAACAACAAAGATTTTAGGCTACCAACCTTCATCTAATATCTTGACCTTGTCCGAGAATAGCTAATTTGGGATCCAGGGTAAGGGTCAGTAAATCATAAACCCATGACCGGACCAAGGCATGTGGTGAAATTCATCTATCTAGGGGACCAACCATTTAGGTGAAGCTATCATACCGATCTTTCATGGTAAGCACCAAGCTAGTTTACTATGTACAACGCCTTACTACGTTATGATCTCATGGGGAACACTACCCTAGTCACTTCTCTCATTGATAATAACTCTTGAAACTGTTACTAGTTACTTGTTCGATACTAAATTACAAGAAATATTTGTTACTTAAAACCCCCCTTCATAGGGAAATAAATGGCTAACAGCGTGAGTAAAAATAAAATTGACCCTAGTCCTACCATATTCCCTATGGGATCGACCCCAACCTTCGTTTGGTTCTATACTTGAACAGCGACTGCTTACGCTTCTAAAAAGAGGTGTAATTTGGGAGTATCACATTCTCCAAGCATTCAACTTAGACAATACTAAGCTATAGTATATGAACACATATTGTATATTGGGAATATCAATAACCATCACCTACCCCAACGCCGGGTACGTAGACTCAGCCCTGAAATCCTCTCCGGAGACTAAATCCCTATTCACCCCTTTTTAACACATGATTAGTAGATACATTGATTCCCAAAACTTCCCCTATGAAAGATACAATGTGGGGAAGGACATCCCCGAAGCTTAGTACCTCAACAATTCTTGTTATTCTACCCGTTTATATCGAATCCATGTTGAAGACTCCCTTTTTACTTAGTCATGTAGTTACCCAAGCATTTTTGTTTCCCCGAACCTTCCCGACTCTCTAGTCCCTAGAGTCTACCATCCCACATCACATAATAATAATAATAATCATAAACAACTTGAAATATGAAAACATATCATCCCCACCAATCCGCTTCCTAGTTCAACCAATCCAAACGCAACAATCCTCCAGACTCCATGCCCGAAGACCTAAGCATGGTTTCTCCTTTTCATTTATACAATAATACGAAATAAAAGCAGGTCAATATCTACTCAAGGTGAAGAAACCTAGCATACCTGAATGCTAAGAAGCTACATGATGCATTTTCTGGCTCTGTGAAGGTGCTCCCTGACGATCGGCAATCCCAAATATATGGTTTTGCATCCCTTTAGCCAAAATCCCTCCTCCAAATGGATCCCAAGCCTTGGAGCAGCCTAGGAGGGTTTTTGGAGTAACCCTCGTATCTTTTCCAACTTAGGAGGAGAAGTTCTTTTATTAATTCACGTTACTGGGTTACTGCCTCTCGGTATCCCGCTATAGTGGACAGAGGTTCACTACAACAATAGTGCTATAGCAGAATAAATACCGCTATAGTAGAGTGACGTTAGCCCAGACAAATTTCAAAAATTATAAACTTTTCATCACGTCAACCCCACTTAATTCAAAACTTAATTTTTAATTGCTCCCAAAACTTGCGATATCGTGATTCCTAAAATAATGATGAATTCGATCGTTACAAAAGATACCAATTTACCCATTGTTTGTCACTAAATGATCCCGTGGAAAGGGGAGAACCTAACTCGGGACTCCCACAGCTCCACGTGGTCGCAAAATTACGATCACATGCGAAATACCAAAATTTCCCCTATATTAGTCAGTCTTGACCCTATTTAGGAGAAGTTTATGATCTTGATCTAATGAGGAATTTGTCTCCACCGAGCTATTAAAAAATTTACAAGCAAACTTCCTCGAGTACCCACAAAATCTAGGGCCTCATAGAATGTCGGAGCAAAAGAATTTAGAAAGACCTGGGAGAAACCTTATCTTTCCCAAAAACTGACTGACATCTGTTATAGCAGACATTATGCCACTATAGCAGTACCGCTATAGAGAGGTGCCGACCGCTATAGTGGTTAGCAACAATTAAAATAGGGGAGAAACGGGTTTTCATCCTCATTCTCCTCTATTTTACTCCAAAAATACTCCCTTTCCTCCCGGTCACCTCACTTCCGACATTGAATTCCCAGGTAACAATCGTTCCTACTTACACCTTTACTTTGTTACACGAATGTTGATATGATTGTGGTAAAAAATAGTAATTTGGGGCATACATTGTAGTTTGTTTTTGAACTTGAACTTAGGTTAGATTTTTGTCAAATTCTCGAAGCATGGATGCTTCCCTTATGTTTACAACGCCTCCACTGCATTCTGGGTGTAAGGATTATGCAACTTTCGGCCAAAAATAGTGGGGAAGGTAAAAGGTTGTTCTTGGGAAAAACATTTGATTTGAATAAAATTAAGGGGTTATAATGCCCAAATTTTTGTAGAAAACAGTAATAGGACACTTTAGAAGCACTGATTTGGACTTGGGTTGTTAAAAATGGAGTTTCGGATCAAGGGGAACCATTGAAGAACCCCTTCGAATTTCTGGGATGATGAAGATCGCTGTAGCGGTCGGTTCTTCTATAGCAGTCCCGTTATAGTGGAGAAATTGCCGCTATAACAATTCTACTGTGGCAGAAAATCATCCGCTATAGAGGAAGACCGCAAAATAGTAGCCTTGCTAGGCTAACAAATAGAAAAATTTCTCCTTTTTAAACTCGTCCCTTTACACTGAAGCGAGTTCTAATCCCGCCCTTGGCTACATTATAGGTTAACAAAATCAATGGTTGAAGGACAATTCCCCGAGTATGATTATACGAGGTTCCCTGATGATGCCAGTTAGGAGAGGTTCCGGGACTATCGCTGGTTAGGATTTTTCTTTGAGAGGGGTTGCAAAATGGTCAGGATGAATGGAAAAGCAGTCGCCTTCCATCGCAGGTTTCAAGAGTTCAACTGTTTTTTGCTAACGGTGGCTCCCCCTCCCGTGTATACAGGTTGGGTGTGGGAGTTCTATTCTATCCTCCCCACTGTCCGTTGGGATGATCCCAATGCCACTATCCATATCTGAAGGGTTGATGTCTCGGTGGATTCTCAGACAATCAATGAGGTGGTGGGAGTGCCTCATATCTCTAATGCTGCATACGAGGCCAAGTCTCAACTTTGGGATATGTCTTGGCTGAGAGATACTTTGGTATATTAGGAGTTTTGAGATCAGGTCTACTGGCCCGGTCCATAGGGCATCACTAGTGCTTACTTCTCCGCAGATGCTAGGAGGTAGCTCAATTTGGTAACCCAAAAAATCCGCTTGTCTAGAAATAAGACCAACGTCACTTATGCCCGGACCCTAGTGATTGCTTGTGCTATGCAGGGGCTCACTATGAATGTGAGGGACCAGATCATTTCAGAGTGGAAGGACTTCTATCGGGGTCTTAGAAGAGGCCTCTTTCTTCCTGGTTTGGTGTCTGAGCTGTGCAGACGGGTTGGGGTGCCGGTGGATCATACCGACCATGAGGTGGATATGGATAATGACTTCGACACCCTCCAGGTGAAAGTGGTTACCTCCAAGAAGAAGAGGAAGGTAGTTGAAGCCAGGAGCAGTTAGGATGCTGAAGACGTAGATGATTATGATGATGCCACTCCTGCTCCTTCACAGCCTCAGCCCCCGATTCCTAGCCTCCAGCTTAAGAAGACTCAAGTCGCAGTCCGGAGTTTCATAGAGGGTACTGCCACTGGAGGTACAACCCAACCCCCTTCTTCTCAAGATTTTGCAGCACTCCGTAGGGAGTTAGAGGAGGAGAAGAAAAATAGGCGCTCCCAGGATCGCATATTTTCCCGGATGTGGAAGACCGTCAAGTTCATGTTCACTTGCATCGCCCTGGGTTAGGATCTTCCCACACTTGAGCCTGAAGGTAGGAGTTCCCTTTCCTGAGCGATGATGAGGCCCAGGACCTCCCCTCTTCCCTCTTTATTAGGATGATTTACTGCTTTTTGGGTTTTTCCCCCATTTGGGGCACGTACTAGACAATGTTCCCTTTCCCTTTTCCCCTCATTTTTAAGCACATGGATGCTAATTCCTAGACATTTCCTTTCTATGCATGCTATATTAGTTCTATATATGATTTCCTTAGTTTACATAAAAACTCATAGATTAAATATCGCTTTTAAACGCTGCGAGAATGAAATGAAAAATAGGGGAAAATAGGGTAGGCATTCTGCCCTGAGTCTCCTTACTATGGCGGTGTCATTCTGCCATAGTGGTTCTGCCATAGTAGTGGAAATTCTCGGTATAGCAGGATCACTGTAGCAGTACAGTTCTGCTATGGCAGTCCCGATGGTGACAGTCCAGACCATTTAAATTTTTAGTAGAAACAACTCAACCCCATTACCGATTATCATTATTAATAGCATAAGTCCTTCCATGGTCTTAAACAACACCTCAAGATCATTCCTGGAAATGCACAGATAAAAACTTAGCATCTAATTATCACCAATCTGTAATGACCTTTTCAGTCATTCTCGTGTTTTTGCCTTGCTTGTACTATTAGAGCTTGCCTGTAGCATCCGCAAGTTATTTATGGATTGCTAGGACCGGTAGTTTGGTGCCCGGGCTACTTGTTTGGTCTTTATAATCGTTCCTTGTTTTAGAGCTTCAAACTTTGGAAATCATTGACTTCGATCAACATTCTTAGCTATTGTGCTCATAATTGAATTCTGACAGTTTTGTTAGCTTTGAAGGATGGACTTTGGTCTAGAGAGACCTTTTGTTGGGACCTAGCAGCTATTCAACGTGGAATTCTCTCTCGTTCTGTGTTTTCAGGCTAGTTGGGCTTGTTTGGTTGACTTTGGTTAAAAATTAGAGAAGACAACCTCGTATGAAAATTCTGACAGCGTTGTTAGCTCCAGAATGTCAAGTTTAGGCTCGAGGGACCATTGGTTCAGGTCTCGAGGCCTCCATACTTGATTTTGGCCCTTGGGTTTCGTTTTGGGAATTGTTAGCCTAAAGGTTGATTTTCGGTGCAGGGCCTACTTTTCATTAAATTAAACTCCGATGGGATTTTCATTGATTCTATTGTATCCAGAACACAATTTCTAGTTAAATAGCATAACTCTTTTTTTTTCACGGGACCCCGTATGCATTCCCAGAGACCCAAAGTGTGAAAATCTGCCTTTAGGCATTGCTGGTTGTTGGTGTGGCACCAGGGCGCCGCCTGGGCCGCACGCACCTTCATGCCACTGACCGTCCCTGTTCCACAGTGCCCATGCTACCGCCTAGCCTCCTGCGTGCCAGCGCCCATGTGCCTCCGCACCAGCTCCCATGGGCCGCTCCTGCGCCTCGGCTGGCCAGCCTATATAAGCTGTTGGCAGCCTATTTTTCCAGCCTTTCACCTCATCTTCCAACTTTGATATTTTCACCATTTTAGCTCAAAATTACTCCATTTCTTCACCTGCTCTTACCCATTGCTTGGAGGAATAATTGTTGTTGATCTGGGTATGTTCTTGGCCTCGTGAATAGGTAAATTCTCGCGTTAATTTCTGTTGTTTTCCATAAATTCTTCCCTTTAAATTCTTAATTCTTGGGTCTCTTTTGACTCTTCCCATGGTCCATTTCTGCTTAATTTTTTAGCATGTTCTCCTTGGAACATGTGGAACACCATGGTATTTTTCATTACTAGTTTCGGGTTGTGAGGCCCACGGGCCCGCTAGTGACCCAGATTTTGACCCCATTATATTTATAGCATTATAGTATCATTGGTTTTGCTTTAATGCCTAGATTATTGTGTTGATAGTATTTTCATGATTTGGAGCTTCTCAGAGTAGTTCGAGCCTGGATGACACCATTCCCGTAGCTCATTATCAGACGACAAGTAGGTTATGGCTTTCCCTATCTAGAATCTGCCTATGTAGACTATAACTGCACTAATTAGTATCCTAGGGTGGGTTGTTATAGGTTTGTACCCAAGACCTTGTCTGCTTTTTTGTCCGTTTATTTCATACATTGATTGTAGAATTCCTGTAGTATTGTTTTTTCACCATTGTGGCCTTGTGTGGCCTTTATTTATGACTCTAGACCATAAATTTTTGGATATTTGGGAATGTCCATGAGTCCCGGACATTGTAACCTTAGTTTAGGTTGGCTATCTATGCTGTAGAATCCCTTGTGCATGTGTAGGGCCGTTAGGAATATTTGTGAGCCACTTTGGGCTAACTTTATTGTCTGCGAGCATGTCATTCATGAAAAAGTATTTTTCTGTATTTACTACTATTTTGGATTTGGGCCAACTATCACTGGTTTTTCTAAACTTTGCATGGCCTCGAAGGCCTATTTTTGGTATAAATGATGATAAAACAGGATTTTGGTATTGACTGGTGGATTTCTCTCGAAATAAAAGTGGTATTATGCTAATTTTGTCACTGATTTTTATTACTGATACTAGACCCGGCTATGCCAGAGTGCTAGAAATGTTTTATGATGGTTTTAGACTTGGATATGCTTTGGACACCCTTAGAGAGGATTATTGGGGTTTGATTACAGATTTTAGACCCGGATATACTCCGGGCACCCTTTGAGAGAGTCTTTTGAGATTAAAAATACTATTTTAGACCTGGTTCGATTCTTGGCATATACTATGAGGTTTCGAGTATTGAGATACTATTTGAGATTTGCACGGTTTGTATGTGGTCAATGACTAGACCTCCATGGACCCTGTCATTCTTGGGTTACCGGCTACGGGCCGATGCACACACTAGGAGAAGGGGTGTACGTCAAAGTAGAGGTACACGGGTAGAGTCCTTCCATGGGTCCTGCCTCTATTGAACCTTTGGGGTACCATAGGGGGAATATATGGGTTACTATCATATCAAATTTATCATATCATCATCATGCATTTGGTATTTCTATTCCACCCTTATTTGTTGTGTGCTCAGTGTATGCTCCAGTTGTATGGGCAGCCATAGGATTTGTTTTCACTTGATTGGATTCCTTAATTGTATGGGCGGCCGTTGGGACTGTAGGTAGATTATATTACTCCCTTCATTTTGTAGAGCTAGTTATGATCTTCAGTTCGATTGGAATAGAGGACTTTTGGCCTGTTGAGACCCTGATTATTTTGGACTGAGATTGTTGAGGGGCTAGTGGGTCCTACATCTTTGAGTCTCTGTATACGTTGCCTCCTTAGCGGGTTTGGGTTTCTAGATTTTTTCTTATCCTGGCTTTATTTTGCGAATCTGGGAACTTGCGGTTTAGTTATTCCATCCTAGGCTTATACTTGTGAGACTGTTGTACATCTATTCTTATCTTGAAATTGATGTCTTAAGCATGTTTCTGTTAGTATATGGCTCCTAGTTCGATTGTTGGCTTGCTTTCCTTATTTCCCTTTTATTTTTGAGGTTACCAGTATACCGCCCATCTCTTTAAACTCTCTGTTTATATGTACTATTGTTGCAAGTATCCCAGGTGCGTCCTTCTTCCTTATTTTACCTGTGTTTCTGTGTATGTATATCTTCTGTGCTAGCATGTTATACTTGTAACTCTTGGTTGATTACTCTTTGTGCTAGTTCCTTGTGCTTCCTACTGGTTTTCCGTGACTGTTTTCTTGTATTCTGCTTATTACTGCTTTTATATTTTATATGCGCTCATTCTGCCGATGATGCCTATTGGGTATACGTTGCTTAGCAATTGATGCTCATACTACACTTCTGCACTCTTTGGTGTAGATATTAGTGTGAGCTTTCACCATTGATCACATTGAGACTCGTGCAACTTTTGGATATTCGAGACTAGGGTGAGCGCCTGACGATCGGGGCTTGACCATATCTTATCTCTTATACTGTTACGCTTTATGTATTTCAGAGACAGTTGTGTAGTCTATTTTGTTACACCTACCACTTGTATTATATTTAAAAGATCCTGTACTAACGATACCAAGTCTTGGGGTTGGTGTAGTGTTCTTGTATATATACCAAGTCTTGGGGTTGGTGTAGTGTTCTTGTATATATATATATTCAGGCTTTGCTTCCGCGTTGTATTTATCTTATTCTGCTTCCTTTTATTTCAGCTTATCATGCGTATTATTTAGGTATTAGCCCATGAATAACCATTTCAAGTTATGGAAATTTGTTTGCCTACTGGGTTGTAGGTGCCATCATGACCTGAGAAATCGGGTCGTGAGACAATCAAATAAAATTACATGAGAAAATTATTCACAACAACACATTCCCACTATCATGCACGGATAACCCCTTGTTCCCATGGTTCCCAACCAAGCCCCGATTGACCTAAAACCAAGCTTCCATACACTAGTAATTTATGTCCCCTCACCATCTTAACCAATGATGAGTCCCTTTTTAAGAAGTGACACAAAATTTTCAAATCAAGACACGTAGTAATTTCATGAACTCAAGCAGACAAAAAAATCAAGTTATGACTTTCCTCAGACCCAAATACTCACATCAAGGCAATCAATTATGCTTCAACAATTTCAGTCATCTAAGCATTGCAATTTGCAACACATAAAATTCAGTATTCAAAATACAACAAAGTCAAGTCGCATAAACTACTCTTTATTTCGTCCCATGGGTGACTGTCAGTCGGTCACCCATGCTTTACTATAGCCCCTTAGTCCATATACCAATTGGAACCTTCCTGGTTCTAACTTCTCTTGCTCATTTCATCGCAACCGAAGTCCAATGACATCCTTTACTTCATTGAGATACCAATTGGAATCGAGAGATAAAAATTGGGCTCAACCCATACAAGCAAGTAAACGAACCGCACAAAATGAGTGAAGAAAGAGGATGTGTTTCCTAGAATGCTTCATAGATTCTCGAAGATTAGATGTGGACGTCAACACACCAATCCGCATGACTCTATTTAAATTTTTCTCTTGTACTGGGAGATCGGTAACATAGGATCTGATACCATCTGTCATGACCCGACTACCAGGTCGTGCGGGCGCCTAATCTAAGCACCTAAATAGACGAACCCTTACCACCCAATCCAACAGGTAAACACGAAATTACAAATAATGCTATAAAAATCTTCTTTTAAAAACATGAAAACATTTACAATCTTTAATGCAGAAAAACCTCTTTTTAAAATACAACACCTCTCTAGGATCTAGTCTAAGCAAGTACAAGAGCTACTACAAGAATGAAATAGAAATGTAAAGGACACAGCTCCCACCACAGAAATGAGAGTAGAAACTGCTGAGGAATCACCGTCGTCCTGTACTTATGAAACATCACTGACCCTGCAACCAGACTATACCCAAAAAAGTATAGCAAAAGTAGAATCAGTACAAACACACGTATTGGTAAGGCATCATCAGTTGACCCGAATCCATTCCATACCATCATATAAAAATCAAGGAAAAATGTGCAATAAATTATAATAGTTCAACCCTTCAACATCCACCCTTACCAAAAATTTGACATCAACCCCTGCCTTCATGTCCCTTCCGCTGCCAATTCCACCACCATAAGACCTTGCACCCTGACCCGTAGGACTTCCCAAGTCACACTAACCCTTAGATTTCCCAAGTCACGCTAACACTTAGATCAACCCATAAGTCCAGCCCGGACTACTCCTCCGTGGCTTGAGTCAACCCCTATGACTAAATACCCAGAAATACCCCAACTAACTGCCCAACCAGACCAACTACATTTATGGTGCTACTTACAAGTGTCCGGATCTCTGAAGGATCCCTAGGGAAATTCCAAACATGATACTAATATTGAGCAATACACTCCAGACTCCTCGTCTAGCTTCTAACTTCCATCACATGGAACAAGTCTAACCCCTATTTAACAATGACAATTAACTAACAATTTGACTAGACCATGAGTCTCTCCCTTAGCCTATAAACCACATGAATCCAATTAACAACCCACAACAAAATAGTGAAAAACATATGTCCTTTTCACACAACCCAGAACCACCAAGGATCCCTAGGACACTACTATGTTCTCAACTTGAATTCCTGTTCTACACTAAGACCAACTTCACACTTAAATATAATCACCAGGCCTCTCATGGACTATAAGTAGAAATCACAAATAAGGAATTCAACTCGATTCACTCATGGAACCATCGAAGAACACAATCAATGCAAATAAAGCAAACTCGTACCAAGCATGGTACCCGAGCTAACCATTGTGAATTATTGTACCAGGCGTGGTACTCGAGCCAACCGAATAGTATCCTATACCAGGCGTGGTACCTGAGCCAATCGATATGTAACCTGTACCAGGCATGGTACCCAAGCCAACCGAATGTCACACTAAATCCAATCAATCAACAAACCATGAACAAAAGCATACTTGTAAAGCAACAAGCAACAAAGCAAGTTCATTTCACAAGACTGATAACCGAATAAGTAGACATTCATAACCTCATTCCCTAATAATGCAACTCATACAATACTAAGCTATAGTACATGAACACATATTGCATATTGGGAATATCAATGACCATCACCTACCCTAACCTCGGGTACGTAGACTCAGCCCTGAAATTCTGTCCGGAGACTAAATCCTTGTTCACCCCTTTTTAACACATGATTAGCAAATACATTCAGTCCCAAAAATTCCCCTATGATAGGTACAATGTGGGGAAGGACATCCCCAAACTTAGTACCTTAACCATTCTTGTTATTCTACCTGTTTATACCGAATCCATGTTGAAGACTCCCTTTTTACTTAGTCATTTAGTTACCCAAGTATTTTTGATTCCCCGAACCTTCCCGACCCTCTAGTCCCTAGAGTCTACCATCCCACATCACATAATAATAATAATAACCGTAAACAACCTGAAATATGAAAACACATTATCCCCACCAATCCTCTACCTAGTTTAACCATTCCAAATGCAACAATCCTCCAGACTCCGTGCCCGAAGGACTAAGCATGGTTTCTCCTTTCCATTTATACAATAATACGAAATGAAAGTAGGTCAATATCTACTAAAAGTTAAGAAACCTAGCCTACCAGGATGCCAAGCAGCTGCATGATGTATTTTCTGGCTCTGTGATGGCGCTCCCTGATGATTGAGAAGCCCGAATATGTGGTTTTGCATCCGTTTAGCCAGAATCCCTCCTCCTCATGGCTCCCAAGCCTTGGAGGGTTTTTGAAGTAAGCCTTGTATCCTTTTCAACCGAGGAGGAGAAGTTCTTTTATTAATTTGCGTTACTGGGCTACTTCCTCCCATCATCCCGCTTTAGCAAACAGAGATCCGCTACAGCGATAGAACTATAGTAGAACAAATACTACTATAGCAGAGTGACGTTAGCCCGAACAAATTTCAAAATTTGTAAATTTTTTATCATGTCAACCCCACTTAATTCAAAACATAATTTTTAATTGCTCTCGAAACTTGCGATATTGAAATTCCTAAAATAATGACAGATCTGGTCATTACAAAAATTAAAAGCCTCCAAGATGTCACCGAACAAGAAGTTTGTTCGGACTTTCCTAATGCCTTTTGGGAAAGGAAAAGATATATTGTTGAATTACCATATATCGAGGGATTTGATGAAAGAGTCATCCCCACTAAGGCAAGACCTATCCAAATGAACCATGAGTTAATGAAATAGTTTAAAAAGGAAATCAATGATTTACTTGACAAAAAAATTATCAAACTTTCCAAATCACCTTGGAGTTGCTCAGCATTTTATGTCAACAATAGCGCAGAAAAGGAAAGAGGTGCCCCAAGACTGGTCATAAATTATAAGCCCTTAAAAAGGTTTTAAGATGGATTAGATAACCGATACCCAATAAAAGAGATCTTCTTAAAAGAGCCTATAAAGCTAGTATTTATAGTAAATTCGATATGAAATCAGGATTTTGGCAGAAATACATAGCCAAAAAATATAAATATAAAATAACCTTTAATGTACCTTTTGGACAACATGAATAGAATGTAATGCCATTCAGATTAAAGAATGCACCATCTGAATTTCAAAATATTATGAACAATATATTTTATCAATATAGTTATATTTCTATAGTTTATATAGATGATGTTTTAATATATTCAGAAGATATTGATCAACACTTTAAATATATTCAAACCTTTTTAAAAAAATTGTTAAACAAAATGGATTAGTAGTAAGTGCTAAAAATATTAAGTTATTTCAGACCTCTATTAGATTTTTTACTCATGACTTATATCAATGAACCTATAAACCCATTTGTAGAGCCATAGAGTTCTCATCCAAATTCTTAGATGAATTAATTGATAAAACGCAGCTCTAAAGATTTCTAGGAAGTCTCAATTATGTTATGAATTTTATTTCAAATATTAGGAGGATTTGTAAGCCTCTTTATCAGTGTCTTAAGAAGGATCCAGTCCCATGGGGATTAGAACAGACTAAGATTGTATTAGTCATAAATAAAAATTATACTATTCATAAAACTGTATTATTAGATACAGGTGCAGATCAAAACTGCATAATTGAAGGAATAATTCTAGCAACATTAAATGACATAAAATTCAGCAAGAAGATAAAAAGTAAAACAATAATAAATGACACAAAAATCAATAACAATTGGAGTAAAGAGATAGATACATCAAATGCCAAAGTTCTATTTTCACGAGAGAAACTTTCAACAAGATAAATATGATCTTTTATATCCATGTAAAATTAAGTCTGCCACGTGTGGACACGTGTTAGATAAATAGAATTAGTAGTAAATTGAGTCAACATTTTTATATTCATGTAACATAAAGTCTACCACGTGTGGACAGATGTATAATAGATAGCTTTTGTAATTAGTCGAGTAAGTACTTCAAGGTCTATTTAAGACCTTTACTATGTAATCCAGACGGGCATTCGAAAACTTAGACACACACTTTCATATTTCCCATCCTTCCCCTCCATGTATTCAATCTTTCCCTCAACTCAATAAAATATTTCTTGTAAGAAATTTCTCTTTCTCTACTATTGTTTTAATTTATTTTCAAAATAAAACTTTTATAGTATCTTTTGTTTCTTTTATTTAATTTTCTTACTGTTCTTTTGCTTGATTGTTTTCCTACTGTTCTTTGATAATATTTTTAAATTAATATTTTCAAATTTTATCTATGATTCATTCTATAGTATCAGAGTCACGGTTGGACGAGAGGAATATGAGTATGAGTAGCTAAATCTTTATACTATCCTAGAGCCAGTCAAAATTATGTTACTCTTAAAACAATAATTTCTTCATTGTGTAGTCTTTATTATTACCCTTAATCCACTTTTTTAGTTTTATTCCCTAAGTTGGGTAGCCATTTAATCACGGTCTAGACGTTGGCAAGCCTGTATTTTCCATTGGATTAGCTCTACATTTGTCATGTATTAGAGCCGGACCCGAATGGTGTTCCCGTTGCCAAACCTAAAGGAATAAGATAAAAGAAAGTTAGAGAAGATTACCAGAAAATACTACACAAGGGATTAATTATTAAGGAGTAACATCTAAAGTAGATATTGGTTCCAGAATAGTACTACAAAATCCCCTACTACCTCATATTAAATTCAGATTTTATGCTTATACATCCATTCACAAGAAAAATAAAATACTATAATAAGAGAAAATGGGTTCATTTGATAATCCAAAAGCAGTGTAAAAGGTATAGAACAGAGGTATTAAAGAATCTTAATTATTATTGAAGATTAGTACCTGCAGAAACATCAGATAGATATTCTAGAGAAGTAACTAGTAAGTTAATCGTCGATAAATTAATAGAATCATATAATAAACTATATTTTGCTAGCCTTAATTTATCAACTCAAAGAAGACAATTAGATGATATACTAATTATTCAGTCAGAATTATCTGCACAATTTTAATGGATGCTCCAACAAATCAAAATATAATAAATAGTGTTAATGTTTCTGCTACCGCTACTAAGATAGCAAAAATAGAAAGTGATCTATAAAATTGGAATATTCCAAAAGAACGCTTTAAAAGAGTTTATAAAACTGGACACTTTAATTTTAAAAAAACTATTATATTAAAACTTCTAAATCTACGGTTGCTATTAATAAGAATATTGAAACTATTAAATTATTAGCAGCTGAGGATATTAACAGATATAGAAAAAATTACAAGTTTCTTCACATAGGACTTGTTCAAGTAGCAGTTAAACTATTATATCGTTTGGGTCTAGATGTACCCATATGTATTCTCCTAAGAGACAATAGGTTACTAAATTTTGATGACTAATTATTAGCAGTATTACAAAGTAATCTAGCTAATGGCCCCGTATATTTTAATTGTTATCCTAACTTCTCTATAGATATTAATGATCAGAATATTACGGATACATTAATATTAAATGTTAAAATAAAAAACATAAATAGTAAAGTAAATACTTGAGAAATAACCATAATATATAGAGTATATTATACACTAATGAAAACTACCTTAGCCCCTAAGGCTGAAATAGTAAGCAATGAAGGAGTTACCATGCTTATGGAAGCCAATAATAATCATAATAAATCTTTTGTCCCAAAAATGATAAAATGGGAACCAGATATTTGACTCCATAACGGAACCAGATATTGAAGAGAAAAATTCAAGCATTGAGCAGGTAGTTCAATTTTCAGATGGATCTATAGTTCTAAAATTTCTAAGATCCCAATCTTTTAGTCATGCTACTTCTAGTAAAAGAATGTATTATTCAAGATTCTCATTTTCGACAGCCCAAGAAGAAAGTGAGGTAACTCTTGAAGACATAGAGAAAAAATTAAAAAGAGTAGATTTTTCAGAAATAATTCTGAAAGTAGAATACGAACCTAGAATTGCCAAGAAACCAATAAGTCCCACTGCTAGTGAAATGCTAGGAGTAAGAGACTCTTTGTGCATGATCAGGTCAGATGAAGAATTTGAACCTGACTTTGAATAGTTAGATAAACTCATGACGGATCCACAGAATGCCATAAAACAGAATGGTATGTCCAAAAATATTCATTAAAGGAAAGAATATCCTTTAGAAAAAATTGGCACATCGATATGAAAAGAATAAGATGTAATATCAAATTCTTTAAATGGTTTGAGTATACTGAAAAATTAGACGACCAAAAGAAATCATTAAATATGATTGTCAATAAATGGTATATCAAAATTAAGCTGGTTGAATCTATAATTCCCCCATTAGAAGAAATTAGTTTACCCATAGATGGTAGAGTTGTTACTGCTACACCCGTTAAACTTGATATATTAGATACTAAAGGTGACTCTACAAATAAAGATATAAATTGGATAATTTAGCAAAATAATTATACAAACCAACTGCTATATGTGGTCTCCAATTAAATCCTATATGTGGTCTCCAATTAAATCCTTAAGGCTGATAATAAATTAACTTTTAAGGATACACCAAGTTCTTCTTATAATGATAAAGATAAGAAGTTAGAAACTCACCCAATATTTAAATTACCAGAATTTTCAAAAGATAAATATCTAAAATATCAAGAAAAATTTGAAATCTCAGATGATCTTATAGAAAAAATTAACGAAAGATTAAAAGCCAAATTATAATTTAAAGATGATAAGGTAATAATAACCATATCTTAAAAAACTGATAATGATATTAACAAGTTAAGTTCTAGTTATTCTAACAAAAAGAACTATTATTAGAAACCCTATTTTTGAATATGCAGTATGAAGAAAATGAATTTGTATCTCATACTTCACATTATGGAAATGCAATTGTTGAATGGAATATTGATGGACTCGCGGAACATCAAATATACAATAAACTGCATGAAATGGTGTAATGACCCTTTCGGTTATTTTTGCGTTTACGCCTTCTTTGTACTGCTAGAGTTTTTCTGTAGTGACTCCAAGTCATTTATGACTTCCTGGGACCAGTGGTTTGGTGCCCTGGTCGTTCGTTTGGTCGTTTTGATCGTTTGCCTATTTTAGAGCCTTAACTTAGAATATCATTGACTTTAGTCAACATTCTTGGTAAACGTACTCGGAATTAAATTTTGAAAGTTCCATTAGCTCCAGAGTATGGATTTTAGTCTGGATGAACCATGGGTCGGGTTCTGGGAGCTTTCAGTTTAGTTTTGTCTGGGTTTTAGTGTTTTAGCCAAGTTGAACTTGAAAGTTTGACTTTGGTCAATATTCATAGAAGACGGCCTTGGATGGAAATTTCGTTTGTGTTATTAGCTCTGGAATGTTGATTTTGGGCTAGGAGAACCTTTGGTTCGGGTCCTGGGACTTCCAGACTTGTTTTGGGTATTGAGTTCAGAGTTAGTTTTGGGCATGGGGCCTACTCTTTCTTAAAATAATATCCGTTGGTAAATTCGTTAATTCCATTGAGTCCATAATATTGTTTCCACTGAAATAGCTCTATTGGTTGGTGAGTATTGGGTTCCAATTATGCCCGAAATATCCCGTAGAAGTTTAGAAAATTGCAGATTATTCTATTGCGGGCCAGCTATAAATAGTTGTTGGCATCTTTATTTTCAGCTATTGTTCTCATCTTCCCAACTCACTTTCTCCACCATTTTTACACCAAATTCTTTCAAATCTTCACCCGCTCTTACCCATAACTTGGAGGAATAATTGTTGCTGGTCCAGGTGTGTTTCTTGGCCTCATGAATAGGTAAAATCTTTTGTTAACTTCCGTTAATTTCCACAAATTTCATTCTTTAAATTTTTGTTTTTCATGATTTTCAGCTTATTTCTTCACTTCTTTCAACTCCAACTTCATTTTTCTCAACTCTAATTACTCAAGAACAGTGTGGGCTCGTGTAAATTCTCCAAATTATCGTTAATCTCGCTCCTTTATCGTTGGTAAGCCTCTTCTTCTTCAAGACTTGTTCTTCTCTTCAAACTCAAAAACCTCCATGGTGAGGCTCTTACAAGCTTGATTTTTCTTGGGTTAAAGCTGTGTTGGAGAGCTTGATTGTTCTTGGTAGCTGTAGTTCCAGTCCGTGGTCGATTCTTGGTTCCAAATTGGTACATTTCCACCCTTGAAAATCACAATTCTCCACTTTTATTCTTATGAATTAGTAGTACTTCGGGGCTGTTTTGAGCCTCAAAACAAACTCCATTTGTGCTCAAAATAAGCATGGGTTCCTAAATTCACCGCAGACATAATTGTAAATTTTATTTTCTATTTTGATGCACGGCCCCCAAGGGTCATTTTTCAACCTGATTTTTGGCCTGATTTTCCGTATAGCAATATGGGTATCGTTCTTCTCGTCTTGACACCTAGATTATGTTCTTGATAGCATGACAGCTTTCTAAGGCTATTTTGGAGGGGAAGACATACGAGTGACGGTTTATGTTTACAGTTTGGTCCTGAGGTAGGTTACAGTTTAAACACCTTGACTTCGCATATATAGAATAAAATTGTACTAATGGTCATCCTTAGGTTGGGTTTACTAGTTGGTACCACAGACCTTGACCGCTTTATTCATGTCCAATTTCTTTTCTTCCTCTGATGGTTTTAGTATTTGCTATAGATGACATTATCACCCTTGTGGTCCTGTGTGGCCTTGTTTGACTCTAGAATATAGATGGTGGGTTATATGGAAATGTCCGTGAGTCCCAGGCATCACTATTATTATTGTATAACAGGCTATCTGTGTTGTAGAACAATTAGATCTTGTGCAAGGCTGATAGGTTGATTGTGGGCTGGAGGCCACTGTTGTGATTGTGTATACCATTATCACGCATATAAAAGGATTTTCTTCATGATTTTATTACGGTTTTGGCTTTGGGCCTACTATTGCTAAATTTCTAAACCTTGCATGGCCTGTGGGGCCTGTTTTTGGTAAAAATGATTGAAAAAGGGTTTGGTACCGTCTTAATGGATCTTCTTGGGGTAAGGGGTATAAAAGGATGTTTTATCACTATTTCCACTTACACTAGACTCGGCGAGGTCGAGAGCTAGACTTGTCTTACTACAACTTCTGGGGTGATGCTAGACTCGGTGGGGCCGTGTGCTAGGACTATTTAACTTCCTGATTTAGACCTAGATACTATTCAAGCATCTTTACTTGGGGATTTTCGAGATTGCGGGGCATCTAGTATGTTGGTCGGGGGCCTCCATGGACCTTGCCATTCTAGACCAGGGGTATATGTTGTGAGTGCCGAAGGAGGGGTATACGACGTTGTAGAGGTATACGGGTGTGACCTTCCATGGATCCCATCTTCTAGGCCTTATAGGACACCAGAAGCGGGTAACATACGGTAATACTATTACTCTTAACTTAGCATGGCATGTCATACCATTTATTTGTGTGAAGTTTCACCCTTGTTTGCTATTTTTTGATTATACGCTCTGGTAGTATGGGATGCCGGAGGGTTTAGCTTCATTTGTTTGTGTTCCTTGGGTGTATGGGCGCCCGTGGGACTGTAGGTAGACTTATTATTTGTAATGACCTTCCATTCATTTACGCGTGTTAGCCTTTCTTGTACTGTTAGAGCTTTCCTATAGTGGCCCCAAGTCATTTATGGCTTGCTGGGATCGGTAGTTTGGTGCCTTGGCCATTTGCTTGGTCTTTTTAGCCGTTCTTTGTTTTAGAGGTTTAGGCTTTTGAAATCATTGACTTCAGTGAACATTCATGGTGAACATGCTCAGAATCAAATTCTGATAGTTTTGTTAGCTCCGGAGCATGAACTTTGGTCTAGTGAGACCTTTGGTTGGGATCCGGGAGCTTTTCAGCTTGGAATTGTCTCTTGTTTTGCATTTTCAAGCCAATTGGGCTTGTTTGGTTGACTTTGGTCAATATTTGGAGAAGACGACCTCGATTGGAAATTCGGTCAGCGCCGTTAACTTTGGAATGTCGATTTTGTGTTAGGTAGTTGGTTGGTTTGGGTCTCGGGGTGATCCGTGCTCATTTTGGATGATTGGCTGACATTATCTAGTGTTGACTTGGGTCAACATTCTTCCAAAACGACCTCGTATGGAAGTTTCATTTATTCTGTTGATTTCAGAATGTTGTTTCCACTCTAATAACACTATTGGTTTCTAAGTATCGAGTTCTAATTGTGTCCGAAATGCCCTATAGAAGTTTTAGTTGTTGCTGATTTTTGCTGTGTCTGGTGGGTCCGCAATTGCGGAATTTGACGGCATTTGCGGCTACCGCAATTGCGGTGAAATGTCGTATTTATGATATCTTGGCCGCATTTGTGGTATTTTTGTCGCATTTGCAGTATTTTGGAAAAAATTGCAAAGTTCTTCATTTGTGGTGATTTCTCCACATTTGCGGAGGTAACTATTCATCCGTGCCTCCGCAATTGCAATAAAAGTGCCGCAATTGCGGTATCTGACAACTTTTAAATATCTTTTTCTCTTCTCTATTTCATTATATTTCCCCAACTCGTTTCCACCATTTACATCAGCTCCCAAAGCTCCGTTTGCTCTCTTTTGGCCATTAATTTCTTGGAGTAGCTTCACCATTGCTTCGTGACCTTTTTCCCATCTTTAATTTGGTAAGCCTTCTTGTTAATTTCTGATTTTCATTCATTAAACTCTCTTTGAATTTTTAAATGAGTGGGCTATTTTGAAGCCCCATTTATGTCCGTTTCTGCTCAAATTTTGAACATGTGCTCCCAAGATGGTAAGGAACATTTTAGTGTTTTTCGTTTCCGATTTCGGGTTATAGGGCCCACGGCCCCGTTTGTAATCCGGATTTTGACCTGGTTATGTTTATGGCATTATGGGTATCGTTAATTTTGTATTAATATGTAGATTATTGTATTGATAGTATTTTCACGATTTGGCGCTTTTCGGAGTAGTTTGAGCCTAGACAACGCCGTTCTCGTAGCTAGTCATCGAATGACAGGTAGGTTATGGCTTTCTCTACCTAGACTCTGCGTATATAGGCTATAACTGCATTAATTAGTATCCTTGGGTGGGTTGTTATAGGTTGGTACCCCAGACCTTGTCTGCCTTTTCTCTCTGTTTATTTCATACGTTGATTGTAGTATTAGTATCAGTATTGTATATTACTCTTGTGGTCCTGTATGGCCTTGTTTTGACTCTAGAACATAGATGGTGGGTTATTTGGGAAAGTTTTCGAGTCTCGGACATAGAGATATCCTTCTAGGCTGGTTATGAATGTTGTAGAGCTGTTGAGCCTGTGAAGGGCCGATAGGAATTGTTTGTGAGCCATTTTAGGCTACTCTATTGTTTGTGAGCATATCATACATGAAAAAGGTTTTCCCTGCATGTTTTACTACTGATTTGGCTTTGAGCCTACTATAAATGATTTTCTAAACCTTGCATGACCACGATGGCCCATTTTTGGTAATGTGACTTCGAAAGGGTTTTGAAATTGGATTTTATGAAACCTTCCAGAGTAGAGAGTATACTATGATGATTTGATTACTAGTTTTCATCCTGATACTAGGCTTGGCTGGACCATAGCGCTAGACATTATTTTCTACGGAGTTAGACTCAGATATGAGCCAGGGACCCTGTTTAGGAACTTTGATACTTGATTTCTATTTTAGACTCGAATACGCTCTAGGCATCCTCGATGAGGGTTATTGAGACATGACTACTGCTTTAGACCCGGATATGCTCCAGGCACCCTTGATGAGGGTTATTGAGACATGACTACTGCTTTAGACCTGGATACGCTCTGGGCACCCTTGATGGGAGTTATTGAAATTACTACTACTGATTTAGACTCAGATCAAATCCGAGCACATACTACGAGATTCCAATTATTGAGATATATTGAGTTACGTGTTTGTATGTGGTCTACGAGTAGACCTCCATAGACCCTACCATTACGGACCAAGTGCTACAGGCCAATGGTGACCAAAGGGAGGGGATGTACGGTGTAGGAGAGGTACTAGGGAAATGTCCTTCTATGAATCCCACCTTTATTGGACTTTTGAGGCATCGGAGGGGGTACGCACTACAGTCACACTTGGTTACAGATTCATCATATCACATCATCATGCATATTTCACTCAGATTCCACCCTTGTTTGGTGTGTTTTCAGTGTATGCTCCGATTGTATGGGCGGCCGGAGGGTTTGTTTTCCCTTGATTGCATTCCTCGGTTGTATGGGCGGCCATTGGGACTGTAGGTAAATTATATTACTCCTGTCATTTCATAGAGCTAGTTATGGTCCTTGGTTCTTGAGAATTGGTAAGTTTTAGCCTGTTGAGGCTCTGAGTTTTGGGCTTGAGTATTGAGGGGCTAGTGAGTCCTATATCTTTGAGGCTCCATCATATGTCCTCCTGAGCGGTTGTGATTTATCGAACGTTGTTCCTTATCTTGATTCTGAGTAGAACTCTTGGTTTTGGTGGTTTAGTTATTCCATTCTAGGTTATAAATTGTGAGATGGATCCCAGTTCATGCTTATCTTGAAAGTTGGTGTTTTTAGTATGTTTTCGTTACTTTTATGGCGTCTAGTTGATTTTTTTGGGTTGCTTTCCTTCTTTCCCTTCTTCCTTGAGGTTACTAGTGTATCGCCACATTCTTGATTCTCTCTCTTTATTTATACTATTGTTGCAAGGATCCCAGGTGCGTCCCTCTTTCTTACACGTGTGTTCTGTGTATATTTATTTTTTGTGCAAGCATTGTTTGTTTATAACTCTTGGTTGTCTGTTCTCTTTGCTAGTTTCTTGTGCTTCTTCTATTGTTATTAGTGACCACTTTCTTGCTATCTACTATATTACTATTTTTATATCTTATATGCGCTTAGTCGGCCGATGACGCCTACTGAGTACCCATTGTATTGGTGCTCATACTACACTTTTTCATCTTTTTGGTGCAGATATTAGTTGAGCTTGCACTGTTGATCGCATTGGAGACTCATGCAAATTTTAGACATTCGAGACTAGGGTGAGCACCTGGCGGTCGGGGCTTGACCATTTCTCATTTTTTGTACAGTTACCCTTTGTATAATCAGAGACAGTTGTGCTTATCATTTTATTACTTCTAGCCCTTGTATTCTATTTAGAAGCTTTTGTACTATTGATACCAAGTCTTGGGGTTGACGTAGTTTCATTTTGTATATCTTTGGGTTATTGCTTCTATTTTATCTATCTTTATATTCTGCTTCCACTTATTTCTATTTATTATGCGTATCGGTTAGGTAGTAGCCCATTACTAATTATTCTGGGCTATAAGAATTGGTTCGCCTACTGGGAGATTGTAGGTGGCATCATGACCTAAGAAATCGGGTCGTGATAGCTTAGTATCAGAGCTCTAGGTTCACCGGTGTCGTGGTACAAAAGCAAATGTCTATGTAGAGTCTCATGAATTTGTATAATGACGTCCATATCCTATCTGCGGGAGGCTACAGGGCATTGTTAGGAATTTTTTTGTCTTATTGACTCCTTATCATGCGTTCCTGGCTCTATTGACTTCTAAACTTTGGCTGTTTCATTCTTTCTCAGATACCTAAGACAAGTTTGACAATGATTGGTGTCGAGGATTTTGTGCATGTTGCTTCAGTTCTTCCATCAATGCCAGGATATCAGAGTGAGAGGTTACTGCACTAGATAAGGGGTGTGGGGTCATCCCAACCTCCGATTGGATTAATAGCTACTCCAAATCTTTAAGACACCATGTCTAGGAATCTGAGTCCTCTGGTGGGTATTTCAGTACTGGGTTCTTCTAGCGGTTCTTCAGCTAGGGTTGAGCTTCCAATTCTTCCGCAGAGTTGCTTGTCAGTATTGGACTACGAGACGATATTTCATGAGATAGTTAGGCATACTGCTAGGACTTTCTTTAGAGTTTGATAGGGTTCAGCGCTTTGTTAGAGGTTTGATTTCACTGCTCCGTGTGGTAACCGAGCATTTGGTTACAGTTAAGACGACCTTCCTTTAGGGAGTGGATCATGCTTGGGATATGGAGGGTTTATGTTGTGAGGCTTATAAAGGTAGTGCTATGAAACGTCGTCGCCAGGACAGTTCCTAAAGTTCTCAGACTCGAGGTAGAGGATTCTCCCTATCACGATCCGATTTCTCAAGTCATGATGGCACCTACAATCCCCAGTAGGCGAACCAATTCCCGTAGCCCAGAACGGTTAGTAATGGGCTACTACCTAACCAAAACGCACCAGCAAGCAGAAATAAGCGAAAGCAAAACCCGAATATAAATACATAAAGGAAACTACACCAACCCCAAGACTTGGTATCAATAGTACAGAAGCTTCTAATAGGATACAAGTGCTAGTAGTAACAAAATCAACATAAATTGCCTCCGAAAGTACAAGGAGCAACAATACAACAGATGAGATGTAGACAAGCCCCGACCGTCAGGCGCTCACCCTAGTCTCAAAGATCCAAAAGCTGCACGAGTCTCCAACGTGATCAACGGCGAAAGCTTAGCTAATATATGCACAAAAAAGTGCAGAAGTGTAGTATGAGAAACAGAACCACGGGTACTCAGTAGGTATCATAGGCCGACTGAGCGCATATAAGATATAAAAGCAGTAAGTAACAAATAGCTAGAAAGCAGTCACTGAGGCAATAAGCAAGGCACAAGGAGCTAGCACAGATCATCCATAACCAAGAGCTTCAAGTAACACATGCTAGCACAGAGATACAATTACACAGAATCACAGGTGAAGGAAAGGAGAACGCACCTGGAGTACTTGCACAATAATATAAGTGAGTAGAGAGAGAGTTGAGAAAATAGCAGTATACCGGTAACCTCAAGTGGAAGGAAAAGACGGAGATAAGTCTAACATACTCAAAATGGAATCAAACAGTATAAGGAGATCATAACACCAATCCAATCATATGATAGCATAACCATGGAATCACCTCACAAGTAAAACCCTAGGATGAAATAACTAGGCCACAATAACCGAGAGATACCACTCAGCTTCCCACAAGAATAGAACCAGAGTCTCACACTCTGCTCAGAAGGCCACACAAAAGTACCTCAATAAGATAGGACTCCAAAGCCCTCTCAATAATCAAAAATTCCACAACCAAAGCCTTAACAGGCTAGCCATCACCAATCTTTCAAGAACCGGGTGCCAAGACAAGCTTTAAGTAAAAACAGAAGTAAATATAGTCTACCTACAGTCCCAACGGCCGCCCATACAACCGAGGAACACAATCAAGTTAAAGCAAACCCTCTAGCATCCCATACTACCGGAGCATACACTGAACACACAGCAAACAAGGGTGGAATCCAATGCATGATATGATATGATATGAAATAGAACCTCTGTATGTACCTCCTCCGGTGACAATCGGGCCTAGCAGGCAGGTTCCATGGAAGGACTCAGCCTATATACCTCTACTCCACCGTATACCCTTCCTTCTGGCGCACGCAGCCCGAAGACCCAAGCCCAGAGCGACAAGGTCCATGGAGGTCCCTGACCCCATACTAAAACTCAGTATCAAGACATGTCATCCAGAAGCAAGTCCAGGATCAAGATAGAGACCCAGTCTCAAGTATGCATTCCCAGACCCCGTCCAGGACTAAAGTAGTAGAAAATGCCTCAAAAACCCCTCCAAGGGTGCCCGGGCATAACCGGGTCTAAAACTGTAGTAAATCAAGTCTAGTGCTCCGCTCCGCAGAGACTAGTATGAGTAATAAAATCAAGTCTGGTGCTCTGCCCCGCAGAGACTAGTACCAGTAATAAAATTAGTGCGAAAACATCAAAAAATCCCTTTCTATCAACAACAGTACCAAAAAGGGGCCCCCAGGGCCATGCAAATTTAGGAAAACTATCAGTAGTGGCTCACAGCCAAAACTGTATTAAAACATGCAGGGAAAAACCTTTTTCATGGATGATATGCTCGCACACAAATATAAACGTATCCCAACGGCTCACAACAATTCCTATCAGCCCTGCACAGGCCCAATAGCTACTCAACAGACATAACCAGCCTAAAATGATAATCTCTATGTCCGGGACTCACGGACATTCCTAAATAGCCCACCATCTATATTCCAGAGTCAATACAAGGCCACACAGGACCACAAAGGTAATATACATTACTACGCGAATACTACAAACAACGTATGAAATAGACGGACGAAAGGCGGACAAGGTCTGGGGTACCAACCTATAACAACCCATCCAAGGATGCTAATTAATGCAGTTATAGCCTATTTATGCAGAGTCTAGATAGGGGAAAACCATAACCTACCTGTCATCCGATGACTAGCTGTGGGAACGGCATCATCCAGACTCGAACAACTCCAGGAAGATTTGAATCACATAAAACAAATACTTTCAACTGAAGCCCCAAAGGCGTCTCTATGAAGCCTGACCAACCAAGGTAATGGAACAATTTCTAGAATCGACAAGGCTGTAAGAACGAGCCATAGCCAATTGATAAGGTGTTAATGTCACACTCGTGACCAGCCAACTCCAAAGCGTAAAGATGAGGCCAATAACAATAACAAATGGAAGCTAAATCCAACAACAATACGTTAACCACATCTCCAAGGAGCGATGAGCTCCCGAGGCACTATTTCAAGGCGTACTTCACGTTTGTCCAATCCAATCACTATCGTATGTGATCCCAAAAAGAATCACACAATTTCCCAATCCCTCCAGCACCTTACCACAACCAAAAACCCACAACAATAACCAAACATAACAAGATAAAGGGTCTGTCCAAAGCCACAAATCCAAAATACCACTTCGTGGCTCAGAAATCCATAAAACAATACTAGAACATATAATAACGAAGAAGGGTCGTAGGGGAGATATTTCCTTTACAAAAATATTCAATATCCAAAAATTAAAAACCTGCCTCCTTGAAATAACAACAAATAGATCCAAAATCAACAAGAAATTACTACAAGATATCGGCAACAACAACTTTTCATAACTAGAAGCTTAAAATCTTGATCCAACAAATAGATAAGTATACGGGATCCATACCTCACCAAAATAACTCCATAGCTACTGTCAAATACTCAGAAAACACATGATAGCTCGCTGCATCAACACCAACGAAGATACGCCATGAAATCGACAGGACAAACTACACCAAAATGACGAGCTCGCGACGTAGAGCAACTTCCGTTAAACTTCCGAATTGAAAGGATCAAAGTCCATGGATTATTTATGAACTCTCCCTCTGATTTTCTAAGAATTTTGGGTGAAAACAAAGAGTTAAAACGAAGGAGAAATCAGCTTTTATAAGCTGAACCGACTTAGGATGTAGGCCCCACCTTGACGTGTCTGCTTGCGCAGTCTTACAAAAATGTGAATATCTCTCTATTCTGAAGTCCTATGGATGAACGGTTTAGTGCGTTGGAAACTAGACTTGTAGACCTTAGATTTGGTATATTGGGGGCCCACTAACTCTTTATAGATAGGGATAAACATACCAAGACATTTAACCCAAATTTGAAGAGAATTCCTTACAGGAATTTACAATAACTTTTTCCGACTTTTGTTTCTCTACTTGCTTGACTTCAAAACTTATCATACAACAATTTTTCAATTACAATACCTCATAACACATCCTTCTTAGTATATTAGACACTATTAGTCTTACCCCAAAGGCACAGGTTACTATAAACCTTCCAAACGGGTGAGGTCTTACACTAGGAATTTCTTTAACTCAAACTTTCGAGTAAGGAATTCCTTTGACCTAGAACCTTGGTTTAATTCTTTGATATTACCAAGAATGTTGACGGAAGTCAACGATTTCCAAAGTTGAAGCTCTAAAATGAGGAACGGCCATAAAGACCAAACAAACGGCCCGGGCACCGAACTACCGGTCTCGACAAGCCATAAATGACTTGGGCCACTACAAGTAAGCTCTAATGGTACAAGAGAGGCGAAAACGTGAAAATAACTGAAGGGTCATTACATCATCCACTACTAAAAAGACTTTCGTCCCCGAAAGTCAGGAAGGAAGAAAATACCAGAGATTTAAGAATAGCGGATACAACGCCCGCACTACTCTCTTAGACAACCCGTGTAACCTCCGCGATCGGACGACACCCAATATAACAGAACCAAAGAAAGCAACCAAGCCTTAATTTCTTACTAGCCAAGCTAGATTTCAACCTCTAAAGATCTGCCAACCCAAACTGAACCTCGAGAATCTTAACCAAAAAGCACCTACACAACACCGAAACCAGAGCACCAAGGTTATCAACACACAAAACTCGTATCCTTAAAACCATACCAAGTTTACTAGAAAATCCATCAACCCAAAACTCAAACTCATGAACCCGCTGTTTCGCAAAAGCCTTTTTTTTTATTCTGAACTGAATCCTTTAGCACCACAAAAAGGACTCTGCATACAAGCTGAACACTCAAACCACCCTCGAAGCATCAACTGACACACCAGAAATCCATAGTTCCTGCTTATACTTTACCATGAACAAAGTCACCCATTGTACAAATGCGTTTTAAGCCAAGATATAGGCTACTAGCCTTTGCCATCCAAGATAACAACCCGTAGCATATCATTGAAACTAAAGTTACCTGCCTTGACTGACCACCAACCAACGAACAAACATTTTTTTTAACATCAAATTCGCTAACTGAACCGTGCCAGGTCTGAATCAGATGAAAGTGAATGAACCAGGGAAATCTGCCCAAAAGACCCAAAACAAAACCATGATCCTGCAAGAAGTGTTGTAAGCCTACCATGAAGTCTGTAACCATGAGCCAAGCTCCCAGCTCTAGAAAACACTACTGCTACTCCGAGCACTCGAACAACATTTGAATGTGAAATTGCCTTACGAATCTCACCTCAGGAAGAAGTCAACCATGCCACAAATATCAAGTCCAAACACCCCGAAGGCAAAGGAAAAAAGTGCTTGGGGTTCAAAGTTATCATCTAGCCATAGAAATTTTTGCATATACTTTCAACTCATTCCTTTGGCTCGAATATACCACTCTACTGGTTTTGCAAACAACCAACCACTTTGAAGCATATATCATAATGAACTTCTCGTCCATACTGGCCGAGTCTAACCAACACTAGAACCCCACATAATCAATAACCCCAGAGGAATCAATTAAACAAGCTTTCAAATCTTGGGCAAATGAATGGCTATTATCAGTCTCTACGTATCATCAGAGCTCAAAATAGCCTCTCTAGTCTTAACCCGCACAAGCTGACCACATAAAGCATACACCACTGCTGAAGCTCAAACTTACGCCGCTGAGTCTGTCCAACCATGGTAGAAGAACCTAGTACTAACTAGAACACTGCTGAAATCTAGAATATCTCGCCTCTTGCAGAGGTTAGCCAAGGACTAGGTGTACAAGGCCAATAGCTGCATCCACAACTGAAGTAAAAGAAGCTAAGTTGCCCGCACCTACTGCCTCCCGGCACTAGGATGCTGCAACCAAATAGAAACTACCACAAACCATCCGATGTAACCTGCCAAGTTATGATTCTGAACACCGACTTTCAAAACTGCCAACCAAAGCCTTGGTCGAACCTTTATGCTGCCAATGAACCCTTAAGAACCCAAGACAACTAGGCTTGAAAATACAAGTTGCCAACACCACAGCTGCTACTGGAAAAAAAACAATTGATGGAAAACCCACGACAATATGTAGATGGATAGAACAAATCACCAACACACAATCCCAAAGCAAACCTTCATCGCCACCTCAGGCAACTACAAGGACACTTAAACACACAAAAAGAGTCATCTCCCTTCTTTTTCAACTAAAAAAAATGCTTCCTTAGCACATACTAAACCTTACAAATCCTTTCTCGAATAAGAACCTGAAGCCACTACCTTACTACTCATAGCTACACGTCAAATTCAATAAGGCAGGAGAAGAATGGGCCGGATGCCCAACTCACCCGAAATGCTTACAATTACAACCTAACCACGAGGTTACGATCAACACTTAGTCAGAAGTGCTTAAAGTCAAGACCCAATCACGATGCCAACATCCAGAGCTCATCAAAAGAACTACGATCAAGATTCATTCCAACTGGAGCTAGGGATACAACAAAACACCCAACGGACCAGGAAATGGAGGAGAATATGGGAACAACCCACATACCTACCAACCTCCTAAACTAATCAACAAAGAGGGTTGACTCTAGACACTCGGGAGACCAAAACAAACTACACACACTAGCATAACCAATATCTCCCAACTGAGGCAAAATCATAACTCCGGCCCAACTACCAGTAATACACCGAACCATCACATGGATCTCTAGCCACGCTAGATAACGGCCTAGGAAACAACCATCTAGGACCGCTCAACAAGGGAAACCCAACCAAAAGTCTAGAATCACAATGAAACAGGGGTAACCCGACAAGAAACAGAATAACAAGAACTACCCACGAGCTACAACTCCAGAAAAACACCTCTCAAGGCTAACTTACCCCCATCCAAATAGATCCAAAATCAACAAGAAACTACTACAAGATATCGGCAACAACAACTTTTCATAACTAGAAGCTTAAAATCTTGATCCAACAAATAGATAAGTATACGGGATCCATATGTCACGCCCTAAACCATGGGACGCATGACCGACACCTGAAGCCCCAAAAGGCCGAGGGTGCCAAAATAGAGTGTATCTTTATTGAACCTGCTGGGGGCCTGAGACCGACAAGGTCTCTAAGAATAGCAATTTGAAACACTAAAAGCTCAATAGTAGGTAAGCAACTCAAGGCCGACAAGGCTATTATCATAGTAGATAGCTAATAATAAGGTTGACAAGGCCATACCCAACATTGATGTACATATACACGTCTACAAGCCTCTAGGAGTAAGTAAAATATCTCATATCCAAGACAGGGCCCTGGACTACCCATAAGCTGTACATATACATAACCTAGTCAAAATATAAGCTAGACCTCTGACTCGTCAGCTCCAGGAAGAATGGAGCTTACCAAAATGGCTGAACTCTGCAACTCCTACTGAAGAGGTCTATCTGGGTTTTTCTCTGGACCTGCAGGCATGAATGCAGTGCCCCCAGGCAATGGGGACGTCAGTACGACAATAATGTACTGGCATGTAAGGTAGAAGCATAAAAGCAAGTCGCAAGTAGTAAATCTGAACAAGATATAATATGAAACTTGTAAACTGTAATTGGTAAGGCTCGTTAAGCTCTTTCTCCTTTATTATTTTTAGAATACAACACATGCATTAACTCACACCACAACTCACTCTTTATAGCCTATGATGGACCAGAATAGCGCCTCGGTGCACCCTATATATAATAGCCTCAATATGGCAGTAGCGCCTCGGCGCACACTATGTATATAATGGCCTCAATATGGAAGTAGCACCTCAGTGCACACTATGTATATAATGGCCTCAATATGGCAGTAGCACCTCGGTGCACACTATGTATATAATAGCCTCAATATGGCAGTAGCACCTCGGTGCACACTAACACGCAAACCACGCATAATAAGTGTATTACTAGATTGACCTTTAAAGCTATTCTTGTTATTTATGAAGGTTCATTTAGATAACTTATTTAGCCTTGGCTTACTAGATGTTGGACTCAACATACCAAACACATATAAATGGGGATTTGACTTGCTAACTTTCCTTGTATACTTTCTAAAGCTTGATTAGGGATCACAATACAAAGAAGAAACTTGACAAAAGGATAACTTACGTTTCGTGCAAAAAGAATCAGATTTTTTATAATAAGGCGACTTGAATCACCATAATGTATAACTTGGTTCCTTAAGACTTTTTGAGTTACCAAATCAGCTCTCTTACAATAGAATACTCAAATTCCTTCTTTCGGAGATTTAGAGTTCTATTTCTAGATTCATGCCGATAAGGAATAAAGAAGCCTTAACATACCTCGTTCCTTCCGAAGATTGTGCTTACCAGAACTTGGGCTTTCCTTTATTAAGTTAATCTACAACACAAGGGTATAGTGAAGCTAATATTAGATCTTAAACCTGATGCAACCTTGCAAAAACAGTAGCTAAACATTTCCCGGGCAGATTTACGTATTTTGCATTAATTAAAGTTGTATCGTCACACCTTTCTTCCCTGTCCAATACACATCACACACACACCAACCTACTGCCTCCAATAATACAAAACACATCAAACATCCCCTACACAACTCACCATGCGGAAATACAATAGCAACACATTGAACCCACGGCTTCCGATCGCTGTCCCGTGAGTTCTTAACAACAATTCAACAACAATTGTCCATCCGAACTTCAATCCAAAAATATGATTATGGGAAGAGTACTTACCACACTTGAAGGTGTTTTTTATCCTCTTTTTTATTGATACCTTGAAAATCATAAGTACCCCTACACATACACCAACAAGAGAAGAAGAAATCTCTTAATTGTTACACAATTTCTATGTGTTAAATCTTAAGAAAGGGGCTGCCATAGTTCATGTATTTCTTACCATAGGATACCCTAGATATATGTAGTATATTAATACCAAGATAACAAGTTGTTTAACTCACCTTAAGCTTGAATAAATCTTGATCTTCTTAGAACCCTAAAGAGAGAGAAGGGCTGCCAAAAGGAAAGGAGATAAGAGAGAGTTTTTCCAGCTTTTTGTGATCAATATTGATCAACAAAAGGTCTGTATAAAGGGACCTTTTTGGCTGAATTTTTTGAGTATATTTGGGCCAAAATGGGTCAAGAATCTTGGGCCAAAATTACCCTTTGCTTGGGCCTCAAAAGGGTTAAGTTTTGTGGCTGATTTTGGGCTTCTCTTGGGTCAAAATGTGGTCAATATTAGTGGCTACCTTTTGTAGTTGTTTGGGCCATATTTGGTTGTGCTTTGATGGGCCAACTTTAAGATTCATTTTGGCTACCATTAGGTCTAATAATCCATGGTGTTACTGCCCGTAATCGGCCCTCAAAACTTAGTTCGTTAGCGTAGGTAGGTGATGCACCTACTTGTCACCTAAGAGCTTAGATAAGTCTAGCAAGTACCTCACTTGTTTTATCTCATTTTCAAAACCCTCATCCTTATAATTTAACTTAACACTTATATACATTTGATCATTTCAAATTCTAGGCCAAAGTACCCCTTCACAATCTCGAGCTCAAATACCTTCGTCGATATTTACTTAGTCACATAGGTTTTGAAAGGTACGGGGTGTTATATCCTTCCCCCTTAGAATCATTCATCCTCGAATGAGGGTAATGCATATAGAGCTCTAGTCCCATAGGATTTTTTGAAATTTCGGCAGAGTTTCCTTTATAATTGGGACTATCCAAAAACCTGAAACTCCACAAAAGTCTAGCACGATGCCTCACAGGGCGATACAACTATATACAATTAAATGTAATCATTTTCACATGTTCAAACCTGATCATATTTTCATAGTAGGAAGAGTATCAAGAACATAAGAATACGACTTACCTCTATACTATCTTCAAGTCATAAATAACTGGGGATGCTTTTTCCTCATTTCTTCCTCAGCTTCCCACGTTATTTCCTCGATATTATTATTTCTCCACAACACCTTTACTGAGGCTACTTCTTTGGTTCTGAGCTTTCTAACTTGATGATCTAGGATAGAAATTGGTACTTCCTTATAGGATAAGTCTTTAGAAAGTTGAACATCTTTGATAGGCATAATACGTGAAGGATCTCCTATGCACCTTCGTAGCATTGATACATGAAATACAGGATGGACTGTCTCCAATTTTGTTGGTAAATCTAGCTGATATGCCACTTTTCCTACCCTCCGAATGATCCTGTATGGTCCAATATATCTTGGAATAAGCTTTCCCTTTTTACCAAATCGCATAACGCCTTTCATAGGCGAAACCTTTAGGAAAACCCAATCACTAATATTAAATTCCAAATCCCGACGTCGCACATCTGCATATGATTTCTGCCTACTCTGGGCTATTAGTAATCTTTTTTGAATTAGCTTCACCTTCTCCATTGCCTAATTAACTAGGTCTGGCCCTAATAATCCTTCTTCTCCAATTTCAAACCATCCAATCGGTGATCTACACTTTCGTCCGTATAAAGCCTCATAAGGAGCCATTTGAATTCTTGTATGGAAGCTATTATTATAGGCAAACTCAATTAGTGGCAAATGGCCATCCCAACTCCCTTTAAAATCTAGTACACAAGCTCTTAGCATATCTTCGAGTGTTTGAATAGTGCGTTCAGCTTGTCAATCTGTCTGTGGATGAAAAGCTGTACTGAGACTTCTTTGAGTATCTAAGCCTCTCTGGAAAGACCTCCAGAAATTTGCTGTGAACTAAGCACCCCTATATGAAATAATTGAAATTGGGACACCATGAAGTCGAACTATTTCACTAATATACAACTTGGCATAATCTTCAGTAGTATAAGCTGTCCTGACTGGCAAAAAGTGAGCTGATTTTGTAAGTCTATCTACAATCACCCATATGGAATCATACTTTCGATAAGTACGGGGTAAGCCTGTAATAAAGTCCATGTTGATCACTTCCCATTTCCAGGTAGGTATCACTATACTTTGAGTTAGACCTCCGGGTCTCTGGTGTTCAATTTTTACCTGTTGACAATTCGGGCATTAGGCTACAAACTCTGCAATATTTCTCTTCATATTATTCCACCAATAAATCTGTCAAAGATCATGATACATCTTCGTTGCTCCGGGATGGATTGAATAGCGGGAATAGTGAACTTCTGCCAAAATTTTCTCCCGAAGCTCCCCGATGTTAGGTATACATATACGACCTTGATATCTCAGAACCCCATCTTCCTTAAGCTCTATTAGTGGTTGCTTCGGTTGTGGAATTTCCTCCCTCAATCTTACTAATTCTGGATCATCATATTGTCTTTCCTTTACCTCTGTCATAAGTGAGGATTCCGATGTGCTTTAAATAACAACTCCCCCATTACCTTGGTCTAGTAGTCAAACCTGCAAATTAGCTAACTGATGTAGTTCTCTTGTCATCTCAATCTTTCTATTTTCCACGTGGCTCAAGCTTCCCATAGATTTGCGGCTAAGTGCATCGGCCACTACATTGGCCTTCCCTGGATGGTACAAAATATCTACGTCATAATCCTTTAGTAACTCTAGCCACCTTCTTTGCCTTAGGTTTAAATCCTTCTGTTTGAATAAATACTGTAGACTTTTGTGGTCCGTAAACACGTCTACATGGACTCCAAACAAGTAATGGCGCCAAATTTTCAAGGCAAATATAACTGCTGCCGATTCAAGATCGTGAGTAGGGTAATTTTGTTCGTGCTTTCTTAGTTATCTCGAGGCATAGGCAATAACTTTACCATGTTGCATTAAAATGCAGCCCAACCCAATCCTTGAAGCATCACAATAAACAACATAACCTTCCGTGCCCTCTGGCAGAGTTAAGACAGGTGCTGAAGTATGTCTGTCCTTCAACTCCTGAAAACTCTGCTCACATGCATCAGACCACTGGAACTTGGCAGCTTTATGAGTCAACTTTGTCAATGGTGCAGATATTGAAGAAAATCCTTCCACAAACCTTCGGTAATAACCTGCTAAGCCCAAAAAACTACGAATCTCTGTAGCATTCAAGGGCCTCGGCCAATTCTTTACTGCTTCAATCTTTTGGCCGTCAACTCTAATACCTTCGTCTGTAATTATATGGCCAAGAAAAGCCACTGAAGTCAACCAAAACTCACATTTGGAGAACTTCACATATAATTTATGATTCTGAAGTGTTTGCAATACTGCATATAAATGATCAGCATGTTCGGCTTTGGACCGCGAGTAAATCAGGATATCGTCAATAAATACGATCACGAATACATCTAGGAATGGCTTGAAGAATCGATTCATTAGGTCCATAAAAGCTGCTAGGGCATTTGTAATCCCAAAAGACATTACTAGAAATTCAAAGTGGCCATACCTTGTCCTAAAGGCTGTTTTTGGAACGTCTACCCCTTTAACACGTAACTGGTGATACCCCGACCGCAAGTCAATCTTTGAAAAACATTTGGCGCCTTGCAACTGATCAAGAAGGTCATCAATCCTTGGAAGCGGATACTTATTCTTGATTGTAACTTTGTTCAGTTGTCGGTAATCAATACACATTCTCAAGGACCCATCCTTCTTACGAACAAACAAAACTGGTGCGCCCCATGGCGACGTACTAGGCCTAATGAAACCTTTTTCGAGTAGATCTTTTAACTGTTCCTTTAACTCTCTTAATTCTGCAGGAGCCATCCTGTAAGGGGGAATTGATATTGGCTGAGTATCTGGGAGTAGGTCAATGGCAAACTAAATTTCCTTTTCTGGAGGGATTCCTGGAAGCTCATTCAGGAATACATCTAGAAACTGACTCACCACGGGACCCGATTGAAGAGTCGCTGGTCCATCCTCTGTGCTTCTTACTCGGACTAAATGATAAATATAGACTTTAGAAATCATTTTCTGGGCCTTAAGGTAGGAAATAAACCTACCTCTTGGCGTGGCAGCATTACCTTTCCACTCTAGGATTGTCTCTTCCGAAAAATGGAATTTGACAACCTTATTTCTACAATCGATATTAGCATAACATGCAGCTAACCAGTCCATGCCCATAATTACATCGATGTCAGTCATATCTAATTCAATTAGATCAACTGAAGTGAGGCAATCATAAATCCACACTGCACAATCTCGATAAACTTGTCTAGCTATAATAGATTCACCAACGGGCGTAGATACAACAAAGGGTCTAGGCAACAACTCAGGGCCTACCCCCAACTTACCAGCAACGAGCGGGGTAACATATGAAAGAGTAGAGCCAGGATCTATAAGTGCATAAACAACATGAGTAAAAATAGTCAATGTACCTGTAACAACATCAGGTGACGATTCCAAGTCCTGGCGACCGGCTAGAGCATAAGTGCGATTCTGACCACTGCCTGAACTGGATGCTCCTCCTCCTCCTCTACCTCTACCATGACCTGATATAGCCTGTTGGCCTATCCTAGGGGGACGAATAGTAGATGAAGAAGCTGCCATCGACCCAGTAGGCTGGGATATCTCACCCCTACTTCTACTCGAACAGTCTCGCATAAAGTGACCAGGATTCCCACATGAATAACATGTATCTGAACCCAGGCGACATATCCCAGGATGCTTCCTACCGCACTGAACACAAGGTGGCAAAGGTGGCCTTATCTGACCTGAATGCCCCTGGCGATAGGAACTGAATGCACCTGAACTATGTCCTGGTCCAGTCTTAGAAAAATGATCATACCTCTGCCTTTGCAACTGATATGGGGTACCACTAGTAGGGTGGGGTGATCGCCTATTAAAATGTGGCCTAACATTACCTCGTGCCTCTACATAGGACCCAATAGATCTAGCCCTCTTATTCTTATCCCTTTCTCGGCTTTGGTTATCTCCAATTTGTACTTCAAGATCCTCTGCAGTCTGAGCAATAGCCTGTATCTTATAAATATTCATATCCTATTATGTGGTTTCTATTGTTAATCCTTTAATCAATTCATCCTTAAGGCCACGCACATATCGATGAACTCTAGCTCGCATCGTACTGACAATATCGGGGGCGTACCTGGCTAATGAATTAAACCTGAGGTTGTACTGTCGAACATTCATATTGCCCTGCCTAAGGGCTAGAAATTGATCAAGTCTGGCCTCTGGAACCTCCCGTGGAAGATAGTGAGCTAGGAAGGCCTCTGAAAATTCCTCCCATTCATCTGGGGGTGCATTTGATTGCATTTGATCCCCTAGACTGATCCCAAGCCTCGAACCATAAAATAGCCACATCTCGTAACCTGAAAGATGCAAACTCCACTTCCTCTACTACTGTTGCATGCATGACTCGAAGTACTCGATAAGTCTGATCAATAAAATCCTGAGGATCCTCACGTGGGTTAGAGCCTGTAAATATAGGAGGACTTAGGCTGATAAACTCTCGAGCCCTAGAACTTTCTGAGCCACCTGACCTAGCACTCGCTGATGCCCCAATTTGTTGTTGTTGTGTGTCTACCATTTGGGTCAATAATCGAATAGCACTTCTAATGTCCTGGTCCTCTGCTTCAGGTGGAGGAGCTACAGGTGCTGGTTCATCTCTAGCTATCTCAGATTCCACTGGAGCAGATGGGGTCAGGGGTACTGGATCCTCTCTAGTCTCATCAGGTACTTGATGAACTGGGATCTCTGGTGTCGTTGATTCACTTTGAGCCTCAAATCTATCTAATCGGATAGGCGGGGAATGACTAGTACCTTCCCCCATATCCGTGCCAACCCGTCAGCTACTCATTTGTCTAGTCACAGGCATTTCTGTAAACAAGGAATAGAAAAACATGAATTAGACTTCAAACATCTTATGACCTCGCTCTATTGCACGATCTAGCAAATGAAAGAAGGATAACAATTCCTAAATGTCCCATAGCCTCATGATTATAGGTATGGTGCAAAACACACCCACAAGCAAGACTCTACTTGACATGGCTTGTAGACTCCCTGGGATTCGTCATGCTCTAACACCAAGTTTGGCATGCCCCAAACCATGGGAGGCATGACCGACACCCGGAGCCCCAAAAGGCCGAGGGTGCCAAAATAGAGTGTATCTCTATTGAACCTGCTGGGGGTCTGAGACCGACAAGGTCTCTAAGAATAGCAATTTGAAATACAAAAAGCTCAATAGTAGGTAAGCAACTCAAGGCTGACAAGGCTATTATCATAGTAGATAGCTAATAACAAGGCCGACAAGGCCATACCCAACATTGATGTACATATACACGTCTACAAGCCTCTAGGAGTAAGTAAAATATCTCATATCCAGGACAGGTCCCTGGACTATCCATAAGCTATACATATACATAACATGGTCAAAATATAAGCTAGACCTCTGACTCGTCAGCTCCAGGAAGAATGGAGCTTACCAAAATGGCTGAACTCTGCAACTCCTACTGAAAAGGTCTATCTGGGTTTCTGTCTGGACCTGCAGGCATGAATGCAGTGCCCCCAGGCAATGGGGATGTCAGTACGACAATAATGTACTGGCATGTAAGGTAGAAGCATAAAAGCAAGTCGCAAGTAGTAAATCTGAACAAGATATAATATGAAACTTGTAAACTGTAATTGGTAAGGCTCGTTAAGCTCTTTCTCCTTTATTATTTTTAGAATACAACACATGCATTAACTCAGACCATAACTCACTCTTTATAACCCACGCTGAACCATAATAGCGCCTTGGTGCACCCTATATATAATAGCCTCAATATGGCAGTAGCACCTCGGCACACACTATGTATATAATGACCTCAATATGGCAGTAGCACCTCGGTGCACACTATGTATATAATGGCCTCAATATGGCAGTAGCACCTTGGTGCACACTATGTCTATAATAGCCTCAATATGGCAGTAGCACCTCGGTGCACACTAACACGCAAACCACGCATAATAAGTGTATTACTAGATTGACCTTTAAAGCTATTCTTGTTATTTATGAAGGTTCATTTAGATAACTTCTTTAGACTTCGCTTACTAGGTGTTGGACTCAACATACCAAACACATATAAATGGGGATTTGACTTTCTAACTTTCTTTGTATACTTTCTAAAGCTTGATTAGGGATCACACTACAAAGAAGAAACTTGACAAAAGGATAACTTACGTTTCGTGCAAAAAGAATCAGATTTTTATAAGAAGGCGAATTGAATCACCATAATGTATAACTTAGTTACTTAAGACTTTTTGAGTTACCAAATCAGCTCTCTTAGAACAGAATACTCAAATTCCTTCTTTCGGAGATTTATAGTTCTATTTCTAGATTCATGCCGATAAGAAATAAAGAAGCCTTAACATACCTCGTTCCTTCCGAAGATTGTGCTTACCAGAACTTGGGCTTTCCTTTATTAAGTTAATATACAACACAAGGGTATAATGAAGCTAATATTATCTCTTAAACCAGATGCAACCTTTCCAAAACAGTAGCTAAATATTTCCCGGGCAGATTTACGTATTTTGCATTAATTAAAGGTGTATCGTCACACCTTTCTCCCCTGTCCAATACACATCACACACACACCAAACTACTGCCTCCAATAATAAAAAACACATCAAACATCCCCTACAAAACTCACCATGCCGAAATACAATAGCAACACATTGAACCCACGGCTTCCGATCGCCGTCCCATGAGTTCTTAACAACAATTCAACAACAATTGTCCATCCGAACTTCAATCCAAAAATATGATTATGGGAAGAGTAATTAACACACTTGAAGGTGTGTTTTATCCTCTTTTTTATTGATGCCTTGAAATGCTTAAGTACCCCTACACATAGACCAATAAGAGAAGAAGAAATCTCTTAATTGTTACACAATTTCTATGTGTTAAATCTTAAGAAAGGGGCTGTCATAGTTCATGTCTTTCTTATCATAGGATACCCTAGCTATATGTAGTATATTAATACCAAGATAACAAGTTGTTTAACTCACCTTAAGCTTGAATAAATCTTGATCTTCTTAGAACCCTAAAGAGAGAGAAGAGCTGCCAAAAGGAAAGGAGATAAGAGAGAATTTTTCCAGCTTTTTGTGATCAATATTGATCAACAAAAGGTCTGTATAAAGGGACCTTTTTGGCCGACTTTTGAGTATATTTGGGCCAAAATGGGTCAAGAAACTTGGGCCAAAATTACCCTTTGCTTGGGCCTCAAAAGGGTTAAGTTTTGTGGCTGATTTTGGGCTTCTCTTGGGTCAAAATGTGGTCAATATTGGTGGCTACATTTTGTAGTTGTTTGGGCCAGATTTGGTTGTGATTTGATGGGCCAACTTTAAGATTCATTTGGCTACCATTAGGTCTAATAATCCATGGTGTTGCTGCCCGTAATCGGCCCTCGAAACTTAGTTCGTTAGCGTAGGTAGGTGATGCACCTACTTGTCACCTAAGAGCTTAGATAAGTCGAGCAAGTACCTCACTTGTTTTATCTTATTTTCAAAACCCTCATCCTTATAATTTAACTTAACACTTATATACATTTGACCATTTCAAATTCTAGGCCAAAGTACCCCTTCACAATCTCGAGCTCAAATACCTTCGTCGATATTTACTTAGTCACATAGGTTTTGAAAGGTACGGGGTGTTACACCATACCTCACCAAAATAACTCCATATCTACTGTCAAATACTCAGAAAACACCTTCTAGCTCACTACATCAACACCCACGAAGATACGCCATGAAATCGACAGGACAAACTACAACAAAATGATGAGCTCGCGACGTAGAGCAACTTCCGAATTAAAAGGATCAAAGTCCATGGATTATTTATAAACTCTCCCTATGATTTTCTAAGAATTTTGGGTGAAAACAATGAGTTAAAATGAAGGAGAAATCAGCTTTTATAAGCTGAACCGACTTAGGATGTAGGCCCCACCTTGACGTGTCTGCTTGTGCAGTCTTACAAAAATGTGAATATCTCTCTATTCTGAAGTCGTATGGATGAACGGTTTAGTGCATTGGAAACTAGACTCGTATACCTTCGATTTGGTATATTGGGGGTCCCACTAAATCTTTATAGATAGGGAGAAACACCCCAATATATTTAACCCAAATTTGAAGAGAATTCCTTAAAGGAATTTACAATAACGTTTTCCGACTTTTGTTTCGCAACTTGCTTGACTTCAAAACTTATCATACGACCATTTTTCCATTACAATACCTCATAACACATCCTTCTTAGTATATTAGACACTATTAGTCTTACACCAAAGGCACGGGTTACTATAAACCTTTCAAACGGGCGAGGTGTTACACGAGGCATTTCTTTAACTCGAACTTTCGAGTAAGGAATTCCTTTGACCTAGAACCTTGGTTTAATTCTTTGATATTACCAAGAATGTTGACTAAAGTCAACTATTTCCAAAGTTGAAGCTCTAAAACGAGGAACGGCCATAAAGACCAAAGAAACGGCCCGGGCACCAAACTACCGGTCCCGACAAGCCATAAATGACTTAGGCCACTACAAGTAATCTCTAATGGTACAAGAAAGAAGAAAATGTGTAAATGACCGGAAGGGTCATTACACTCCCCCAGAGATAGGTTCCATTTCTTCTTATCTACCAGGCCAGTTTTAGTTACTCCACAGGTTTCAGAGGGTGGTGGTACAAGACATGTTGAGCTTAGTAAATATGGTATGGGTCATACTTTTTGAGGCTTGCATTCAGGTTTTGTGGTCTGTGGTGGACGGTCAGGTTCAGTGAGATCTTCCTATCTGACTTTATTCTACGGGTTTTGCTTTTAGTACGGAGAGTATGGCCACTGTGTTAGGGATTTCCCCACAATTGCACATTCTAGTCAGTGTAGTTATTATAATTGTGGGGTGGTTGGACACTATTCTAGAGATTGTCCCTGGCGTGGGACGGTTGAGCCGCCAGCTTCAACTACCCAGTCCAGAGTTAGACCCCATCACTCTGATACCCCTCTTGGTGGACTCGAGGTGGAGGTTCCTGATATTGTTACTTCAGGTAAGGCTTCTGTTACCTTAAACTTGTGATAGTACTGCTCACGATGAGATTCCTTCCCTTCTATTATTTATTTTTTATATGCCTACCTGCTACTTGTTTAGTTGTTTGCTTACTTGAATTATAGTATCTATGCGTTGTTTTCATGGTAGTTTATTCCTTAGTAGTGGATGGAGGGTGAGTTATCCTTGTGAGTTGTTTACCCAGAGTTGTGGCTCGTGGGTAGTTCTTGTTAGTCTCCTTTCTGGTTGGTTTTGCTTCCAGTTCTGTTATGACTCTAGGTTTATGTTGAGTCTTCCCTCTTGAGTGGTCCTAGATGATTGTTGCCTAGCCTATTTCCTAGCGTTTGCTAGAAGTTATTGTGTTGGTTTGGTGTTACCGGTGGTTGTACCAGAGTTTGAGCTTTGTCTTAAGTTGAGAGGTGTCAGTTATGCTAGCGTGCATAGATTGGTTTTGTTCTTTTCAGGTGATTAGAATCGACCCTCTTTATTTGGTTGGCTTAGGAGGTTGGCAGGTATATGGATCATTCCCATAGTCTCCCTCAGTTTCTTGCCCAGTTGGGTTGGGTTGTTGTTTTCCCTAGTTCCAGTAAGAATGAATTTTGATCATAGTTCTTTGGATAAGCTTTTGATTTTGTCATTTTAATTGGGTTTTGGCTTTTGCATTTCTGACTAAGTGTTGATAGTAGCCTCGTGGCTAAGATTTATTCATAACATATTGGGTGAGTCGGGCATTCGGCCCATTTTCTCCTGCCTTGTCAACTTTTGAAGATGTAAGTATGGGAGCTAGGGAAATGGCTCCAGATTCTTATTTGAGAAGGGATTTGTAAGGTTCAGTATACTCTAAGGAAGGGTTTGGTTTAGCTGAAAAAGGAGGGAGATGACTTTTTGTTCATGCTGGTGTGTTTTAGTACTTGACTGAGGTGATGACTGAGAGATTGCTTTGGGTTGTGGGTTGGTGACTTGGTTCGACCGACTACAAATTGCAGTGCATTTTCCTTCGAGCAGTTTGGGGTTTAGTAGCATCTATGGATTGGACGACTTGTTATTCAAATCCTGATTGACTTCGGTTCCTAAGGATTCATTGGCTGCATATGGGTTTGACAGAGGCTTTGGTTGGCAATTTTAAAGTTGGGTTTCAGAATCTTAGACTAGCAAACTACTCTGGATGGTTCGTGATTGATTCTCTTCGGTTGTAGCTTCTTGGGTTGTAGAGCCATGAGTTCAGACAACATAACTTTCCCATTTTCAGTTGTGGAGTGGCAGTTGGCCTTGGACACCTAGTCATTGGCTAACCTTTGAGTTAGGCTCGACACTTTAGATTACAGCGGTGTTCTAAATAGTACAAAGTTCCTTCTACAATGGTTAGGTAGACTTAGCAGTGTAAAGTCAAGTTTCAGCAGTGGTGTATGCTATATGTGATCAAGTTGTGTGGGTTGAGGCTAGCAAGACTATTTTAAGTTCTAATGGTAGTTTGAGAATGATCATCGTCTTTATTACTGAGAGTTTGAAATGCTTGTTTAGTTGGATCTTTAGGGGTTGTCTTTTATATGAGGTTCTAACATTGGTTAGACTCGGCCATTATGGACTAGAAGTTCGGTACATGGTGTTCTTTGAGATGGTTAGTTTGTGTGTTGATGCGGTAGAGTGGTTGATTCGAACCAAAGGGGTAAGTTGAGGGTATATGCAGAAATTCTATATCTAAATGGCGACCATGAACCCCAGACACCTTTTTCCTTTGCCTTCGAGGTGTTTTGACTTAATATTTGTGGTATGGTAGACTCCTTCCCGAGTTGAGATTTGTAAAGCAATTTCAAATCTGAATTGTTTGAGTATTCAGAGTAGCAGCAGTACTTCTTGGAGTTTGGAGCTTAGTGCTGGTTATGGACTTTATGGTAGGCTTTCCACACTCCTTGCAGGGTCTTGGTTTTGGTATGGGTCTGTCGGGCAGGTTGTGCTGGTTCATTTGCTTCCAGTTGATTCAGACTTGGCATGGTTCAACAAGGTTGGTTTCGTTCTACAGTTTGGAAGTTTCTCCATCAACATAGGGTATTCATACATTCCTTTCCTATCTTGGATGTGCAAGCTTCAGTCAGGTTCAGATGGGTTGTTCATTTTTGTTCAGTTAGCGAGTTTGATGTACGCAAAAGAATTCGTTCATTGGTTGATGGTCAGTCGGGGCAGGTAACTCCAATTTTTTCTATATGCTATAGGTTGTTATCTTGGATGGCAAAGGCTAGTAGACTATGGCTTGGATTGGGTAGAGTCTGAGAATAAAGGGTGACTTTATTTGTGGTAGAGTATAAGCGAAGAATGTGGATCTCTGGTGTGTCATTTGAGGCTTCGAGGGTTTTTTGAGTGTTCAATTATATGCAACTTCTTGTTTATGGTGCAAAAGGATTCGGTTAAGAATAAAAGGGTTTTACGGATCAAAAGGTTCATGAGTTAGAGTTTTGGTTGTTGGCTTTTCTGGTAAATTTGGTTGTGGTTTCAAGGACTCAAGTTCTGTGTGTTGATCGCCTTACTTCTATGGTTTCGGTGTTGTGTCAGTGCTTTCCGGTTGAGTTTCTCGAGGTTTAGTTTGGGTTGGCAGGTCTTTGGAGTTTTGAAGTTTGAGTTTGAAATCTAGCTTCGCTAGTAAGAAGTTTAGGCTTGGTTGCTTTCTTTGGTTCTTTTCTATTGGGTTTTGTCAAGTTGAGGAGGCTACCCAAGTTGAATGAGAGAGTAGTGCGGGCTTTGTATCTACTGCTCTTAAACCTCTAGTATTTTTTTTTCCTGACTTTTGGGGACGAAAGTCTTTTTAATAGTGGATGATGTAATGACCCTTCCGATTATTTATGCGTGTTTGCCTTTCTTATACCATTAAAGCTTGCCTATAGCGGCCCCAAGTCATTTATGGCTTGCTAAGACCGGTAGTTCGGTGCCCGGGCCATTTTCTTGGTCTTTTTGGCCATTCCTTGTTTTAGAGCTTTAGGCTTTTAAAATTGTTGACTTCAGTCAACATTTGTGGTGAACATGCTCGGAATCGAATTACGATAGTTCTGTTAGCTCTGGAGTGTGGACTTTGGTCTTGTGAGATCTTTGGTCAGGATCTAAGAGCTTTTCAGCTTGGAATTCTCTCTAGTTCTGTGTTCTCAATCAAGTTAGGCTTATTTGTTTGACTTTGATTAACACTCGGAGAAGCCAGCCTCGGATGGAAATTCTGTCAGCGCCGTTAGCTTCGAAATGCTGAGTTTGTGTTTGGTAGTTGGTTGGTTCGGGTCCCGGGTAATCCGAGCTCATTTTGGATGTTCGATTGACATTAGCTAGTATTGACTTGGGTCAACATTCCTCCGAAACGACCTCGTATGGAAGTTTTGTCGATTCCGTTGAGTCTGGAATGTTGTTTCCACTGTAATAGCACTATTAGTTTCTGAGTATCGGGTTTCGATTGTGCCCGAAATTCCCCGTAGAAGTTTTGGATGTTGCTGATTTTTGTTGTGTCTGGTGGGTCCGCAATTGCAGAATTTGACCATATTTGCGGCTACCGCAATTGCGGTGAAATGCCAAATTTGTGGTATTTTTGCTGCATTTCGATATTTTGGCTGCATTTGTAGTATTTTTGCAAAAATTGCAAAGTTTCGCATTTGCGGATGTCACTATTCATCCGTGCCTTCGCAATTGCGTTAAAAGTGCCGCAATTGCGGTATCTGACAGCTTTTAAATGTCTTCTTCTCTCCTCTATTTCATTATATTTTCCCAACTCGTTTCCACTATTAACATCAGCTCCCAAAGCTCCATTTTCTCTCTTTTGGCCATTAATTTCATGGAGTAGCTTCACCATTGATTCGTGATCTTTTTCGCGTCTTTAATTTGGTAAACCTTCTTGTTAATTTCCGATTTTCATTCATTAAACTCTCTTTGAGTTCTTAAATGGGTGGGCTAGTTTGGAGCCCCATTTCATGTCCATTTCCGCTCAAATTTTAAGCATGTTCTCCCGGGATGGTAAGGAACACTTTGGTGTTTTTCGTTTCCAGTTTTGAGTTGCGGGGACCACGGGCCCATTTGTGACCCAGATTTCGACCTGGTTATGTTTATGGCATTATGGGTATCGTTAGTCTTGTATTAATGTGTAGATTATTGTGTTGATAGTATTTTTGCAAATTGGAGCTTCCCAGAGCAGTTCGAGCCTGGACAACGTCGTTCTCGCAGCTAGTCATCGTATGACAGGTAGGTTATAGCTTTCCTTACCTAGACTCTGCGTATATAGGCTATAACTGCATTAATTAGTATCCTTGGCTGGGTTGTTATAGGTTGGTACCCCAGACCTTGTCTGCCTTTTCTGTCCGTTTATTTTGAACATTGATTGTAGTATTCGTATCAGTATTTTATATTACCCTTGTGGTCCTGTGTGGCTTTGTTTTGACTCTGGAATATAGATGGTGGATTATTTGGGAATGCCCGCGATTCCCAAATATAGAGATATCCTTCTAGGCTAGTTATGACTGCTATAGAGCTGTTGAGCCTATGCAGGGCCGATAGGAATTGTTTGTGAGCCATTTTGGGCTACTCTATTATTTACCAGCATATCATATATGAAAAAGGTTTTCCTTACTACTGATTTGGCTTCGGGCCTACTATAAATGATTTTCTAAACCTTGCATGGCCCCAAGGGCCCATTTTTGGTAATGTGACTTTGAAAGGGTTTTGAGATAGGCTTTTATGAAACCTCTCGGAGTAGAGAGGATACTATGATGATTTGATTACTGGTTTTCATCCTGATACTAGGCTCAGCTGGACTGTAGCGCTAGACATTATTTTCTACAGATTTAAACCCGTATACTAGCAGGGCAGCCAGTTTAGGGACTTTGATACTTGATTTATGTTTTAGACCCGGATACGCTCCGGGCACCCTCGATGAGGTTATTGAGACATGACTACTAAATTAGACCCAGATACGCTCCGGGCATCCTCAATAAGGGTTATTGAGACATGACTACTGCTTTAGACCCAGATACGCTCCAGGCACTCTTGATGAGGGTTATTGAGATTACTACTACTGATTTAGACTCAGATCGAATCTGAGCACATACTACATGATTCTGATTGTTGAGATATATTGAGTTTCGTATTAGTATGTGGTCTAGAAGTAGACCTTCATGGACCCTACCATTCAAGATCAAGTGTTACAGGTTGATTGTGACTCGAGGAAGGGTATGTACATCATATGAGAGGTACTCGAGAAATGTCTTTTCATGGATCCCTCCTTTATTGGACCTTTGGGGCACCATAAGGGGTAACATACATCACTGCGGTCAGACTTGGTTATAGAATTATCATATCACATCATCATGCATATTGCACTTGGATTCCACCCTTGTTTGTTGTGTGTTCAGTATACGCTCTAGTTATATGGGTGGCCGGAGGGTTTGTTTTCACTTGATTGCGTTCCTCGATTGTATGGGTGGCCATTGGGATTGTAGGTAGATTATTTTACTCCTGTCATTTCATAGAGCTAGTTATGGTCCTTGGTTCTTGAGAATTGGTAAGTTTTAGCCTGTTGAGGTTCCGAGTTTTAGGCTCGAGTTTTGAGGGGCTAGTGAGTCCTATATCTTTGAGGCTCCATCGTGTGTCCTCCTGAGAGGTTGTGATTTATCAAACTTTGTTCCTTATCTAAATTCTGAGTAGAACTCCTGGTTCTGTTGGTTTAGTTATTCCATTATAGGTTGTAAATTGTGAGATAGATCCCGGTTCATGCTTATTTTGAGAGTTGGTGTTTTTAGTATATTTTCATTACTTTTATGGCCTCTAGTTGATTTTGTTGGGTTGCTTTCCTTCTTTCCCTTCTTACTTGAGGTTACCGGTATACCACCACATTCCTGATTCTCTTTCTCTCTTTATTTATACTAGTGTTGCAAGGATCCCAGGTGCGTCCTTCTTTCTTACACCTGTGTTCTGTGTATATTTGTTTTTTGTGCTAGCATTGTTTTTTTATAATTCTTGGTTGTCTGTTCTCTGTGCTAGTTCCTTGTGCTTCCTCTATTGTTCTCTGTGACCACTTTCTTGCTATCTGCTATATTACTGTTTTTATATCTTTTATGCGCTCAGTCGGCCGATGATGTCTACTGAGTACCCGTTGTCTTGGTGCTCATACTACACTTCTGTATCTATATGGTGCAGATATTAGTTGAGTTTTTTCCATTGATCGCGTTGGAGACTCATGCAACTTTTGGATATTTGAGACTAGGGTGAGAGCCTGGCAGTTAGGGCTTGACCATATCTCATCTTTTCTACTGTTACTCTTTGTATAATAAGAAATAGTTGTGCTTATCATTTTGTTACTTCTAGCACTTGTAATCTATTCAGAAGCTTATGTACTGTCGATACCAAGTCTTGGGGTTGGTGTAGTTTCATTTTGTATACATTCAGGTTATTATTTTTGTTTTTTTCTATCTTTATATTCTGCTTCCACTTATTTCTGTTTATTGTGCGTATCGGTTAGGTAGTAGCCTATTACTAATCATTTCAGGCTATGGGAATTGGTTTGCCTAGGGGGGGTTGTAGGTGCCATCATGACCTGAGAAATCAGGTCATGACATTATTACTATTTTGCTCTATTGGTTCCTATTGTAGTTCTTATGACTTTAGATATTGTTAATGTAACACCCCGGAAACATATGCAGCTATCTAGGTTGAAGCCTCAGAAAATATTCATGTTTGAGAATTGACGGATCCAAACCACGGACCGTGGTTCGAACCGTGAATCATGGAAAGGAATCTGTGGTTCAGTATCTTCAAGGTTAGCCTCTGTTCTGAGAACCATAAGTGGGTTCTATGGACTCTAGTTCATTCTATGGGTCGCGATTCCACTCGTGGAATCAGACTTGTAGGCTGACCATGCTCCCAGTAACCACGAGTTCAAACAATGACTCATTGTTCAAACGACGGGTTCGTCCTGTTGACTCTTGGAATGAGTTCAGAGGTTTGGCATGATCCTAAGTTTCATGACTTGACTCTATGACCCGTCATTCCAACGACAGACCATAGTCTTGAGTCGTGGTTTAACCAGGACTCAACTGAGCTCCATGTGATGACGACTCAAAATAACGACCCGTCGTTCAGTCTACGGGTCCGTCCTTTCGACCCGTAGAAATGCTTCTGTGACCTAACTTCTAAGCCAGGAACCACGGTTTGGGACTACAGGTCGTGGTTTAAATGACAATCCATGGAATCCAATTGTAGAATCCTGAAATCGACCAAATTTCTTGATTTTTCTAAATTAAGTCCCGAGGATATTTTGGTCTTTTCCTACCCTTTTAACTCCTAAGTGAGGTTATTTTGGCTATTTTAAGTAGGGTTTCCACGCATATTATCCTAAGTCTCTTCTAAGCTCCTCACTCACCTCCCAAAAGAGAAAAGTTTCTCTCAAGCTTCAAGTCTCCAAGCTCCAAGTAAAGCCTCCTAAGTCTTTTCCATTGAAGTGAGTTATCTTCTTCTAAGGTATGTGGGTTTCCAACAATGGGTTCCTTTCACCCTTGTGCCCAAAATCCCTAATTTTTGTGTTAAATTATGAACTTATGAAATTAGGGTTTTGATCTAAAATTTGGGGAAAGTTTATGAAATCAGTTTCTATGTTTAAATTCATGGTTTCTTAATGGTTATTCATGATTTGATTATGATTCCTTCATTGGTTTTAAAATCCCAAGCATGAAAATTGATTTCTAGCATGAATCTATGAAATTGCATGTTTTCAAGAGAAAGTTGGCATGATTAGATATCATGGCCTTTATGTATTTATGAAATTGCATGCCTAATTCTTCAAGTATGATTTAGAAATAAAAGCATATTTTGAATTATGGCTTTGCTAAGCACTATGAACTATGTTATGAAAGTTGCATAATATCCGATGTGTTTTCATGTATTATGAATAAGATTTGGCATGAGACTATGCCCTTATGAAATTATGAGCTATATGTGCATGTTTTGGGAGTAGTACTTAGCACAGTGGATGGGGTGAGAGTACCCTTAGTCCCAGAAACTACGTTGCCAGCGTAGGTAATTATATGATATGATATGTTCCTTAAAGGCTTATGAGAGTGGATCCACGTCTTTATATATGGTGTCCTTGCCTTAGTGGGGCATATGACAGCTTTTGCAAATCTGGTTATATAGATGGGTATGGTGACTTGTTCCTTGGCAAGGTTCAAAGTCAGCTTTGCTAACTAGTGTTATATAGTTAGATTCCATGTAGCTCACATGGCCTCATGTCGGTTATAAGAAACTCCCGTATGTATGTTTGTTTTTCAAGTTTTCTAAGCTTTACGAACTCTCTTATGAACTATCATTTTGAAGTTGGTTTTGTATCATGATTCAGCTTTCCACTAAGATATCTTCTCATGATACTCTATTATGTATGGATTATGTTTAAGTATGTTTAAGCATGTTTTATCATACTTATGCATTGCTCACATACTTAGTACATTTCATAGTACTAACACATATTGCGCTACATCATTTGATGATGCAGATTTAGGTGTCCCTTCACAAATATATGGCTTGAGTTCTCGGCCACTCTCAGTCAGCCTTGGTGAGTCCTCATTGTTCGAGGACTAGACTTTACTCTAGCTTTATGTTCCCTTTTTTTAGATTGTCGAGTTAGTTGGGGTATTGTCCCATCAACTCTTTATGCTAGTCTTAAAGTCTGTTCAGACATAAATGTTATGGGATGATCTTTGAGTTATATTCCTTATTCGACTTATCTATTTATGATTATGTTTCCTATTTTGAATTTCCTTATGATGTTTCTGTTATGTTTTCCTTTATTTCTGTTTGAGAATTCTATGACCAAGGATTAGCTTAGGATCCTTATGGTCCCGAGTCCCGTGTTACATCTAGGGGGTAACCTTGGGGCGTGGAAAACTTGGTATTAGAGCCTCAGGTTCAAGAATCCTAGGGTGTCTGAAAGACGCATCGAGTAGTGTCTCTTTCATGGGTGTGAAGTGCGCCACACTTATAAAGAGGAGGCTATGAGGTGTTTTAGGAAAAACTTCACTTCTTTGTGTTCAATATCCTGCGATAGAGTTTGACTTTACTTCTTCTAATCCATTCGGTATGCATTTCAGATAATGTCTCTGCGAAGGAACCCTCCGAGAAATGCTAATCAGACCACACCAAATCATAAGGTTACGAATGCAGAATTTCGTGAGGCCATTTGTATGTTGGCTCAATCCATGACAACTCAGTTGAATGAGAAAAATAAACTAAAGAAAAGGAAGAGGAAGAACAAGAAGATCAAAGCATGGAACCAATCATCTTCTCAGCATAGGTCATCCGGACCAACCCTATCTTCAGTTAGCATGCTTGCCCTCGATTCTCAGTCTTGTCATAATAGGGCTCCAAAGACCTTGAGGTACCCTCGTTGTAGTAGATGCGATAAGTTTCATCTAGGTGAGTGTCTTGCGGGCAAGTAGGGGTGTTTTAGATATGGTCAATTAGGCCATAGGATCAGGATTAGATGAGCAACTGTGGTGTTCAGCTCCAAAACCAATTCCTGTCATTGCCTAGCCAGCCGAGTCAGAGTATTCCTCTAGAAGTTAAATCAGGTACATTAATAGATTTTCTTCCTGTATGCATCCATAGTCCCCGAACCCCTACTCTTGTTTGGTTGTGAGTTGTCTTGACCTAGAACTAAGTGGGAATAAGAGGGTTGAGGCCTAAATTTTTAGGAGAAGGAGAGTTTTAGACTATAGAAGGAAGTAGGTATTCGTGCTAGATTCTGGAGTAGTATATGTTTTGTTAGGGTAAAATGATCATAGTTCCTTTGAGAGGTTGGTGAGAGGTCCACAGACTTACGAGGGTAGCATGAACCTAAGGGAGAGATGGTAGAGTGTAGAATCGGTCAGATTTTGGAGGCGCAGGTAGCGATGCTTGTGGGTGTTAGAACAAAGTCAAGAGGGTAGGCAGAAGCTTATTTCCATCCTAGCATCCTAAGTATTCTTCTGCCATTATGATATCTTTCCATGCTTTGTGTGCCAACGCCATGGTCCTATTTCAGATTCACGCCCATGTTCAGGTTCTAGAATGGCAAATGATTGCTTCAGGCAATGATTCTACTCTTATCCTGCGACTCTATAAATTCCAGCTTTATGACCTGAGGTTTGTTATCTATGTAAACTCATGTCTCTTAGTATGCTCGGTCCTATTTTCTCAATTCATTCCTCAGACGTGCCTCAATGGCTAATCAAATCATGTTACGCCATGTATATGCTCATACCTATTTCTTGAAATGATTCACACTTATGAATTCCTTATTCTAAAGCCTTTGATCTTTGCCTTTGATGACGAGGGGTGGTGATCGCCACTAATTCATGTCTTACGTGCCCAGTATGTGAAGTGCTCATACCTATTACGCTCAATTCCCCAAGCCCCACCTTGAGTGTCTTGATCACGCTAAGTGTAAGTCAAGATCAATTAATAGTCTTTAATTCGTGATGCTCATGCTCTCGCTCTTTTCTTTCGATGATTCTGGTTTATGTTGTTATAAGTTTTAGGGGAGAAGTCCTTGTAGTAGCCTAACGGGGAGGTAGAACATTTTTTTTCCTTGTTAGTGTACTTGTTCCACCTTGACTTCTAGGTTTGGGTGAATTATGAGGTAAGGATTATTCATGCGAAATAGTTAGATGAGGAAGTTTAGTATGTCCCTCTGTATAAGTTCTTGAATTTGTGATTCCTAGTTATGATGGGAAAGAGGATAGAAGTCTTAAATAGGGTAAGCTACGAAACCATAAGGTGACCATAGTTATAAGCTTGAATATCGTGATGGGATACATGTGGATAATTGTTTTGCTCAACTAGTGACCCTTTGGTTGGGAGCCCTAGGTTAGTTAGTTGTTGTGATAAGAGGGGATGCTATCCTTAGAAGACGTTCTAGATGCAATAGATCTGGTTGAGATAGGTATGAACATGGAGAATCGGGTAGTTAGACTCAGACCTTAGTACCTTTATGTGCACTGTTGAGGTTGTTAGTTGCAAATGGTAGGAGTGGTATTCAGGAGAGAATAGTTTCCCCGTGTATCTACTTCTCTCAGTTTGGTGTCCCTTTCGGTTAACTGTCAGTTCTAGAGTATGTTTGTTCTTTATGAGTTTTAGCTGAGTCCCTACTCTCATCCCAAGCCAATTTTCATGTCGAATGACTAGTTCCTGTCGTATTGGTCATTTTTATATTCCCAGCATGTATACTTGTCTTATGAACTCAACTTAGTTTTTATCAGAAGTCGGTTACCACGATAGTACTTTAGCTTTTACAACTCAGTTGAAAGAGATACTGGGGGATCAAAATCATCCATGAAGGCCAAGTACCCTCATCCTTTTCTTTTTGATACAGTTTCAGCTTGAGGAAGTAGTTCCATCCTTAGTATGTCCCTCTGATTCTAATCCAGCAATTTCTCTCACGATCATAGCATGTATTCATATTTTCGAAGTTAGTTTATCATGTTTTCAAGTTGAGAAGTTCAGTTTTCATGAGGATTCCTTGATTTCCATGTTTTGATGTTTGGTTGGGTTGTTTTCCCCCTCAGTTTTCCTTGTTTAGCCTTCATTTGAGGATGAATGATCCCAAGGGGGAGATATTGTAACACCTCGGAAACATATCCAGCTATCTAGGTTGAAGCCTCAGAAAATTTTCATGTTTCACAAATGACGGTTCCAAACCACAGACTGTGGTTCGAACCACGAGTCATGGAAAGGAATCCGTGGTTCGGTATCTGCAAGGTTGGCCTCTGGTCTGAGAACCACGACTGGGTTCTATGGACCGTATTTCATTCTACAAGTCGCAATTCCATTCGTGGAATCAGACTTGTAGGCTGACCATGCTCCCAGGAACCACGAGTTTAAATGACGACTCGTCGTTCAAATGACAGGTCCGTCCTGTTGACTCATGGAATGAGTTCAGAGTTTTGGTATGTTCCTATGTATCACGACATGACTCTACGACCCGTCATTCCAATGATGGACGGTAGTCTTGAGTCGTGGTTTGACAAGGAGTCAATTGAGCTCAATGTGACGACGACTCTAAATGACGACCCATCGTTCAATCTACGGGTCCGTCCTATTGACTCGTAGAAATGCTTTTGCGACCTAACCTCTTAGCCAAGAACCACGGGTTGGAACAATGGGTCGTGGTTCAAATGATGATCTGTGGAATCTAACCATAGAACCTGAAGCCAACCAAATTTCCTGATTTTTCTAAATTAAGTCCCGAGGGTATTTTGGTCTTTTCCTACCCTTTTAACTCGTAAGTGAGGTTGTTTTGGCTATTTTAAGTAGGTTTTCTTATCCTAAGTCTCTTCTAAGCTCCTCACTCACCTCCCAAAAGAGAAAAGCTCCTCTCAAGCTTCAAGTCTCCAAGCTCCAAGTAAAGCCTCCTAAGTCTTTTCCATTGAAGTGAGTTATCTTCTTCTAAGGTATGTGGGTTTCCAACAATGGGTTCCTTTCACCCTTGTGCCCCAAATCCCTAATTTTTATGTTAAATTATGAACTTATGAAATTAGGGTTTTGATCTAAAATTTGGGAAAAGTTTATGAAATCAGTTTCTATGTTTAAATTCATGGTTTCTTAATGGTTATTCATGATTTGATTATGATTCCATCATTGGTTTTAAAATCCAAAGCATGAAAGTTGATTTCTAGCATGAATCCATGGAATTGCATGTTTTCAAGAGAAAGTTGGCATGATTAGATATCATGGCCTTTATTTATTTATGAAATTGCATGCCTAATTCTTCAAGTATGATTTAGAAAGAAAAGCATATTTTGAATTATAGATTTGCTAAGCACTATGAACTTTGTTATGAAAGTTGCATGATACCCGATGTGTTTTCATGCATTATGAATAAGATTTGGCATGAGAGTATGCCCTTATAAAATTATGAGCTATATGTGCATGTTTTGGGAGTAGTACTTAGCACAGTGGACGGGGTGAGAGTACCGTTAGTCCCAGAAACTACGTTGCCAGCGTAGGTAATGATATGATATGATATGTTCCTTAAAGGCTTATGAGAGTGGATCCACGTCTTTATATATGGTGTCCTTGCCTTAGTGGGGAATAAGACAGCTTTTCCAACTATGGTTATATAGATGGGTATGGTGACTTGTTCCTTGGCAAGGTTCAAAGTCAGCTTTGCTAACTAGTGTTATATAGTTAGATTCCATGTAGCTCACATGGCCTCATGTCGGTTATAAGAAACTCCCGTATGTATTTTTTTTTTTCAAGTTTTCTATGCCTTACAAACTCTCTTATAAACTATCATTTTGAAGTTGGTTTTGTATCATGATTCAGCATTCCACTATGATATCTTCTCGTGATACTCTATTATGTAAGGATTATGTTTAAGTACGTTTTAAAGCATGTTTTATCATACTTATGCATTGCTCACATACTTAGTACATTCCATAGTACTAACGCATATTGCGTTGCATCCTTTGATGATGCAGATTCAGGTGTCCCTTCATAGATTCGTGGCTAGAGTTCTCAGTCAGCCTTGGTGAGTCCTCATAGTTTGAGGACTAGACTTTACTCTAGCTTTATGTTCCCTTTCTTTTCAGATATTAGAGTTAGTTGGGGTATTGTCCCATCAACTATTTATGCTAGTCTTAGAGGCTTTTCAGACATAGATGTTATGGGATGATCTTTGAGTTATATTCCTTATTCGACTTATCTATCTATGATTATTTTTCCTATTTTGGATTTCCTTATGATGTTTCCGCTATGTTTTCCTTTCTGTCTGCTTGAGAATGCTATGACCAAGGGTTAGCTTGGGATCCTTGTGGTCCCGAGTCCCATATTACGTCTAGGGGGTAACCTCGGCGCATGATAGTTAACATTAAACTTGTGCTTCTAGTTGTTGAATTATTAACTTGAGATTGCATGCTTAGTTGGGTTATCGTTCATTGTATTCGAACATGTTTATTATTTTCTTCCTCTCTTTCTCTATTCGTTGAGGTTACCTTTATACCGCCTATTTTCCAAGCTCTTCTTTGTATACTTGTTATTGCAAGGATCCTGGGTACGTGTTTCTTTCTTTCACCTGTGATGTGTATTCTTTTAGCTAGCCACATGTATTGTTCCTTCTTGTATTCCTTCTGTGCTAGCTTCTGTGTACTTCTTCGTTGCCTTTTGTGACAAGTTGTTTTCTATTCTTCTTATTACTGCTCTTTTATATTATATGTGCCCACTCGGCCTATGATACCTACTGGGTACTGGTTACTTTGCAATTGGTGCTCATACTACACTTTGCATCTTTTAGTGAAGATCCTAGTATGGGCCATCACTGTTAGCTCATTGGAGACTCGTGTGAGGATCTATTTTTGAGATATTTCAGACTGAGGGTGAGCTCTTGGCGACCGGAGCTTAGCTTTTAGTTATCTTTTATATCATGTATTCCATTACTACTCGGAGACATCTGTATATATTATTTTGGATCCTTTGTACTCCTTATATATAATTTTGGATCTATACAATGACACCAGGTTTTGGAGTTTTGATTTAGCTTTCGCAGATGTATATATATTCCTGTATCTACTTTCTTCAGCTTATTTCCCTTGCTTCTGCTTATTTATATCGTTCCGCTGCTAAAATGTTAGATTATAGTCCATTACTAATCGTTTCGGGCTATGGGAAATGGTTCGCCTACTAGGGGGTTATAGGTGCCATCATGACCAAGAAATTATTTCGTGACAGCTTGGTATCAGAACCTAGATTCACCGTTATCATCGGTATAGGAGCCAATGTCTAGTAGAGTTTTACGGATTGGGGTAGAGACGTTCGTACTCAATCTTCGAGAGGCTACAATGATATCTTAGGAAATATGACTCTTTTATTTGCTTCTGTATCGTGCGTAATCCTTGGGAGTTTCTTGAAATATCACTTGTTCTCGTTCATTCTTCTGTAGATGGCTCGTATGAGATCATCGGTGTCGGGCAGCGATAAGCCTCTGACTCTAGCTAGGGTCCGGGGAGGTCGTAGAGGCAGGGGTCAAGGATGTACCCAAGCAGCGGCAACTGCTAGAGTTGAGATAGGTCCCGAGCATGATCATAATACAGAGTTTGCTCCCAAGCAACATGTGGACCAGGGGGAAGCCCAGGTACCACCAGCTCCAGTGCCAGCTTCAGCCCCAACTCAGTCTTCAGATATCCAGGGCTTACTATTATAGTTGTTGGGTATGATTGGAGAGCGGCCTTCTGAGGTAGCATAAACACCCACTCAGGGGGCAGCCCTAAGTGCACCAAGTTTAGGAGTGCAGCCTGTTACTGCGGTTCCTCGTGTAGAGGTTATTTTGGTCCCATCAGTTGCACATCATCTTGCTCCTCGCCCAGCTATGACTGAGATGGAAAAGAAAGCGTTAGGTAGATTCTTGAGATTGGCACCTCTGAGGTTTGCTGATACTTTTGGGCATGACCCATATGACTTTATTACTACTTGTGAGGAGATGCTACACCATCTAGGATTGTTGGAGACTCACGGGGTTGGCTATACTACATACAGCTGGAGGGCCCAATAAAGTTATGGTGGAAGGCCCAATGAAGTTATGGTGGAGGGACCAGGTTGCCTGCAGACCATCATAATCACCTCCTTTGACTTGGTTCAAGTTTTATAATTCCTTTATGGCTAAGTTATTACTTCTGAGAGAGGCAGAGAGAGGAGTTCACCAGGCTGACTCAGGATACCATAATTATCTTAGAGTACATGACCCATTTCTATCAGCTTGCTCTATTTGGGGATATGATTATGCCTATTGAGTCTGACAGAGTTTGTAGATTTGTTTAGGGGCTACAGAGAGAGTTTAGAGAGCCTGTAGAGATATTGGTTGCTAGTGGTCGGTCATTCGAGGCTATTGCGAACTATGCCCGTACTATAGAGGATTCGCGTCATTATGACACTGGGGCCAGAGATAAGAGGCCTCGATATTAGGGTAGCTATAGTGGTTCTCGTTATGATGCTAGGAGTTCAGGCCAATGGGGCTGAGGTCATCAATCGTAAAGGCACCAAGGTCAGTCTAGTCAACCAGTTTAGGCCTCACTTCAGCCTTCTGGGTCTCAGTTTAAGCAGGGTTAGAGTAGTCAACGTGGTCACAGTGGTCAATTTTCGAGAGGTACTACTTCTGGGGAATCAGGCTGAGGTGGCCACACAGGTTCAGCGGGTTCATCTCAGCAGAGTGGGCCATCAGGGCCTTGCTATGAGTGTGGAGTCAACGATCATTTTTGCCAGAGATTGGCCCCAGCCGGGTACAACCTACAATAAGTGTGGATTTAGTGGTTATTTTACTAGAGATTGCCCCCAACAGGGTACAGTTTAGCCAGTCACTCTGCCGGCTCAGCCTATTCGCTCAGTTCTGCCACCGGCCTAGGAAAGTGGTGGTCAAGGTAGAGCTGGTGGCCCATGAGGTAGGACATGTGGTAAGGATTGTGGTCGGTCAGGTGGTGGTCGTCGTCAGTTCTATGCGGTCCCTGGGAAACCAGAGGTAGAGGCGTCAGATACTGTGATCACAGGTATGGTTTTTGTATGCTATCGACCAACTTATGCTATATTTGATCCTGGATCTAAATATTCATACGTATCTTCCTACTTTGTGCCTTGTTTGGGGTTGGCTAGTGAGCCATTATTTGTTCCTGTTTTTGTTTCGACCCTAGTAGGAGATTCTTTAGTAGTGGATCATATTGTGAGATCTTGCATGATATATATTGGTGATTTGAAGACTTGGGGTGATTTGATGATACTTGATATATTAGATTTTGATGTGATAATGGGCATGGACTGGTTATCCCCTCACCGTGCGGTTTTTGATTGTTATGCCAAGACTATTACCATTGCCGCACCTGGTGTATCCCCGATTGGGTGGCAGGGTTCTGCTAGCCGCGCCTCGTCTGGGATCATATCTTGTCTTCGAGCTAAGAGCTAATTTTGCAAGGCTGTTTGGCTTACTTAGCATATGTCCGAGATGCTAGTGTCGACTCTTCTTCCCCTAAGTCCATTCCTGTGGTTAGAGACTTCCTAGATGTGTTCCCTATCGACTTTCCAGGCCTTCCACCTAAGAGAGATATTGATTTCGCTATTGAGTTAGAGCCGAGCACCAGGCCCATTTCTATTTCTCCCTATCGTATGGATTCTACTGAGTTGAGCGAGATTAAGGAGCAGCTCCAAGATTTGTTATCTAAAGGGTTCATTAGACTGAGTGTGTCGCCTTGGGGTGCTCCTATTCTATTTGTTAAGAAGAAGGATGGGTCGATGCAGATGTGTATTGATTATCGGTAGCTAAATAGGGTTACTGTGAGGAATGGGTATCCGATGCCGCGTATTGATGATTTATTTGATTAGCTCCATGGTTCAGCCATGTTTTCGGAGATAGATTTAAGGTCAAGATACCATCAATTGAGGATTAGGGCGGAGGACATCCCTAACACAACATTCAGTATATGTTACGACCATTATGAGTTCCTGGTGATGTCTTTTTGGTTGACTAATTCCCCCACAGTTTTCATGGATCTAATGCATATGGTGTTTAGCCTGTATTTAGACTCTTTTGTGATAGTCTTCATAGACGACATTCTGATATTCTCACAGAGTATAAATGAGCATGAGCAGCACTTGAGGACTATACTCAAGACTTTAAGAGATCATCGGCTTTATGCCAAGTTCTCAAAGTGTGAGTTTTGGCTTGAGTCAGTTGCATTCCTAGGACACATGGTGTCTAAGGATGGGATTAGAGTAGATTCGAGTAAGATTTCAGCGGTCCATGATTGTCCTAGACCTACTACTCCTAATGACGTTCGCAGCTTTGTTGGGTTAGCCGGGTACTACAGACGGTTTGTAAAGGGGTTTTCTTCAATAGCAGCACCTTTGACTATGCATACTAGGAAGGATGCCCAATTTAAGCGGTCAGATCAGTGCAAGGATAGCTTCCAGAGGCTTAACTCCTTGTTGACTTCAGGTCCTGTATTGACTTTGCCGGTTGAGGGTCAGAGTTTGTCCGTGTATTGTGATGCTTCTGGGTTGGTCTTGGTTGTGTGTTGATGTATCAGGGTAGTGTGATTGCATATGAATCGAGGTAGCTGAAGGTTCATGACCGCAACTACCCCACCCATGATTTGGAGTTGGCGGTGGAAGTTTACGCACTCAAGATCTGGAGGCATTACTTATATGGAGTTCATTGTTAGATATTCACCGATCACTGTAGTCTTCATTACATTATGAGTCAGCGAGAGCTGAACTCGAGGCAGAGGAGATGGATTGAGTTGCTGAAGAACTATGATTTCACTATTCTATACCATCCGTGAAAGGCAAACATGGTAGTGGATGCCTTGAGTCGGAAGGCGGTGAGTATGGGTAGCCTAGCTTCACTTTCAGTTTTTGAGTGACTGTTGGCCTTGGACATCCAGTCCTTGGCTAACTGCTTGGTTAGGATTGATTTGTCAGATCCCAGTCAAGTTTTTACCAGTGTTGAGGTTCGGTCTACTCTTGTTGATCAGATACAAAGCCATCAGTTTAAGGATCAACGGTTGTGTGACCTTTGAGATCAGGTTGTTCGGGGTGAGGCCAACTGGGCTACTCTAGATTTAGATGGGGTTCTGAGGTTTGGTGGTCAACATTATGTTTCGAGGGTTGGTGATTTGATTCAGTTGATACTCCGTGAGGTACAATGTTCTAGATACTCCATTCATCCTGGTGCGGTGAAGATGTATAGAGACTTGAGACAGCTTTACCCATGGAATGGTATGAAACAAGATGTAGCAGAGTTTGTGTCTTGGTGCTTGAACTGTTAGCATGTGAAATTTGAGGACATGAGACCTGGTGGGTTGATGCAGCGACTTCCCATTCCTAAGTGGAAGTGGGAATGGATTACTATGGATTTTGTGGTTGGTTTGCCTCGTACATCCAGGGATTTTGATTCCATTTGGGTGGATGTGGATCGGCTGAGTAAGTCAACCCATTTTTTGCCGGTTCAGACTTCTCACAGTGCCGAGAGGTTAGCTCAGATATATATTTGTGAGGTTGTTTGGTTGCATGAGGTCCCAGCTTTTATCATTTCAGATATCGGCACTCAATTCACATTTCAGTTTTGGAGAGCTATTCAGCAAGATTTGGGTACAAAAGTTCAGCTTAGTATTGCTTTCCACCCTCAGACAGATGGTTTGTCTGAGAGGACCATCCAGGTCCTGGAGGACATGCTTCAAGCTTGTGTTTTTGATTTTAGAGGTTCTTCGGGTCAGTTTGTGCCTTTGTCCGAGTTTGTGTATAATAATAGCTTCCATTCTAGCATTGGCATGGCACCCTTCGAGGCATTGTATGGTAGGCATTGCAGATCGCCAGTTGATTGGTTTGATAAATTCGAGTCCAGGCCACAAAGTACTGATTTACTTTGGGACTCCTTAGGCAGAGTTAGGGTGATTCAGGATAGACTTCAAACTGCTCAGAGTAGGCAAAAGAGCTACGCTGATCGTAGACTTCATGCCTTGGAGTTCAGTGTTGGTGATTTGGTATTCCTCTGTGTGTCGCCCATGATGGGCATGATGAGATTTGGTCGGCGGGGCAAGCTTAGCCCCAGGTATATTGTGTCGTTTGATATCCTCTAGAGAGTTGGTAGCATTGCCTATTAGTTAGCCTTGCCTCTGATGTTTTCAGCTATGCATCCGGTGTTTCATGTTTCAATGTTGAGATGGTATGTTCCAGATGATTCTCATGTGTTTTATTGTGAGTCGATTCAGAGTGATGAGAGCTTGTCCTTTGTTGAGGAGCCAGTTGCTATATTGGCCAGAGATGTGAGGAGATTGAGGTCTAGGGAGATTCTTGTTGTAAAAGCTTAGTGGAGGAATCATATAGTCGAGGAGGCTACTTGGGAAACTGAGAAAGATATGCAGGCCCAATATATGCATCTATTTGAGCCTTCAAGTACCTTTTTCTTCTTGACTTTCGAGGCTGAAAGTCCTTTTTCTTAGTGGATGATGTAATGACCCTTCCGATCATTTTCGCATTTACACCTTCTTTGTACGGCTAGAGCTTTCTTGTAGCGGCCCCAAGTCATTTATGACCTGCTAGGACCAGTGGTTCGGTGCCCTGGTCGTTCGTTCGGTCGTTTTGGCCATTTGCTTATTTTAGAGCCTTAACTTAGAATATCATTGACTTTAGTCAACATTCTTGGTAAACATGCTTGGAATCAAATTTCAACAGTTTTTTCAGCTCCAGAGAATGGATTTTGGTCTGGATGGACCCTGGGTCGGGTTATGGGAGCTTTCAGTTTAGTTTTGTTTGGGTTTTGGGTTTTAGCCAAGTTGAACTTGAAAGTTTGACTTTGGTAAACATTCATAGAAGATGGCCTTTGATGGAAATTTCGTCAGCTTTATTAGCTCCGAAATCTCGACTTTGGGCTAGGGGAACTTTTGGTTCGGGTCCCGGGGATTCCGGACTTGTTTTGGGGTATTGATTTCCGAGTTAGTTTTGGGTATGTGGTCCACTTTTCCTTAAAAAGATCTCCGTTGGTAAATTCGTTAATTCCATTGAGTCCAGAATGTCCTTTCCACTCAAATAGCTCTATTGGTTTGTCAGTATCGGGTTTCAATTGTGCCCGGAATGCCCCGTAGGAGTTTACAAAATTGCAGATTTTTCTTTTGCGGGTCAGCTTTAAATAGATGTTGGCAGCTTTATTTTCAATTGTTGCTCTCATCTTCCTAACTCATTTTCTCCACCATTTTTACATCAAATTCCTTCAAATCTTCCCCTGTTCTTACCCATAACTTGGAGAAATAATTATCGCTGATCGGGGTGTGTTTCTTGGCCTCGTGAATAGGTAAAATCTCTTGTTAACTTCTGTTAATTTCCATAAATTTCATTCTTTAAATTCTTGTTTTTCACGATTTTCAGCTTATTTCTTTCACTTCTTTCAACTCCAACTTAATTTTTCTCAACTCTAATTACTCAAGAACACTGTGGGCTCATGGAAATTCTTCAAATTATCGTTAATCTCACTCCTTTGTCATTGGTACGCCTCTCCTTCTTCAAGCCTTGTTCTTCTCTTCAAGCTCAAAAACCTCCATGGTTGAGGCTCTTACAAACTTGATTTTTCTTGGGTTAAAGCTGCATTGGAGAGCTTTGATTGTTCATGATAACCGTAGTTTAGGTCCGTGGTTGATTCTTGCATCCAAATTGGTACATTTCCACCCTTGAAAATCGCAATTCTCCACTTTTGTTCTCATGAATTAGTAGTACTTTGTGGTTGTTTTGAGCCCCGAAACAAATTTTATTTGCGCTAAAATTTTGAGCATGGGTTCCTAAATTCACCGCGGACATAATTATGAATTTAATTTTTCTGTTTCACTGCACGGGCCCCTTGGTTCATTTTTTGACCCGATTTTTGGCTCGATTTTCCGTACAACAATATGGGTGTTATTCTTCTCATTGACATCTAGATTATGTCTTGATAACGTGGTAGCTTTCCGAGGCTATTCGAAGGGGAAGGCACACGAGTGACGGTTCGCGTTTGCAGTTCGGCCCCGAGGTAGGTTTCGGTTTAAACTTCTTAGACTTTGCATATATAGAATAACATTGTACTAATGGTCATCCTTGGGTTGGGTTTACTAGTTGGTACAACAGACCTTGACCGCTTTATTCATGTCCGATTCCTTTTCTTTCTTCTATGATTGTAGTATTTGCTATAGATGATATTATCACCCTTGTGGTCCTGTGTGGCCTTGTTTGACTCTGGAACATAGATGATGGGTTATATGGGAATGTCCTTGAGTCTCGGGCATCATTACTATTTTTGTAGAGCTGGCTATATATGTTGTAGAATGATTGGAGCTTGTGCAGGACCGATAGGTTGATTGTGAGCTGGGGGCACTGTTGTGATTGTGTGTACTATTATAGTGCATATAAAAGGATTTTCGTCATGATTTTACTATGATTTTGGCTTTGGGCCTATTATTGCTAAATTTGTAAGCCTTGCATGGCCCGTGGGGCTTGTTTTTGATAAAAATGATTGAAAGAGGGTTTGGTACCGTCTTAATGGATCTTCTTGTAGTAAGGGGGATTAAAGGATGTTTTATCACTATTTACACTTACACTAGACTCGACGGGGTCGAGCGCTAGACTTGTTATACTACAACTTCCACAGTGATGCTAGGCTCGGCGAGGCGGTGCACTAGGACTATTTAACTCCCTGATTTAGACCTGGATACTCTCCAGGCAGCTTTACTTTGCGTTTTTGAGATTATAGGGCATCCAGTATATTGGTTGGGGGCCTCCATGGACCTTTCCATTTTGGACCAGAGGCTACATGATACGAGTGCCAGAGGGGGGGTATACAACATAGTAGAGGTATACGGGTTTGACCTTTCATAGATCCCGTCTTCTGGGCCTTATAGGATGCTGGAAGCGGGTAACATACGGTACTACTATCACTCTTAGCTTAGCATGCCATGTCATACCATTCATTTGTGAGAGGTTTCACCCTTGTTTGTTGTTTTTTGATTGTACGCTCTTGTAGTATGGGATGCCAGAGGGTTTGTCTTCATTTGTTTGTGTTCTGTAGGTGTATGGGAACCCATGGGACTATAGGTTGACTTATTGTTACTATTTTTCTCTATTGGTTCCTATTGTGGTTCTTATGACTTTGGATATTATTAAGGTTAAACTTGGGCTTCTAGTTGTTGAATTCTTGACTTGAGATTGCATGCTTAGTTGGGTTATTGTTCATTGTATTTGAACATGTTGATTATTTTCTTCCTCTCCTTCTCCATTCTTTGAGGTTACCAGTATACTGCCTATTTTGCAAACTCTTCTTTGTATACTTGTTACTATTCTGCTTATTACTGCTCTATTATCTTATATATACCAGTTGGCCTATGATACCTACTGGGTACCAGTTGCTTTGCAATTGGTGCTCATACTACACTCTGCATCTTCTGGTGCAGATCGTAGTATGGGCCATCATGGTTAGCTCATTGGAGACTCGTGCGAGGAACTATTTTTGAGATATTTCCGACTGAGGGTGAGCTCTTGGAGACCGGAGCTTAGCTTTTAGTAATCTTTTATATCATGTATTCCATTACTACTCGGAGACATCTGTATATATTATGTTGGATCCTTTGTACTCCTTATATGTAGTTCTGGCTTTATACTATGACACCAAGTTTTGGAGTATTGGTTTAGCTTCCGTAGAAGTATATATATTCTTGTATCTACTTTCTTCAGCTTATTTCCCTTGCTTCTGCTTATTTATATCGTTCCTCTGCTAAAGTGTTAGATTATAGTTCATTACTAATCGTTCTGGGCTATGGGAAATAGTTCGCCTACTAGGGGGTTGTAGGTGCCATCAAGACCGAGAAATTAGGTCATGACAAATGGGAATGGCCATTACGACATATAGAATGAAGAATATTACGGATAAATAAGCTGCCACATTAATTATAGCAGGATTTATGAAAACATTAAAATATTCGTGGGATAATTACCTCACCGAAGATAATAAAAAAAGTGTATTAAATTCTACTACTATTACTCAAGTTATTAAAACTGAACCGATAGGGCAAGCTTCTGAAAATCAAATCTCAGAAGATGCCAACGCTATTTTAATTTATAGCATAGCCAAATATTTTATAGGAGAACCCCAACATTTCCAAGATAGGAGTCTAGAAATATTAACAAACCTATCCTGTCCAAAATTAGACGATTTTAGATGGTATAAAGATGTCTTCCTCAATAAAGTCATGGTTAGAGAAGACTGTAATCAAGTTTATTGGGAAAAAAAATTATAAGTGGTTTACCAGCATTATTTGCTGAAAAAGTTAGGATAAAATTAAAAGATAGGTTCGAGGATAAAATTCCTTAGAGTCAATTAACTTATGCGGACTTATAAGTTTTATAAATATCACTAGACTTGAATTATGTACAGACATGAAATTGAAAAATCAACTAAAAAGGGATAGTAAAATATCACGAAGCGTGCTGGGAGTTTTTGTCAGGACTTCAGATATGTTAAATTATTTGCCCCTTAAAAAGAAGCATCCAAGAAAATAAAAAGAAGACATAAATATTATAAAAATAAATCTTAAAAACCCCATTATTACAAAAGAAGATTTAAAAAAATATAAAACCACTAAAGGTGGCACTAAATCTTATAAAAATAATAGTGATAAATGCAGGAACTGTAGAATGTTTGGTCACCGAGCCAATGATTGCCGAGTACCTAATAAAAAAAGATAAAATAAATATGTTAAAACTTGAACAAGAAGTCAAGAATAAATTATATTCTATTCTTGAGGAAATAAAAATAGTTCTTCCTTTGAGGAGAGCCTTAGTGACGAAGATCATCTTAATATCGCATATAGTTCTGACAACAGTGATGTAATGACCCTCCCGATCATTTACGCGTATTCGCCTTTCTTGTACCGTTAGACTTGCATGTAACGACCTCAAGTCATTTATGGCTTGCTGGGACCGATAGTTTGGTGCTCGAGCTATCTGTTTGGTCTGTTTTGTCTGTTTGGCCATTTCTTGTTTTAGAGGTTTAGGCTTTGGAAATCATTGACTTCAGTCAACATTCTTGGTGAACGTGCTAGGAATTAAATTATGACAGTTCTGTTAGCTCTAAAGGGTGAACTTTGATCTAGTTGGACCTTTGGTCAGGATCCAGGAGCTTTTCAACTTGGAATTCTCTCTCGTTCTGTGTTTTTAGGCTAATTGGGCTTGCTTGGTTGACTTTGATCAACATTCAGAGAAGACAGCCTCGGATGAAAATTCTGTCAGTGTTGTTAGCTCCAGAATTCTGAGTTTGTGTTAGGTAGTTTGTTGGTTCAGGTCCAGAGCACCAGACTTGATTTTATTACTGATACTAGTCTCTGCGGGGCAGAGCACCAGACTTGATATTATTACTAATACTAGTCTCTGCGGGGCGGAGCACTAGACTTGATTTACTACAGTTTTAGACCCGGTTACGCCCGGGCACCCTTGGAGAAGTTTTTGAGACATTTTCTACTACTTTAGTCCTGGATGAGGTCTGGGCATGCATATTCAAGACCGGATGACATGTCTTGATACTGAGTTTTAGTATGTAGTCGGGGACCTCCATGGACCTTGCCGCTCCAGGCCTGGGGTTTCGGGCTGCGTATTCTAGAGGGAAGGGTATACGGTGAAGTAGAGGTATATAGGCTGATTCCTTCCATGGAACCTGCCTGCTGGGCTGGATCGGCACCGAAAGAGGTACATACAGAGGTTCTATTTCACACATAATATCATATCATGCATTGGATTCCACCCTTGTTTGCTATTTATTGATTGTACGCTCTGGTAGTATGGGATGTCGGAGGGTTTTCTTTCACTTGATTGTGTTCCTCGGTTGTATGGGTGGTCGTTGGGACTGTAGGTAGACTATATTTACTCCTGTCTTTATTTAGAGCTTGTCTTGGCACTCGGTTAGTGAAGGATTTGTGATGGTTAACATGTTGAGGTTTCAGTTGTGGGATGTCTGATTATTATGAGGGCTAGGGAGTCCTATCTTATTGAGGCACTTGTGTGTGGCCTTCTGAGCAGAGTGTGAGACTCTGGTTTTATTCTTGTGGGAAGCTGAGTGGTATCTCTCGGTTATTATGGTCTAGTTATTTCATCCTAGGGTGGTACTTGTGAGGTGATTCCCTAGTTATGATATCATGTGATTGGATTGGTGTTATGATTTCCTTATACTGGTTGATTCCATTTTGAGTATGTTAGACTGCTCTCCATCTTTTCCTTTTACTTGAGGTTACCGGTATACCGCCATGCTCCGGGCTCATTTAAAATGTTTCATTGGCATTAGTTAGTGTTGACTTGGGTCAACACTCCTCCAAGATGACCTAGTATGGAAGTTTCATCAATTTCATTGAGTCCATAACGTTGTTTCCACACTAATAGCACTATTAGTTTTTGAGTATCGGGTTTCGATTATGCTCGGAATGCCCTGTAAAAGTTTTGGTTGTTCCTGATTTTTGATGTATCTGGTGGGTCTGCAATTGCGGAATTTGATTGCATTTGTGGCTACTGCAATTGCGGTGAAATGCCGCATTTGTGGTATTTTGGCCACATTTGCGATATTTTGGCTAAAATTGTGGAGTTTTGCATTTGCGGTTATTTCTTCGCATTTGCGGAGGTCACTATTCATCCGTGCCTCAACAATTGTGATAAAAGTGCCACAATTGCGGTATCTGACAGCTTTTAAATGTCTTCTTCTTTACTTTATTTCATTTTATTTCCCCAACTCATTTCCATAATTAACATCAGTTTCCAAAGCTCCATTTGCTCTCTTTTGGCCATTAATTTCTTGGAGCAGCTTCACCATTGCTTCGTGACCTTTTTCCCGTCTTTAAATTGGTAAGCCTTCTTGTTAATTTCTGATTTTCATTCATTTGATTCTCCTTGAATTCTTAAATGGGTGGGTTGTTTTGGAGCCCCATTTAGTGTCAGTTTTCACTCAAATTTTGAGCATGTGCTCTTGGAATGGTAAGGAACACATGTGTGTTTTTCTTTCTGGTTTTGGTTTATGGGGCCCACGGGCCCATTTGTTACCCAGATTTTGATCCAATTATGTTTATGGCATTATGGGTATCGTTAGCCTCATTTTAATATATAGATTATTGTTTGATAGTGGTTTCACGATTTGGATCTTCTCGAAGCAGTTTGAGACTGGACGACACCGTCCCTGCAGCTATTTGTTGGACGACAACTAGGTTAAGGTTTTCCCTACCTAGACTCTGTGTATATAAGCTATAACTTCATTAATTAGTATCCTTGGGTGGGTTTTTTTAGGTTGGTACCCCAGACCTTGCCCGTCTTTTCTGTCCATTTATTTCATACGCTAATTGTACTATTCATATAGTACTGTATATTACCCTTGTAGTCTTGTGTGGCCTTGTATTGACTCTGAAACATAGATGGTGGGTTATTTGGGAATGTTCGCGAGTCCCAGACATAGAGATATCCTTCTAGGCTGGTTATGAATGCTGTAGAGTTGTTGAGCTTGTGGAAGGCCGGTAGGAATTGTTTGTGAGCCACTTGGGGAAACTCTCTTGTTTGCGAGCATATCATACATAAAAAAGGTTTTGACTGCATGTTTTACTACTGATTTGACTTTGGGCCTACTATAAATGATTTTCTAAACTTTGCATGGCCTCGAGGGCCCATTTTTGGTAATATGACTTCGAAAGGGTTTTGAAACTGACTTTTATGAAACCTCTCAGAGTAGAGAGGATATTATGATGATTTGATTTTGGTTTTCATTCTGATACTAGCTCGGCTGGGCCATTGAGCTAGACATTATTTTCTATGGATTTAGACCTGATATGCTCCGAGTACCCTTGATAAGCATTATTGAGACATGACTACTGATTTAGACCTTTGGACGGGGTTTTTGAGATTACTACTATTGATTTAGACTCAGATTGAATCTGGGAACATACTACGAGATCCCAACTATTGAGATATATAGAGTTTCGTGTTCGTATATGGTCTACGAGTAGACCTTCATAGACTCTACCATTATGGACCAAGAGTTACAGACCGATGCTGATCGAAGGAAGGGTATGTATCACATAGGAGAGGTACTCGGAAGATGTCCTTCTATGGATCCTGCCTTTATTCGACCTTTGGGGCACCGAAGGGGTAACATGCAACAGTGCGATCACATTTGGTCACAGATTCATCATATCATATCATCATGCATATTTCACTCAGATTCCACCCTTGTTTGTTGTATGTTCAGTGTATGCTCCAGTTGTATGGGTAGCCTGAGGGTTTGTTTTCACTTGATTACGTTCCTCGATTGTATGGGCGGCCGTTGGGACTGTAGGTAGATTATATTACTCCTACCATCTTATAGACCTAGTTGTGGTCCTTGGTTCTTGTGGATTGGTATGTTTTTAGCCTGTTGAGGCTCCGAGTTTGGGCTTTAGTATTGAGGGGGCTAGTGAGTCCTATATTATTCAGGCACTATTGGGTGGTCTTCTAAGCGGATTGTGGGTTCCTAATTCTATTCATTAGCATGATTTTGAGTGGTAGCTCTTGGTTCTTGTGGCTTAGTTAATCCATCTTAGGTTTGTACTTGTAAGGTTTATCTCCGTCTTTGCTTCTTGAAGTGGTATTTATTATATGATTTCCTTATGTATGTTGATCCTATCTTGAGTATGTTAAACTGCTTTCCCTTTTATCCGAGACTAGGGTGAGCGCCTGACGGTCGGGGATTGACCATATCTCATCTTTTGTACTGTTACTCATTGTATATCCGGAGATAGATGCACTTATCATTTTGTTACTTCTAGCACTTGTATTATATTAAAAGCTTTTGTACTATCGATACCAAGTCTTGGGGTTGGTGTAATTTCATTATGTATATATTCAGGTTATTGCTTTCGCTTTGTCTTTATCTTTATGTGATGCTTCTGCTTATTTCTTCTTATTATGCGTATTGGTTAGGTAGTAGCCCAATACTAACTGTTCCGAGCTATGGGAATTGGTTTGCTTACTGGGGGTTGTATGTGCCATCATGACTTGAGAAATCAGTTCGTGTGTGTTAGTCGCCTTACTTCTCTGGTTTTGGTGTTGTGTCGGTGCCTTTCGATTGAGATTCTCAAGGTTCAGTTTGTGTTGGCAGTCCCTTGGTGTTTTGGAGTTTGAGTTTGGATTCTGACTTGACTAGTAAGGAGTTTATGTTTTGTTGCCTTCTTTGGTTCTATTCTGTTGGGTGTCATCTAGTCGAGGAGACTACCCTGGTTGTCCAAAAGAGTAGTGCGGGCTTCATATCCGATGTTCTTTTAATCTCTAGTCTTTCCTTCTTTCCTAACTTTTGAGGATGAAAATCATTTTAGTAGTGGATGATATAATGAACCTCCCGGTTATTTACGCGTGTTCGCCTTTCTTGTACCGTTAGAGCTTTCCTGTAGCAGCCCCAAGTCATTTATGGCTTGCTAGGACAGGTAGTTCGGTGCCTGAGCCATTTATTTGGTCTGTTTGGCCGTTTCTTATTTTAGAGCTTTAGGCTTTGGAAATCATTGACTTCAGTCAATATTCTTGGTGAATGTGCTCAGAATTGAATTTTGACAGTTTTGTTAGCTCTGAAGCAGGGACTCTGGTCTAGTTAGACCTTTGGTCAGGATCTAGGAGCTTTTAACCTTGGAATTCTCTCTCGTTCTTTGTTTTCAGGCTAGTTGGGCTTGCTTGATTGACTTTGGTCAACATTCGGAGAAGACGGCCTCGGATGGAAATTCCATCAGCACTGTTAGCTCTGGAATGTCGAGTTTGTGTTAGGTAGTTGGTTGGTTCGGGTCCTGGGTTCTCCGGGCTCATTTTGAATGTTTGGTTGGCGTTAGTTAGTGTTGACTTGGGTCAACATTCCTCCGAGATGACCACATATAGAAGTTTCATCGATTCTGTTGAGTTCAAAATGTTATTTTCACTCTATTAGCACTTTGGTTTTTGAGTATCGGGTTCCAATTGTGCTCGGAATGCCCAGTAGAAGTTTTGGTTGTTGTTGATTTTTGTTGTATCTGGTAGGTCCGTAATTGCGGATTTGACCGCAATTGAGGTTTTTTTGCCACGTTTTTGGTATTTTGGCTGAAATTGCAGAGTTTTGCATTTGCGGTGATTTCTCCACATTTGTGGAGGTCACCATTCATCTGTGCCTCCATAATTGCAATAAAAGTGTCACAATTGCGGTATCTGGCAGCTTTTAAATGTCTTCTTCTCTCCTTCATTTCATTTTATTTCCCAACTCGTTTCAACCATTAACAGCAGCTCCCAAAGATCCATTTCCTCTCTTTTGGCCATCAATGTCTTGGAGCAGCTTCACCATTGCTTCGTGACCTTTTTCTCGTCTTTAATTTGGTAAGCCTACTTGGTAATTTCCGATTTTCATTCATTTGATTCTCCTTGAATTCTTAAATAGGTGGGCTGTTTTGGAGCCCCATTTAGTATCCGTTTTTGCTCAAATTTTGAGCATGTGCTCTTGGGATTATAAGGAATACGTGTGTGTTTTTTGTTTCTGGTTTTGGGTTACAGGGCCCACGGGGCTATTTGTGACCCGAATTTCGACCCGGTTATGTTTATGGCATTATGGGTATCGTTAGACTCATTTTAATGTGTAGATTATTATGTTGATAGTGGTTTTGCAATTTAGAGCTTCCCGGAGCAGTTTGAACCTGGACGACGCTATCCCTGCAGCTAGGTTATGGTTTTTCCTACCTAGACTCTGTGTATATAGGCTATAACTGCATTAATTAGTATCCTTGGGTGGGATATTTTAGGTTGGTACCCCAGACCCCATCTTTTCTGTTCCTTTATTTCATACGCTGATTATATATTCGTGTAGTATTATATATTACCCTTGTGGTCTTGTGTGGCCTTGTATTGACACTAGAACAAAGAGAGTGGGTTATTTAGGAATGTACGTGAGTCCCAGATAAAAAGATATCGTTCTAGGCTAGTTATGAATGTTGTAGAGTTGTTGAGCCTGTGCAGGGTCGGTAGGAATTGTTTGTGAGCCAGTTGGGGCCAATCTCCTATTTGCGAGCATATCATACATGAAAAAGATTTTACCTGCATGTTTTACTACTAATTTGGCTTTTGGCCTACTATAAATGATTTTCTAAACTTTGCATAGACTCGAGGGCCTATTTTTTGGATATATGACTTTGAAAGGGTTTTGAAACTGACTTTTATGAAACCTCTCGGAGTAGAGAGGATATTACGATGAATTGATTTTGGTTTTCATTCTGATACTAGGCGCATATGGGTCGTAGTGCTAGATATTATTTTGTATGGACTTAGACATGGATACGCTCCGGGCACCCTTGATAAGGGTTATTGAGACATGACTACTGATTTAGACCCGGATACACTTTGAGAACCCTTGGATGGGGTTTTTGAGATTACTACTATTGATTTAGACTCGGATCAAATTTGAGCACATACTACGCGATCCTAACTATTGAGATATATTTAGTTTACTGTTAGTATGTGGTCTACGAGTAGACCTCCATGGACCCTACTATTCCGGACCAAGTGGTACAGACCGATGGTGACCAGAGGAAGGGTATGTATGGCATAGGAGAGGTACTCTAGAGATTTCCTTGCATGGATCCCTCCTTTATTGGACCTTTGGGGCACCGGAGGGGGTAACATGCAACACTGCGATCACACTTGGTTACAAATTTATCATATCACATAATCATGCATATTTCACTCGGATTTCACCCTTGTTTGTTGTGTGTTTAGTGTATACTCTGGTTGTATAGGTGGCCGGAGAGTTTGTTTTCACTTGATTGTGTTCCTTGGTTATATGGGCGGCCATTTGGATTGTACGTAGATTATATTACTCTTGTCATCTCATAGACCTAGTTGTGGTCCTTGGTTTTTGTGGATTGATAAGTCTTTAGCCTGTTGAGGCTCCGAGTTTGGGCTTCAGTATTGAGGGGTATATAGAGTCATATATTATTGAGACACTATTAAGTGGTCTTCTAAGCGGATTGTGGGTTCCTGATTCTATTCTTTAGCATGATTTTGAGTGGTAGCTCTTGGTTCTTGTGGCTTAGTTATTCCATCTTAGGTTTGTACTTGTAAGGTTGATCTCTGTCTTTGCTTCTTGAAGTGGAATTTGTAATACGATTTCCTTATGTATGTTGATCCTATCTTGAGTATGTTAAACTGCTTTCCTTCTTTCCCTTTTATTTGAGGTTACCGGTGTACCGCCATGTTTATAAATTCTCTTCTTCTTATACTATTATTATAAGGATTCCAGGCGCGTTCTTCTTTCTTTCACCTGTGTTTCTGTGATTGTATATCTTTTGTGCTACCATTGTATGCTTATAACTCTTGGTTGACTATTCTCTGTGCTAGTTCCTTGTGCTTTCTCTATTGTTTTGGCTACTGTTTTCTTGCTATCTGCTATATTACTGCCTTTATATCTTATATGCGCTCAGTCGGCCGATGATGCCTACTAGGTACCCGTTGCTTAGCAATTGGTGCTCATACTACACTTTTGCATCTTTCTGGTTCAGATATTAGTTGAGCTTTCACCGTTGATCACCTTGGAGACATATGCAGCTTTTGAATATCCGAGACTAGGGTGAGCGCCTGACGGTCGGGGCTTGACCATATCTCATCTTTTGTATTGTTACTCTTTGTATAGCCGGAGATAGATGCACTTATCATTTTGTTACTTCTAGCACTTGTATTCTATTAGAAGCTTTTGTACTTTTGACACCAAGTCTTGGGGTTGGTGTAGTTTCATTATGTATATATTCTGGTTATTGCTTCCGCTTTGTCCTTATATTTATATTCTTCTTCTGCTTATTTCTTCTTATTGTGCGTATTGGTTAGGTAGTAGCCCATTACTAACCGTTCCGAGCTACGGGATTTGGTTTGCTTACTGGGGGTTGTAGGTGCCATCATGACTTGAGAAATCGATTTGTGTGTGTTAGTCGCCTTGCTTCTCTGGTTTTGGTGTTGTGTTGGTGCCTTTCGATTGAGATTCTCGAGGTTCAGTTTATGTTGGTAGTCCCTTGGTTTTTTGGAGTTTGTGCTTGGATTTTGACTTGACTAGTAAGGAGTTTAGGCTTTGTTGCCTTCTTTGGTTCTGTTGTGTTAGGTGTCGTCCGGTCGAGGAGACTGCCCGATTTGTCCAAAAGAGTAGTGCAGGCTTTATATCCGCTATTCATTTAATCTCTAGTCTTTCCTTCTTTCCTAATTTTTGAGGATGAAAATCTTTTAGTAGTGGATGATATAATGACCCTCCCGGTCATTTACGCGTGTTTGTCTTTCTTGTACCGTTAGAGCTTTCCTATAGCTTCCCCAAGTCATTTATGGCTTGCTGGGACAGGTAGTTTGGTGCCCGGGCCGTCTATTTGGTTTGTTTGGCCGTTTCTTGTTTTAGAGCTTTAGTCTTTGGAAATTGTTGACTTCAGTCAACATTCTTGGTTAATGTGCTCGGAATTAAATTTTGATAGTTTTGTTAGCTCTGGAGCGTGGACTTTGGTCTAGTTGGACCTTTGGTCAGGATCCAGGAGCTTTTCACCTTGGAATTCTCTCTCATTTTGTGTTTTCAGGCTAGTTGGGCTTGCTTGATTGACTTTGGTCAACATTTAGAGAAGACAGCCTCGGATGGATATTCCTTCAGCGTTATAAGCTCTGGAATGCCGAGTTTGTGTTAGGTAGTTGGTTGGTTCGGGTTCTGGGTGCTACGGGTTCATTTTGGATGTTTGGTTAGCGTTAGTTAGTGTTGACTTATGTCAACATTCCTCCGAGATGAACTCGTATGGAAGTTTCATCGATTTCGTTGAGTCCGGAATGTTATTTTCACTCGATTAGCACTTTGGTTTTGGAGTATCGGGTTCCGATTGTGCACAGATTGCCCCGTAGAAGTTTTGGTTGTTGTTGATTTTTGTTGTATCTTGTGGGTCCGCAATTGCAGATTTGACCGCATTTGAGGTATTTTGGCCACATTTGCAGTATTTTTGCTGAAATTACAAAATTTTGCATTTGCAGTGATTTCTCCGCATTTGTGGAGGTCACTATTCATCCGTGCCTCCATAATTACAATAAAAGTGTCGCAAATGCGGTATCTGGCAGATTTTAAATGTCTTCTTCTCTCCTTCATTTCATTTTATTTCCCTTCTCATTTCAACCATTAACATTAGCTCCCAAAGCTCCATTTTCTCTCTTTTGGCCATCAATTTCTTGGAGCAGCTTCACCATTGCTTCGTGACCTTTTTCTCGTCTTTAATTTGGTAAGCTACTTGTTAATTTCCTATTTTCATTCATTTGATTCTCCTTGAATTCTTAAATAGGTGGGCTGTTTTGGAGCCCCATTTAGTATCCGTTTTTGATCAAAATTTAAGGATGTTCTCTTGGGATGGTAAGGAATACATGTGTGTTTTTTGTTTCTGGTTTTGGGTTACTAGGCCAACAGGGCTATTTGTGACCCGAATTTCGACCCGGTTATGTTTATGGCATTATGGGTATCATTACCCTTGTTTTAATGTGTAGATTATTGTGTTGATAGTGGTTTTGCGATTTAGAGCTTCCCAAAGACGTTTGAACCTGGACGACGCTATCCCTGCAGCTAGGTTATGGTTTTTCCTACCTAGACTCTGCGTATATAGGCAATAACTGCATTAATTAGTATCCTTGGGTGGGATGTTTTAGGTTGGTACCCCAGACCTTGCCCGTATTTTCTGTTTGTTTATTTCATATGCTGATTATAGTATTCATGTAGTATTGTATATTACCTTTGTGGTCTTGTGTGGCCTTGTATTGACAATGCAACATAGATAGTGGGTTATTTAGGAATGTACGTGAGTCCTAGATAAAAAGATGTAAGGTTGATCTCCGTCTTTGCTTCTTGAAGTGGAATTTGTAATATGATTTCCTTATGTATGTTGATCCTATCTTGAGTATGTTAAACTGCTTTCCTTCTTTCCCTATTATTTGAGGTTATCGGTATACCACCATGTTTATAAATTCTCTCCTTCTTATACTATTATAGTAAGGATTCCAGGTGCGTTCTTCTTTCTTTCTCCTGTGTTTCTGTGATTGTATATCTTTTGTGCTACCATTGTATGCTTATAACTCTTGGTTGACTATTCTCCGTGCTAGTTCCTTGTGCTTTCTCTATTGTTTCAGTAACTATGTTCTTGCTATTTGCTATATTACTGTCTTTATATCTTATATGCGCTCAATCGGCCGATGATGCCTACTAAATAGACGTTGCTTAGCAATTAGTGCTCATACTACACTTCTGCATCAAACTGGTGCAGATATTAGTTGATCTTATGTTATTGATTGCCTTGGAGACTCGTGCACATTTTGGATATCTGAGACTAGGGTGACCGCCTGATGGTTGGGGCTTGACCACATCTCATATTTTGTACTGTTACTCTTTGTATATCTGGAGAGAATTGTACTTATCATTTTGTTACTTCTAGCACTTGTATTCTATTAGAAGCTTTTGTACTATCGATACCAAGTCTTGGGGTTGGTGTAGTTTCATTATGTATATATTCAGGTTATTGCTTCTGCTTTGTCCTTATCTTTATATTCTGCTTCTGCTTATTTCTTCTTAGTGTGCGTATTGGTTGGGTAGTAGCCCATTTCTAACCGTTCTGAGCTACGAGATTTGGTTTGCTTACTGGGGGTTGTAGGTGCCATCATGACTTGAGAAATTGGTTTGTGTGTGTTAGTCGCCTTGCTTCTATGGTTTTGGTGTTTTGTTGGTGCCTTCCGATTGAGTTTCTCGAGGTTCAGTTTATGTTAGCAGTCCCTTGGTTTTTTGGAGTTTGTGTTTGGATTCTAACTTTACTAGTAAGGAGTTTAGGCTTTGTTGCCTTCTTTGGTTCTGTTGTGTTGGGTGTCCTCCGGTCGAGGAGACTACCCGAGTTGTCCAAAAGAGTAGTGCAGGCTTCATATCCACTATTCATTTAATCTCAAGTCTTTCCTTCTTTCCTGATTTTTGAGGATGAAAATCTTTTTCTAGTGGATGATATAATGACCCTCCCGGTCATTTACGTGTGTTCGCCTTTCTTGTACCGTTAGAACTTTCCTGTAGTATCCCCAAGTCATTTATGGCTTGCTGGGACAGGTAGTTTGGTGCTCGGGCCATCTATTTGGTCTGTTTGGCCATTTCTTGTTTTAGAGCTTTAATCTTTGGAAATCGTTGACTTCAGTCAACATTCTTGGTGAATGTGCTCGGAATCAAATTTTGATAGTTTTGTTAGCTCTGGAGCGTGGACTTTGGTCTAGTTGGACTTTTGGTCAGGATCCTGGAGCTTTTCACCTTGGAATTCTCTCTCGTTTTGTGTTTTAGGGTAGTTGGGCTTGCTTGATTGACTTTGGTCAACATTCGGAGAAGACAACCTCGGATGGAAATCCCGTCAGCACTGTTGCTCCGGAATGCCGAGTTTGTGTTAGGTAGTTAGTTGGTTTGGGTTCTGGGTGCTCCGGGCTCATTTCGGATGTTTGGTTAGCGTTAGTTAGTGTTGACTTGTGTCAACATTCCTCCAAGATGAACTCGTATGGAAGTTTCATCGATTTCGTTGAGTCTGGAACGTTATTTTCACTCGATTAGCACTTTGGGTTTTGAGTATCGGGTTCCGATTGTGCGCAGAATACCCCATAGAAATTTTGGTTGTTGTTGATTTTTGTTGTATCTGGTGGGTCCGCAATTGCAGATTTGACAGCATTTGAGGTATTTTGGCCATATTTGCGGTATTTTGGCTGAAATTATGGAATTTTGCATTTGCGGTGATTTCTCCGCATTTGTGGAGGTCACTATTCATCCGTGCCTCCATAATTACAATAAAAGTGTCGCAATTGCGGTATCTGGCAGATTTTAAATGTCTTCTTCTCTCCTTCATTTCATTTTATTTCCCTTCTCATTTCAACCATTAACATCAGCTCCCAAAGCTCCATTTTCTCTCTTTTGGCCATCAATTTCTTGGAGCAGCTTCACCATTGCTTCGTGACCTTTTTCTCGTCTTTAATTTGGTAAGCTACTTGTTAATTTCCGATTTTCATTCATTTGATTCTCCTTGAATTCTTAAATAGGTGGGCTGTTTTGGAGCCCCATTTAGTATCCGTGTTTGCTCAAAGTTTGAGCATGTTCTCTTGGGATGGTACGGAATACATGTGTGTTTTTTGTTTCTTGTTTTGGGTTACTACGCCAACAGGGATGTTTGTGACCCGAATTTTGACCTGGTTATGTTTATGGTATTATGGGTATCATTAGACTTGTTTTAATGTGTAGATTATTGTGTTAATAGTGGTTTTGCAATTTAGAGCTTCCCGGAGTAGTTTGAACCTGGACGACGCTATCCCTGCAGCTAGGTTATGGTTTTTCCTACCTAGACTCTGCGTATATAGGTAATAACTGCATTAATTAGTATCCTTGGGTGGGATGTTTTAGGTTGGTACCCCAGACCTTTCCCGTATTTTCTGTTCGTTTATTTCATATGCTGATTATAGTATTCGTGTAGTATTGTATATTACCCTTGTGGTCTTGTGTGGCCTTGTATTGACACTGGAACATAGATAGTGGGTTATTTAGGAATGTACGTGAGTCCCAGATAAAAAGATATCATTCTAGGCTAGTTATGAATGTTGTAGAGTTGTTGAGCATGTGCAGGGTCGGTAGGAATTGTTTGTGAGCCACTTGGGGCTACTCTCCTATTTGCGAGCATATCATACATGAAAAAGGTTTTCTCTGCATGTTTTACTACTTTGGCTTTGGGCCTACTATAAATGATTTTCTAAACTTTACATAGCCTCGATGGCCCATTTTCGGTTATATGACTTTGAAAGGGTTTTGAAACTGACTTTTATGAAACCTCTCGGAGTAGAGAGGATATTATGATGAATTGATTTTGGTTTTCATTCTGATACTAGGCTCATATGGGTTGTAGCGGTAGATATTATTTTCTATGGATTTAGACCTGGATACGCTCCGGGCACCCTTGATAAGGGTTATTGAGACATGACTACTGATTTAGACCCGAATACACTTTGAGAACCCTTGGACGAGGTTTTTGAGATTACTACTATTGATTTAGACTCTGATCAAATTTGAGCACGTACTACAAGATCCTTACTATTGAGATATATTTAGTTTAGTGTTAGTATGTGGTCTACGAGTAGACCTCCATGGACCCTACTCTTCCGGACCAAGTGGTACAGACCGATGGTGACCAGAGGAAGGGTATGTATGGCATAGGAGAGGTACTCTAGAGATTTCCTTCCATGGATCCCTCCTTTATTGGACCTTTGGGGCACCGGAGGGGGTAACATGCAACACTGCGATCACACTTGGTTACAAATTCATCATATCACATCATCATGCATATTTCACTAGGATTCCACCCTTGTTTGTTGTGTGTTTAGTGTATGCTCTGGTTGTATAGGCGGCCGGAGAGTTTGTTTTCACTTGATTGAGTTCCTTGGTTGTATGAGCGTCCATTTGGACTGTAGGTAGATTATATTACTCTTGTCATCTCATAGACTTAGTTGTGGTCCTTGGTTCTTGTGGATTGGTAAGTCTTTAGCCTGTTGAGGCTCCGAGTTTAGGATTGAGTATTGAGGGGGATAGTGAGTCATATATTATTGAGGCACTATTGAGTGGTCTTCTGAACGGATTATGGGTTCCTGATTCTATTCCTTATCATGGTTTTGAGTGGTAGCTCTTGGTTCTTGTGGCTTAGTTATTCCATCTTAGGTTTGTACTTGTAAGGTTGATTTCCCTCTTTGCTTCTTGAAGTAGAATTTGTAATATGATTTCCTTATGTATGTTGATCCTATCTTGAGTATGTTAAACTTCTTTCCTTCATTCCCCTTTATTTGATGTTACCGGTATACCGCCATGTTTCTAAATTCTCTCATTCTTATACTATTATTGCAAGGTTTCCAGGTTCGTTCTTCTTCCTTTCACGTGTGTTTCTGTGATTGTATATCTTTTGTGCTAGCATTGTATGCTTATAACTCTTGGTTGACTATTCTCCGTGCTAGTTCCTTGTGCTTTCTCTATTGTTTCGGTAACTATGTTCTTGCTATTTGCTATATTACTGTCTTTATATATTATATGTGCTCAGTCGGCCGATGATGCCTACTAGGTAGCCGCTACTTAGCAATTGGTGCTCATACTACACTTCTACATCAAATTGGTGCAGATATTAGTTGATCTTATGTTATTGATCGCCTTGGAGACTCGTGCACATTTTGGATATCTGAGACTAGGGTGGTCGCCTGACGGTCGGGGCTTGACCATATCTCATCTTTTGTACCGTTACTCTTTGTATATCTGGAGACAATTGTACTTATCATTTTGTTACTTCTAGCACTTGTATTCTATTAGAAGCTTCTGTACTATCGATACCAAGTCTTGGGGTTGGTGTAGTTTCATTATGTATATATTCAGGTTGTTGCTTCCGCTTTGTCCTTATCTTTATATTCTGCCTCCGCTTGTTTCTGCTTATTGTGTGTATTGGTTAGGTAGTAGCCCATTACTAACTGTTCTGGGCTATGTGAATTGGTTCGCCTACTGGGGGGTTGTAGGTTCCATCATGACCTGAGAAATCGGATCATGACAAGTGAGTGAAGTAATCACTGTGGATGTAGCGGCGCGATTTGTACTCGTGATAGCCACTCTATAAATGTCATTACTAATAGTAACAAAGAAATTTTCTTTGAGATGATTGACCATATTGATGATGATGATCTTAAAAGAAAATATTCAATAGAATTAAAAAATATAGTTCTTAATCAACAATCGGATAAAGAAACTATTGAACCCTTTAATATGAAAAATGTATTAAATAAATTTAAAGAACAAAGGTCTGACACAACACTACAAGATCTTCAGACTGAATTATTACACATAAAAAGTGAAGTTAAGGAGGTTAAGCAAATACTTAAAAAACTAGAAACAGAATCACGTACCGATAAAATTATAAAAGATTTGAAGACTAAGAAAGAACCAACATCATACGAGCCTGGAGAAACGTCAAAATTAGGAAAAGATGAGGAAGAAGAAATAGAGTCCGTAGAAGGAACTCTAGAAATAATTGCAATAGTTAAAGCCCAGAGTTACCATATACCTATTGCATTAGTCATAAATAAAAATTATACTATTCATAAAATTACATTATTAGATACAGGTGTAGATCAAAACTGCATAATTGAAGGAATAATTCCTACTAAATACCTTGAAAAAAGTACTACCCGATTATTCTCTGCAACAGCAGAAAGACTCAAGAAAAATTATAAACTCCACAGGGCACACATATGCAATAATGGAATTTGTTTTATTAATGACTTTGTAATTACCAAGGATATAAATGAAGAAATAATATTAGGTATCCCATTTATAACACAAATAAAACCATGCGTTGCCGCGTTAGATGTCATCCACACCACGACATTAGTAAAAGAAATTATTTTTCCTTATCTAAATAGTATGTCAAAAGAGAAGAGTGACTTTGTAAAAGATTAAACTATCTTTAGAATAAATTTACTTTCACAACAAATAAATTATTTAGAAGATGAAATAAAAATTAAGAGAATTGAATCATCTTTATAAACCCCAGAAGTGGAAGCCAAAATTAAAAGCCTCTAAGATGTCATCGACTAAGAAGTTTGTTCGAACTTTCCTAATGCCTTTTGGGAAAGGAAAAGACATATTGTTGAATTACCATATATCGAGAGATTTGACGAAAGAGTCATCCCTACTAAAGAAAGACCTATCTATAGAACGAATCATAGATATAATTTGAAAATATTAAAAAAGAACAATAGGAAAATAAACAAGCAAAAGAACAGATAGAAAATTAAACAAAAGAAATAAAAGATACTACAAAAGTTTTATTTTGAAAATAAATTAAAACAACAGTAGAGAAAGAGAAAGTACTTACAAAAAAGATTTTATTGAGTAGAGGGAAAGATTGAGTACATAGAGGGAAAGAATGGGCAATATGGAAATGTGTGTCTAAGTTTCCAAATGCCCTTCCGGATTACATAGTGAAGGTCTTAAATAGACCTTTAAGTGCTTACTCGACTAATTAAAAAAACTATCTATTCTACATTTGTCCACATATGGCAGACTTAACATTACATGGATATAAAAATACTGACTCAATTTACTACTAATTCTATTTATCTAATAGGTGTCCACACGTGGCAGGCTTAATTTTACATGGATATAAAAGATCATATTTATCTTGTTGGAAGTTGCTCCCTTGAAAATGAAACTTTGGCGTTTGATGTAGCTGTCTCTTTACTGCTTTTGTTGCTAATTTTTGTGTTATTTATTGTTGCTTTACTTCTTATCTTCTTGCTGAATTTTGTGCCATTTAATGTTGCTGTCTTTTTACTTCTTCTCTTGTTGCTGATTTTTTCCTTTTACTTCTTTTCATTCATGATATTGTATAGATTTCATAACTACTTGTCTTTTATGCTGATTTTACACCTCTTGACTTGTAGTAACTCTTTATTCCATTGAAAGGGCATTTTGACTCTTCTCTTTAATTGAGGAGATAATCTTGAGCTATCCCTTGCGGATCCATTATATCTCCATTGCTGGGATCACTTATATGCGAGGACGCAGTGACTAATAACTCCATTATTTATTTTGATTCGGTATGCTTGTTCAGACTTGATAAGGCTTCTTCGAGCCTCCTCTTTAATTCCTCTTTGGATAGTTGGTATTCTCTCTGTGATGAAGAACTTGATGCTCTTGTATTGTCTCAGATTGTTGGTGTCCAACCTTTGATTCTAATGGTCTTACTCAAATTATTTGATCCTTTCAAATTCATGAATATCGAAGGACCAATAAATGATATAGGAAATTCTTTTAGCAATAAAAAATTTACACAACTTGACATTTTAGGGTAGGGTGGAGATATTCTGCTCTACCTGGAATTTCTCAAACTGCATTTGAAAATATGTTGACAATTCCTATTTATTTCGTTAAATTTTGCTCCACCACTCGTAAAACCATTTGGGGATTACTGCATTTTTCATCTCCTCCAAATATTTCACAAACCAGGAGTGAGTATTGGGCCTAACATACATGTAATTATATACCAGGCCGCCTTATAATCATACCAATTATATGTCTAGGGTCAATAAACTTCTGATAGGGGAATGGGGGTATGTAGATGAACTTTGAACCATTCAAAAGGGCTTAAAATTCTTTTAATTGTGAACTTTGAGTATTGAATACTATTATTATCATCTTCTAATTTGTGCTTGATTTCCAATGAATCAGTAACTGTTAAAATGAACTCCTAATACCTTCGAGTTTTGAGGGATTCTCTGTCTCCATATAATTCTAATTTGTATAGCAAGGTTTTAACAGGTCTGGTACTCTGAAGCCTTCGTATCTTTTATCAAGTGCCATGATCGGCAATATCTGCAAATCTGTTATTTCAAATTGCTTTTTATTTGGAGTAATTTTCTCTATGTTCCTTTCCGGGGTAGCTGGAAGGACTGCCTGAGCGTATGGCTCTGGTGATTCATTTTATAATTATCCCTGGTTTGGATAGTGATACTTTTATTGCCTGTTGAGGAGGAATCTTCACTGAAAATTATTTTAAAAGGTTGTAATTTGGTTAAACTGGTTATAGGTTCTTTTAACGGTGAAGGAATGGTAGCTTTAGGCAGATGTGGAAATTCTGCCAAAACTGAATATCTATTCCCAGGTTTTGATTTATCCTCTTCTTTAAAATGTCTTTATATTATTTCTTCAGGTTTGAAGGCATGGAATGGGGCCTCAGAGGTCTTATTCCCGGGGTTCCGGGTCTCATAATTTCTCTGTAAAAATTCACTTGTTAAAAATTCAGGGAGAGAATTATTTTTCCTTGTTATGAATTCTATTTAAAAATCAAAGCTGGATAATAAAGCTTGTCATCTAGCAAATATTTGTTTAGAAACTAAATTTTTAACATCCTTTTATAAAACATCTTTGGCTACTTTGCAGTCTACTCTTAACAAAAATTCTTTGTTTATTAAATCATCTTGAAATTTTGTAATACATAGTACTATAGAAAAAAATTCCTTTTTAATGGTACTATAATTTTTTTGAGCATTATTCCATAAACCTGAAGTAAATCTTACTAATTGTTCGGGCGTTCCTAGAGAAACTATTTGTTTAAGGATGCCTCCGTATCCTACGTCTGAGGTGTCAGTTTCTACAATCATAAATGCCTCTAGATGTGGTATTCCTAGACACAGAAGTTTCTAAATTGTTGATTTGACTCTTTGGACTGTCTTGGTCTGTTCTAATCCCCATGGGACTGGATCCTTCTTAAGACGCTGATAAAGAGGTTTACAAATCTGCCTTATATTTGAAATAAAATTCACAACATAGTTGAGACATCCTAGAAATCTTTGGAGCTGCGTTTCATCAACTAATTCATCCGAAAATTTGGATGAGAACTCTATGGCTCTACAAATGGATTTATAGTTTCCTTGATATAAGTCATGACCAAGAAATCTAATAGCGGTCTAAAATAACTGAATCTTTTTAACACTTACTACTAATCCATTTTGTTTAATATTTTTTTAAAAAGTTTGAATATGTTTAAAGTGTTGATCAATTGTCACGACCCTATTTCTCAGGTCATGATGGCACCTACAGCCCTCCAGTAGGCGGACCAATTCTCGTAGCTCGAAATGGTTAGTAATGGGATACTACCTAACCAATACGCACAATAAGCAGAAATAAATGAAAGTAGAATAAGATAAAGACAAGCTCAAGCAAAAACCAGAATATACAAAAGAAAACTACACCAACCCCAAGACTTGGTATGGATAGTACAGAAGCTTCTAATAGAATACAAGTGCTAAAAGTAACAAAAGATAAGTACAACTATCTCCGAATATAGAAAGATTAATAGTACAAAAGATAAGATATGGTCAAGCCCGAGCAGTCAGGCGCTCACCCTAGTTTCGAAGATCCCAAAAGCTGCATGAGCCTCCAATGCGATCAACGATGAAAGCTCACACTAATATCTGCACCAAGGAGTGCAGAAGTGTAGTATGAGTACCAATTGCTAAGCAACGGGTACCCAGTAGGCATCATCGGCTGATTAAGCGCATATAAAATATAAAAGTAATAATAAGTAGAATATAAGGAAATAGTCACAGAAAAGAGGAGGAAGCACAAGAAACTAGCACAACAGTAATCAACAAAGAGTTACAAGTATAACATGCTAGCACAGAAGGTATACATATATAGAAGCACGGGTGAAAGAAGGAAAAAGGACACACCTGGGATCCTTGCAACAATAATACATATAAAAGATAGTTTTAAGAGATGGACAGTATACCGGTAACCTCAAAGATAACGGGAAAAAAGGAAAGCAATACAACAAATGAACTAGAAATCACATATGAACAGAAACATGCCTAAGACATCAAATACCAAGATAAAAATAAATGAATCAACTCACAAGTCAAAGCCTAAGATGGAATAACTAACCCACAAGTATCCGAATCTTCTAATCAAGCCAGAATAAAAACAGGAATCAAAACCCCACAAATGCTCAGAAATCTACATAATCAGTATCTCAGCAACGCAGGCCCCATTGGCCTCTCAATACCCATAATCCCAAAGAAGGTGCCCCAACAGGCTAAAACCACTCATCCAATCGGTACCAAAGGTTAATACTAGTTCTGCAAAATGAAAGAAGAAATATAATCTACCTACTATCCCAACGGCCTCCCATACAATTGAGGAATACAATCAAGTGAAAACAAACCCTTCAGCCGCCCATACAACCGGAGCTTACACTGAACACATAACAAACAAGGGTGGAATCGGAGTACCAAATGCATGATAATGATATGATGTGAAAGTAACCCATATGTTCCCCCTCAGGTACCCCAAAGGCTCATGTAGAGGCGGGACTCATAGAAGGACTCTACCCATGTACCATTATGCTGCCGTACACCCCTCCTCCTAGCACGCTGCGTCGGCCCGTAGCCTATGGACCAGGAATTGTAGGATGCATGGAGGTCTACTCATAGACCACATACAAAATCGTGCAATCTCAAGTGTAGCTCAATACTCAGAATCTCATAGTACCTGCTCGAAATTGAACTAGGTTTAAAAAAGTAGTAGTAATCTCAAAAGACCCTCCTCAAGGGTGCCCGAAGTATATTTGGGTCTAAAATCAGTAATAAGCCTCAATAACTCTATCAAAAGGGTGCCCAGAGCATAGCCGGTTCTAAATCAAAATTAAGTCTCAAATCCCTATACAGAGGGCCTGACGTGTGTTAGGGTCTAAATCTGTAGAAAATCATGTCTAGTGCTACAGCCCTGCCGAGCCTAGTATCAGTAGAAACACTAGTGTGAAATCATACAAATCTCGTTTTGTCATCAATTATAGCAAAAATGGCCCTCGAGGCCATGCAAAGTTTCAAAAAATAGTGATAGTCAGCCCAATGCCAAAACAGTACTAAAACATGCAAAAAATCTTTTTTCATGAATGAATATTCTCACAGACAATAAGTTTAGCCTAAAGTGGCTCACAAACATTCCTATCGGCCCTGCACATGAACAATCATTCTACAACATAGATAACCAGCCTAAAGTAAGGTCACAATGTTTGGGACTAATGGATATTCCCAAATATCCCACTGTCTATGGCCCAGAGTCAATACAAGGCCGCACAAGACCACAAGGGTAATATACAATACTACACGAATACTACAAACAATGTATGAAATAAACGGACAGAAAAAGCGAACAAGGTTTGAGGTATCAACCTATCACAACCCACCCAAGGATACTAATTAGTGTGGTTATATACGCAGAGTCTAGATAGGGTAAACCATAACCTACCTGTAGTCCAATGACTAGCTGCGGGAACGGCGTCATCCAGGCTCAAACTGCTCTGGGAAGCTCCAATTCATGAAAATGCTACTAATACAATATTCTACGCGTCAATACAAAGCTAACGATACCCATAATGTCGCAAACATAACCGGGTCAAAATTTGGGCCACTGATAGGCTTGTGGGCCGCGCAACCCAAAACCGGAAACAAAAAACACCATCGTGTTCCTTACAATCTCGGGAGCACATTCTAAAAAATTTAAGCAGAAAAGGACCAAGAGAAGAGCTCAAAATAGCCCGCTCAACCAACATGCTAAAGAGTGAATTTTAAGGAAAGAAAATCGGAACTGGAGAGAGAATTTGCTTACCAAAAGGAGAGGACTCAAGTCAACAGAGTGAATTCCTCGAAGTCACAAGCATGCAGTCCCAAAAACAACAACTACAACCAAGAATTTCTCCAATCTTGAGAAGGTCAACAATGGAGGTAAACAATGGAAAAGAAGCTCCTTGGGGAAGAAGATGCTTACCAAAATAGTCAAGGGAGCAAGATTTCTTAATAATCAAATTGATTCTCCAAGCTATTAACTGGATATAGCACTTTGGTAGAGAGGATTTAGTGATTAGAGTTGGAAACCATAGAGAAATAAGGCAGGAAAAATAAGGAGAAAGGATTTATAGGGGCTGGATGCAAGTCAGCGCCATCAGCACTAAAGGAGCGCGATTGCGCTTACGGGAGCCAGACGCTGAGGCGCCATCGCGCCAGCAGGGCTCTATTGCGCAGGCATGCGGGCGAGCACTGGTATGACACTATCGGCCTACCGAATGAGCCCAGCTCACTCGGGACCCAAACCAATCACCTACCTAACTCAAACTCGACATTCCGAAGCTAACAGCGCTAGCGGAATTTCCATCCAAGGCCATCTTCTCCAAATGTTGACCAAAGTCAACTAAATAAGCTCAACTAGCCTGAAAACACAGAACGAGAGATATTTCCACGCTAAATAGCTCCCGGATCCCGACCAATGGTACAACTAGACCAAAGTTCACACTATAGATCTAACAGAACTGTCATAATTTGATTATGAGCACGATAGCTAAAATGTTGACTGAAGCCAACGATTTCCAAAGTTAAAGCTCTAAAATAAGAAAACGTCCATATAGACCAAACAGATGTCCTGTGCATCAAACTTCCAGTCCCAGCAAGTAATAAATGACTTGGGGCCGCTACAGGCTAGCTCTAACAATACAAGAAAGGCAAAAACATGAGAATCACCGGAAGGGTCATTATATTATCCACTACTAAAAGGGACTTTCGTCCCCAAAAGTCAAGAAAGAAGGGAAGAGCAGAGGCTTAAGACTGCGGGTCCCAAGCCCACACTACTCTCTCAGACAACCCGGGTAGCCTCCTCGACCAGACGACACCCAACAGAATAAAGAAACAAAAAGCTACCAAGTCCAACTCCTTACTAGCCAAGCTAGATTTTAAACTTAAACTTCAAAACTCAAAAACTTATCAACCAAACCAAATCTCTAGAATCTCAACTGGCAAACACCGACTCAACACCAAAATCAGAGAACCAAGGCGCTCAACACACATAACTCAAACCCTCTAAACCACAACCAAGTGCATCAAGAAAGCCATCAACTCAAAAACTCTAACTCATGAACCCGCTGATGCGCAAAACCCTTTTGTTCTGAACTGAATTCCTTTGCACCACAAACAAGTTGCTTCATTTAAATTGAACACTTAAACAACCCTTGAAATACTAGTTGAAACACCGAAGACCTATAGTTCCTGCTTATACTCTATCACAAATGAAGTCACCCCTTTTTACACAAACTCTTCCCAATCCAAGCTATAGTCTACTATCCTTGCAATCCAAGATAACAACCCATATAATATCGTCAAAAACTAAAGTCACCTGTCTCTATTGACCATCAACTAATGAATGAACACTTTTGCTAACATCAAACTCGATAACTGAACCCAACTGAACCAACTGTCTGAACTTGACTGAATTTTTCATACCAGGGTTAGAAAAGACATGCATGAATATCTTAGGCCAACGGGGAACCTTTTGACTATAGAACAAACCCAACCTCGCTGAACCAACTAGAAGCAAATGAACTAGGGATACCTGCCCAAAATAACCCAAACCAAGACCAAGCCTCTGTAAGGATTATGGTAAACCTACCACGAGGTGTGTGACCACTAACTCCGAAGCATACAACATCCCAAACTTTTAGTCCATACTGATCGAGTCTAACAAACACTGGAAACCCACATAATAGACAATCCTTGAAGAACCAACCAATCAAGCTCTTAAACCCTTGGGATACAAAAGGCGACCACCAATCTTAAAGTATCATTAGAACCCACAATGGCCTCTCTAGTCTCAACTCGCACAATCTGATCACTCATAATACACTACCATTGAATCTCGAACCTACGCTGTTGAGTCTATCCAACCATAGTAGAAGAAACCTTGTACTATCTGAAATCTGGAATTTCCAGTCTATCTCTAAGGTTAGCCAAGGACTATGTGTCCAAGGCCGACTGTCACTCCATAACTAAAATTAGGGAGCTAAGTTGTTCGAACTCATTACCTTACAACTCATGAAGCTGCAACCAAAAAGAACCAACCACGAACCATCCGGAGTAGTTTGCTAGTCCACGATTCTGAAACCCAATATTAGTTGGCAACCAGTACCTCTGTCGAACCTCTCCGTAGACCCATACACTGCCGATGAACACATAGGAACTGGAGTCAGCTAGGCTCTGAACATTCCATTTGCCCAAACTGTAACTGCTACTGAAACCTCACACCAATAGAAGGGAAACGCCACTGCAAATTAGAATTTGGTCGAAGCAAGTCACCAATACCCAAGCTAGAGCAAACTCTTGACTGTCACCTCAGCCAACTTACTAAACTATAAAGCGCGAGCAAGGAGTCAGCACCCTTTTTTGCAAACCCAACAAAACCCTTTCCTAGGAACCACGGAATCCTAACAAGCTCTCTCTCAAATTCAACCTAGAGCTATTCCCTTAGCTCCCACAACTCTTACCGGCCAAATTTGGTACGATGGAACGAGGGTAGGCCAAATGCCTAACTCAACCAAAAATTCTATCATAAAAAATCTAACCGCAAAGTCATAATTCCATAATCGATCTCAACCACGATGCTATAATCAACACTTAACTAGAACTGCTATAGCCAAACACTCGATTACAATGCCACAATCAAACTCAATTCTATCAACCAAAACTGGGGACGGCAGAAAGAAACTCATATAGGCTTAGAATAGAAGGAACCACGAAAGCAAACCATACCTGCTAACTTACTAAGCCCAACACTAAGGAAGGTCAATTCAAATAACCAGAAAAAAGCAAAATTGACTAATGCTCACCAACATACCCAACACCACTCGACTTAAGACAGGAGCTCAAACTCCAGCACTACCACCGGGATCACACCAAACCAACACAAATATCTATAGCCATGCTAGATAATTTCCTAGGCAAAAGCCATCTAGGACCGCTAGAAAGAAAGACCCAAAGCAAGCCTAGAACCCAAACGAACAGAAACCCATCTTAACAAAATCTACCCACAAGCTACCACCTCGGGAAAACACCTCTAAAGGAGAACTCAGCCCATCAACTTCTAAAAAGATATGAACTACTAAAAAACACATGAATAGAACTACAAATTCAAATAGTAAATAAACTAAACAAGTAAAGCAGGAAAGCACATAAGCAAATACACAAAAAGGGAAGAATTGCAACGCGAGCAAGGCTATCACAAACCAAAGGTAAACAGAGTCATACCTAGAGCAACAACATCAGGAACCTCTACCTCTAGCCCATCAAGAAGGGCATCAAACTGATGGTACCTATCACTATACTGGGTAGTCGATGTGGAAGGCTCAACCATCCCTTGCCGGGGATAATCTCTAGAATAGTGACCAATCACCCCATAATCATAACATATCGACTGGGACGTGCGATCATGGGGCAATCCCTAACATAGTGTGCATGCTCACCACACTGAAAGCAAAACCCAATGAATGAAGTCAGACAGAATGATCTCACTGAACCTGACCGGCTTATATACTCTAAATGCAAACCTCGAAGAATCTGACCAGTACCCTGTCTACATGCCCTGCACAAACACCCTCTGGATCTTGTGGACTAACTTAAATTGGCCTGCTAGATAAGAAGCAACTGTACGGAGCTCTAGCAGATATTCACCTACTTTGAGTCTGAGAACACTAAAAATTATCCTAACAACGATGCTTCTTACTACCATCTCCATATGCCTCATGGCATAAACCCTCAATAGCCAAGCATGGTGAACTATCAAAAGGAAGGTCATCCTAACTATACCAGGTGCTAGGTCACCAAATAGTGCAGCAAAATCAATCCTCTAACAAAGCTCTTAACCCTCTCAAACTCGGTAGGCACAGTCCTAACAGTATTTTTAACCAGCTCATTAAACCTCGCCTCATACTCCAACACTAACATACTACCCTGCTGAAGGGCTGGAGTCTCAACTCCGACTGAAGCACTGCTTGAAGAACCGGGTACTGTCCTATCCTGAGGCACTGAAACCCCACCGGAGGACTCAAAGTTCTAGCCAAGGTGTCCTAATGAACTGGGGTAGCCATGAATCCAATCGAAGGCTGGGCTGGCCCCACACCCCCTATCTGATGCAATCTGATCTCACTCTAAAGTCTCGGCACTCACGGAAGCATTGAAACAATAGGAACAAAATCTTTGACATCACTCGTGGTCGCACTCATCTTAGGCATCTTAGAAGGAATGAAACCACCAAAGTTTAGAAGTCAATAGAGCCAGGAGACTCTACTTAGACACTTGCTTCTGTACTATGACACTGGTGAACCTTGCTCTGATACCAAGCTATCACAACCTAATTTCTCAGGTCATGATGGAACCTACAAACCCCAATAGGCGAACCAATTTCTGTAGACCGGAATGGTTAGTACTGGGCTACTACCTAACCAATACGCATAATAAGCATAAAGAAATGAAAGCAAAATAAGATAAAGGCAAGCAAAAGCAAAAAACAGAATATACATAAGAAAACTACACTAACCCCAAGAATTGGTATGACAGTACAGAAGCTTCTAATAGAATACAAGTGCTAAAAGTAACAAAAGATGAGTACAACTATCTCTGAATATACAAAGAGTAATATTATAAAATATTAGATATGGTCAAGCCCTGGACGTCAGACACTCACCCAAGTATCGAAGATACCAAAAGCTGCACGAGTCTCCAATGCGATCAATGATAAAAGCTCACACTAATATTTGTACCAAAAAGTGCAGAAGTGTAGTATGAGTACTAATTACTAAGCAATGGGTACCCAGTAGGCATCATCGGCCGACTGAGCACATACAAAATATAAAAGCAATAATAAGCAAAATACAAGGAAATAGTCACAGAAACAAGAATGAAGCACAAGAAACTAGCACAAGAGTAATCAACCAAGAGTTACAAGTATAACATGCTAGCACAGAAGGTATACATACACAGAAGCATAGGTGAAAGAAGGAAGAAGGATGCATCTGGGATCCTTGCAACGATAGTACAGATAAAAGAGAGTTTTAACAGATGGGCAGTATACCGGTAACCTACGGGAAAGAAGGAAAGCAATCCAACTAATGAACTAGAAATCACATACTAACAAAAACATGCCTAAGACATCAAATACCAAGATAAAAATAAATGAATCAACTCACAAGTCAAAGCCTAAGATGGAATAACTAACCCACAAGTATCCAAATATGCTAATCAAGCTAGAATAAAAACATGAATCAATACCCCACAAATTCTCAAAAAGCTACACAATCAGTATCTTAGCAACGCAGGCCCTATTGGCCTCTCAATACCCATAGTCCCAAAGTAGGTGCCCTAATAGGCTAAAACCACTCATCCAATCGGTACCAAAGGTCAATACTAGCTCTACAAAATGAAAGAAGAAATATAATCTACCTACTTTCCCAATGGCCGCCCATACAATCGAGGAATACAATCAAGTGAAAACAAACCCTCTAGCCGCCCATACAACCGGAGCGTACACTGAAGTCACAACAAACAAGGGTGGAATCAGAATACCAAATGCATGATAATGATATGATGTGAAAGTAACCCATATGTTCTCCCTCAGGTACCTCAAAGGCTTATGTAGAGGTGGGACCCATGGAAGGACTCTACCCATATACCATTACACTGTCGCTTGCTGGCACGCTGTGTCGGCCCATAGCCTGTGGCCCAGGAATGGTAGGATCCATGGAGGTCTACTCGTAGACCACATACAAAACCGTGTAATCTCAAGTGTAGCTCAATACTAAGAATCTTATAGTACCTGCTCGGAATTGAACTAGGTTTAAAAAAGTAGTAGTAATATCAAAATACCCTCCTTAAGAGTGCCCAATATATATATGAGTCTAAAATCAGTAATAATCCTCAATAACCTTATCAAAGAGGTTCCTAGAGCGTAGTCGGGTCTAAATCAAAATCAAGTCTCAAATCAAGTCTCGTAACTCGAAACCAGAAATGAAAAACACCATTGTGTTCCTTACAATCTCGGGACCACATCCTCAAAAATTTGAGAGGGAAAAGGACCAAGAAAATAGCTTAAAACAGCCAGCTCAACCAACGGCCTAAAGAGGGAATTTTAAGAAAAGAAAACTGGAACTAGAGAGAGAATATTCTTACCACAAGGAGAGGAATCAAGTCAATAGAGTGAATTCCTCAAAGTCACGAGCATGCAGTCCCAAAAATAGCAACTACAACCAAGAATTTCTCCAAGCTTGAGAAGGTCATCAATGGAGGTTAACAATGGAGAAGAAGCTCTTTGGGGAAGAAGATGCTTACCAAAATATACAAAGGAGCAAGATTTCTTGATAATCAAATGGATTCTCTAAGCTATTAACTTAATATAGCACTTTGGTAGAGAGGATTTAGTGATTAGAGTGGGAAACCATAGAGAAATAAGGTTAGAAAAATGAGGAGAAAGGATTTATAGGGGCTGGATGCAGGTCAGTGCTATCGGCGCTAAAGGAGCGCATTTGCGCTGAAGAGGGCCAGGAGCAGAGGCGCCATCACGCCAGCAGGATGCTATCGCGCAGGCACGTAGGCGGGCGTTGGAACTCCATCGCTCTTGCATAGAGCCATCAGTGCTGATGGCACGTGCAGGCTAGCACGACTGCACTGCCAGGGTGGCATTGGCACTGAAAGCCCAGCCTGCAACAAAAACCAGCAATTTTGTAAAACTCTATGGGAAAACAACATTCCAGACTCAACGGAATCGATGAAACTTCCATACATGGTCGTTTCAGAGGCATGTTGACCCATATCAACACTACCTAAAGCCAATCGAACACCCGAAATGAGCCTTACTCACCCGAGACCTGAACCAATCACCTACCTAACTTAAACTCGACATTCCAGAGCTAACAGTGCTGACAGAATTTCCATCCGAGGACGTATTCTCCAAATGTTTACCAAAGTCAACTAAACAAGCCTAACTGGCCTAAAAACACAGAACAAGAGAGATTTCCATGCTGAATAGCTCCTGGATCCTGACTAATAGTCTAACTAAACCAAAGTCTACACTGTGGAGCTAAAGGAACTATCGGAATTTGATTTTGAGCATGATAGATAAGAATGTTGACCAAAATCAACGATTTCCAAAGTTAAGGCTCTAAAATAAGGAAACATCCATATAGACCAAACAGACAGCCCGGGAACCAAACTACTAGTCCCAGCAAGTCATAAATGACTTGGCTGCTACAAGCTATCTCTAACAGTATAAGAAAGGCAAAACCACGAGAATGACTGGAAGTTTCATTACATCAGTATCTTCTGAATATATTAAAACATCATATATATAAACTATAGAAATAAGACTATATTGATTAAATATATTATTCATAATATTTTGTAATTCAGATGGTGCATTCTTTAATCAAAATGGCATTACATTCCATTCATATTGTCCAAAAGGTACATTAAATATTGTTTTATATTTATCTTTTACGGCTATTTGTATCTGCCAAAATCTTGATTTCATATCGAATTTACTATAAATATTAGTTTTGTAGGTTCTTTTAAGAAGATATATTTTATTAGGTATCGGGTATCTAATTCATTTTAAAACCTTATTAAGGGGCTTATAATTTATGTCCAGCCTTGGGGCTCTTCTTTTCTTTTCTGCGCTATTGTTGACATAAAATGCTGAGCAACTCCAAGGTGACTTGGAAGGTCTAATAATTTTTTTATCAAGTAAATCATTGATTTCCTTTTTACAATATTCCATTAATTAATGGTTTATTTGGATAGGTCTTGCCTTATTAGGGATGACTCTTTCATCAAATCCCTTGATATATCGTAATTCAACAAATGTCATTTTCTTTTCCAAAAGGCATTAGAAAAGTCCGAACAAACTTCTTGTTCGATGACATATTGAAGGCTTTTAATTTGAAGATATTAAATAGATCTTGAAGTGCTTACTCGACTAATTACAAAAGCTATCTATTCTACATTTGTCCACACGTGGCAGACTTAACATTACATAGATATAAAAATGCTGACTCAATTTACTACTAATTTTATTTATCTAACACGTTTCAATATGTGGCAGACTTAATTTTACACAGATATAACAAATCATATTTATCTTATTAGAAGTTGGTCCCCTGAAAATGTAACTTTGGCATTTGATATAGCTGTCTCTTTACTCCTTTTGTTGTTGATTTTTGTGTCATTTATTGTTGCTTTACTTCTTATCTTCTTGCTGAATTTTGTGTCATTTATTGTAGCTGTCTTTTTACTTCTTCTCTTCTTGTTGATTTTTGCCTTTTGCTTCTTTTCATTCATGGTATTGTGTAGATTCCATAGCTATTTGTCATTTGTGATGATTTTACACATCTTGACTTGTAGCAACTCTTTATTCCGTTGAAAGGGCATGCTAGCTCTTCTCTTTGTTGAGGATATAAGATTGAGCTATCCCTTGTGGATCCATCATATCTCCATTGCTGGTCTTACTTGTATGTGAGGATGCAGTGTCTAATAACTCCATTATTTATTTTGGTTCGGTATCCTTGTTCAGACTTGATAAGGCTTCTTCGAGCATACTTTTTAATTCCTCTTTGGATAGTTGGGATTCTTTCCATGACGAAGTACTTGATGCTCTTGTATTGTCTCGGATTATTGGTGTCCAACCTTTGATTCTAATGGTCTTACTCAAATATTTGATCCTTTCAAATTCATGAGTATCAAAGGACCAATAAATAATATAGGAAATTCTTTTAGCAATAATTTTTTTTACACAACTTGACATTTTAGGGTAGGGTGGAGATATTCTGCTCTACCTGGAATTTCTCAAATTACGTCTGAAAATATGTTGACAATACCTATTTATTTCCTCCCAATTGGATCCACCACTCATAAAACCATATGGGGATTACTGTATTTTTCATCTCCTCTAAATATTTTACAAACCAAGAGTGAGTATTAGGCCTAACATACATGAAATTGTACCAGAATGCCTTGTTGTGATGACCCCTCCGGTCATCTTCGTGTTTATGCTTTTTTGTACTGTTAGAGATTTCTGTAATGGCTTCAAGTCACTTATGTCTTGCTGGGACAGATAGTTCGGTGCCCTGGTCATTCATTTAGTTGTTTTGGTTGTTTGTCTATTTTAGAGCTTTAACTTAGAATATCATTGACTTTAGTCAATATTCTTAGCTAACGTGCTCAGAATCAAATTTTGACAGTTTCCTTAGCTCTAGAGCACTAAGTTTGGTCTAGTTTAACCTTTAGTTAAGGTCTGAGAGCTTTTGGTATGGGTTTTGTGTTTCTTTCTCTGTTTTCAAGCTATTTGGAGTTGAAAGTGTAACTTTGGTCAGCTTTCGATGATCGGAGCATCGAATTCAAAATCCAATGATTCCATCAGCTCTGGAATGTTGAGTTTGGGTTAGAAATATGGTTGGTTCGGGTTTCAGGTTAGCTGGTCTCATTTTGGGTGTTTGGTTATGTGTTGGTTAGTGTTGACTTGAGTTAACATTTCTCTGAAATGACCTCGTATAGAAGTTTCATCATTTTCATTGAGTCCAGAGCGTCGTTTCCACTCTGTTAGCATTATTGTTTTTGAATATCAGTTTGCGATTGTATCCGGAATGCCCCGTAGAGATTTGGAAAGGATGCAAATTTTTGTTGTTGTAGGTGAAGGCCTCAGGACTTACTTGCAATCAAAAACTTCTCCCTTCACGACCGCGATGAGGCACCTGGTCCCTTGTTCTTCACGATCACGTGATCGCCTGTTGCGATCGCGATGTAGCCTCTCCCTCATTGTTCTTCATGACTGCATGGCTAGTCTTCGCGATCGTAATGGTCTAGCCAGCGTGGTCCTCGAGACCATGAGAGGTCCCTTCACGATCGCGATGAAGGACCCCTAGGCAGTATAGAAACTCTTAACTTTATCTTTTTCATCCAAATATACAAATTCTCCATTGTTGTAAGCTCAAAACTCATCCAAACTCTATATTAACTCGATTCTTGGTGTTGGGGTGTGAATTTCTTGGCCTTGATCATTCCTCCATCGTAATTTATAAGTGTTATCAGCTTTATTCTATTAAATTTTCTCATTTGATTCTTCAATTATTCGTATAGTGGGCTGGCTGGTTTGAGCCAATTCCTTGGCTAAATTTGCTCTAAAATCTAAACATCCACACCTTGGAGTGTGGTGATCGTTGTGCGCTTCTTCGTTTTCGATTTGAGGTTGCGAGGCAGATGGGCTCGTCGGTGATGCGAATTTTGACCCAACTATTATTATAGAGATATATGAGTGTCGTTGGACTCATCTAGATATATTATTTATGTTTGTGATAGTTTGATTATCGTTCAGAGCTTCTCAGAGCAATTTGGGCTTGGATATCGTTATCCTAGCAGCTTGTTGTCAGACGACAGGTAGGTTATGGTTTAAACTCTTTAGACTTTGCATATATAGAAAAAAATGTATTAATGGGCATCCATGGGTTGGGTCTACTAGTTGGTACCACAGACCTTGTGAAAGATGATATTATCACCTTTGTGGTCTTGTGAGGCCTTATATTGACTCTGGAACATAGATGGTGGGATATTGGGAATGTTCGTGAGTCCCGGACATTGTTATTATTGTTAATAGCTGGCTATCTGTGTTGTAGAACAATCGGGGCATGTGCAGGGCCGATAGGTTGATTGTGAGCCGTTTGGCTATTGATTGTGATTGAGCATGCCATTATCATGCATATAAAGGATTTTCTACTTGATTTTACTGTAGTTTTTGCTTTGGGCCTTCTACTGATGATTTCTAAAAAAACCTGCATGGCCCATGTTGTCTATTTTTGGTAAAAATGATTGCAAAGATGTTGGTACCATTTTAATGATTCTTCTTGGGGTAAGATAAAATAAAAAAGGATGTTTTATCACTATCACTACTATTAATAGACTTTGTGAGGCTGAGGGATAGACTTGTTTTACTACAACTTCCATTATAATACTAGACTTTGTAGGGACGTGTGCTAGAACCACTTGATTTATTGATTTAGACTTGGATACCCTTTTGGCAACTTTACTTAGGGATTTTCGATATTGCGGGCCATCTAGTATGTTGGTCGGGGTCCTCCATGGACCTCATCATTTCGGACCAGGAACAACATGCTGAGAGTGCCGGAGGGAGGGTATACAGTGTAAGAGAGGTATACGGGTGTGACCTTCCATGGATCCTATCTTTTAGGCTTTATAGGATGCCAGAAGTAGGTAACATATTTTACTACTATCATACCTAGTTCATCATATCATTCATTTGTGTGAGGTTCCACCCTTGTTTGCTGTTTGTGGAGTGTACGCTCCGGTAGTATAGGATGCTGGAGTGTTTGTCTTCTTTTGCTTGTGTTCCTTCGGTGTATGGGGGCCCATGGGACTGTAGGTAGACTTATTTTCTTAACTCGTGAAATTTGTACCTATTATTGTTACGTACATCATTGGATTTGATAAGGCTGTACTTGGGCTCCGGTGGATAGTTTTTGACTTGAGATTAACATGCTTATATTACCATTGCACCATGTTTTCAAGCATGATTACCATTATTCTTCTTATTTATTCATTAAGCATACCAGTATACCGCCTACTTTCTAATACCTTCTTTACACACATGGTATTGCAAGGATCCTGGGTACGTGTTCCTTCTTTCGCCTGTGATGTGTATTTTACTAACTAGCCATGTGTATTATTCTTGTTTGGATTCCTTCTATGCTAGATCCTGTGTGCTTATTCATTGTTTTCCGTTACTACTTGTTTTCTTTCCTGCTTATTACTACTCTTTTATCATATATGTGCCCAGTCGACCTATGATACTTACTGGGTACCGGTTGCTTTACAATTGATACTCATACTACACTCTGCATCTTCTGGTGTAGATCCTAGTATGAGTCATCGCTACTAGATCATGGGATTTATCCTTGGAGATATTTTGGACTATCCAGACTGAGGGTGAGCTCTTAGCGACCGGAGATTAGCTTTAGTTTATCTTATGTATCATGTACTCTGTTACTACTCAGAGACAGTTGTGTATATATTATTTTGGATGCTTCGTACTCCTTATACGTAGTTTCACCTTTATACTATGATATTAGGTTTTGGGTTTTGGTTTAGCTTTCGCATATGTATATATATTCCTATTATCTATCTTTTCATCTTGTTCCTTTACTTCCGCTGGATTATATCATTTCTTCCGCTTATTTGTTAACTAGTATCCCATTACTAACCCTTCCAAGCTACGGGGATTGGTTCGCCTACTGGGGGTTTGTAGGTGCCATCATGACCAAGAAATTTGGTCGTGATAGCTTGGTATCAGAGATCTAGGTTCACTGGTGTCATCAACATAGGAGCTAATGTCTAGTAGAGTCATGCGGATCAGGGAGAAGACGTTCGTACTCAATCTTTGGGAGGTTATACTGACATCTTAGGAAAAAAATAGACTTTTCTTGTTTCTATATCATGGATAGTATCTTTGAAGGTTCTGGAAATATCACTTTTTCTTATTCACTCTTCTGTAGATGGTTTATATGAGATCGTTAGCATTGGATGGAGATGAGCCTCTGACTCTAGCACCCCCAACACTAACTAGGGGTCGGGGAGGTCGTAGAGGTAGAGGTCAAAGACTTCCCTGAGCAGCGACACCCTCTAGAGCTGCCAGAGTTGAGATAGAGCCCGAGTATGATTATGTGCCAGAGTTTACTCCTGAGAAGCAGTGTGTGGGTCTGGGGACAACGCAGGTGCCACCAGCTCCAGTTCTAGCTATAAAACTAGCTTTTGTATCAGCCCATCTCAGTCTGCAGGTGTTCAGAGTTTGCTTCTACAACTTTTGGGCATGATTGGAGGGAAACCTTCTGGGGTAGCATAAATATTCGCTCAGGAGGCATCCCTGGGTGCACCGAGTTCAGGAGCATAGGCTATTACTGTGGCTCCGTTAATCGAGGTTATTTCAGTCTCATCAGTTGCATAACCTCTTGCTCCCTACCCTGTTATGACAGAGATAAAGCAGAAAGCGTTAGGTAGATTCTTGAGATTGGCACCTCTGAGGTTCGTTGGTACATCTGGACAGGATCGACATCACTTCATTACTACTTATGAGGAGATGTTACATCACTTGGGTTTGTTAGAGACTCATAGAGTCGGTTATACTACTTATTAGCTAGAGGGCCCATCTAAGTTATGGTGGAGGGCTCAGGTTTCTTGCAGACCATCTTCATCTCCTTCATTGTCTTGGTCTGAGTTCTATGAGGTCTTTATTACTAAGTTCTTGCCTCAGAGTAATCACGAGCATCGCTGGGAGACATTTACTAGGCTTATGCAGGAGCACATATCGGTATTTGAATATGAGACCCATTTCTATCAGCTTGCTCCATTTGGAGCTAGGATCATTCCTACTGATCTAGACAGGGTTTGTAGATTTTTTTAGAGGTTACAGATAGTGCTGAGATATTCAGCTGAGATATTAGTTGCTAGTGGCCGATCGGTTTAGGCTATTATAAACTATGCACGTACTATAGAGGACTTGCATCGACATGATCAGGGGGCTAGAGATAAGAGCTCTTATTATCAGGGTAGCTTTAGTGGTTCTCAATAGGGTGGTAGAGGTTCGAGCAAGTGGGGCTGGGGTCATCAGCTAAAGCAACATCAGGGTCAGACTAGTAGACCAGTTCAGGCTTTGCTTCAGACTTCAGGTAGTACTAAGTTTGAGCAGGGGCAATCTTTGAGAGCTACTACTTTTGGGGCATCAGGCTAGGGGTTCCACACGTGTTTAGTTTATTCCTATCGATAGGGTGGGCTATCAGGGTCCTGCTATTATTTTGGTGCTAGCGGTCACTACGCTAGGGATTTCACCCAGTAGGGTTCATCTTGCTATAATTGTGGTATCATTGGCTATTTTGCTAGAGGTTGCCTCTAGAGGGGTACGGTTCAGCCCACAGCTCAGCTAGCTCAGCCCATGTGAGTAGTTTAGCCACTGGTTAGAGGGGGTAGTAGTCAGGTTAGAGGTGGTGCCCCGCATGGTAGAGCAGGTGGTATGGATGGCAGTCGGGCAAGTGGAGGTCGTCATTAGTTCTATGCGGTCCCTGGGAGATAAGAGGCAGAGGCCTTGGATACTGTGATTACAAGTATAATTTCTGTGTGCCGTCAGTCTACTATGGCTTTGTTTAATCCTGGATCTACTTGTTCGTATGTATCTGCCTACTTTGTACCTTGTTTGGGGTTCGCTAGTGAGCCATTATTTGTGCCTATTTTTGTTTTGACCCCAGTAGTAGATTCTTTGATAGTGGATCAGATTGTGAGATCTTGCATGATATCTGTTGGTGATTGGGAGACCTGGGTGATTTGATGATACTTGATATGTTAGATTTTGATGTGATACAGGGCATGGACTGGTCATCCCCTCACCGTGCCATTTTGGATTGTTATGCCAAGACTATTACCATAGCCGTGCCTGGCGTATCCCCGATTGTATGGCAAGGTTCTGTCAGCCATGCATCATTTGGGATTATCTTTTTGTCTTCAAGCTAGAAAGTTGATTTCTCGTGGGTGTTTATCTTATCTAGCATATGTACGAAATGCTAGTGCTGGCCCTTCATCTTTTGAGTCTGTTCTTATGGTTATATACTTCCTAGATGTGTTTTTTACTGACCTGCCAGGCCTTCCACCTTAGACAGATATTGAATTCGCTATTGAGTTAGAGCTGGGCACCAAGCCCATTTCTATTTCTCCTTACCATATGGCTCCTGCTGAGTTGTGAGAGCTTAAGGAGCAGCTCCAGGATTTTCTAGCTATGAGGTTTATTAGGCTGAGTGTGTCTCCTTGGGGTGCTCCTATCATGTTTGTAAAGAATAAAGAAAGGTGGATGTGGATGTGTATTGATTAACGACAACTCAATAAGGTGACAATGAAGAATAGGTATCCGATGCCGAGGATTAATGACTTATTTGATCAGCTTCAGGGTTCAGCCGTGTTTTTGAAGATTGATTTGAGGTCAGGCTACCATCAGTTGAGGATTAGGGTGGCGAATATCCCTAAGACAGCATTCAGGACACGTTACGACCATTATGAGTTCCTGGTGATGTCTTTTGGATTGACTAATGCCCCCGTAGCCTTCATGGACTTAATGCACAGGGTACTTAGCCTGTATTTCGATTCATTTGTGATAGTCTTTATAGTTGACATTCTGATATACTCGTGGAGATATGAGCATGAGCAGGACCTGAGGATTATACTCCAGACTTTGAGAGATTATCGTCTTTATGCCAAGTTCTCAAAGTACGAGTTTTGGCTTGAGTCAATTACATTCCTAAGACACGTGGTGTCTAAGGATGGGATTAGAGTTGATCCGGGTAAGATTTCAATGGTGTGTGCTGAACTAGACCTACTACTGCCACTAAGGTTCGCAGCTTTGTTGGGTTAGCAGGTTACTACATGAGGTTCATTTAGGGATTTTCTTCCATAGCAGCACCTTTGACTATGCTGACTAGGAAGGATGTTCCATTCCAGTGGTAATATCATTTCGAGGAAATATTCTAGAGGCTTAAGGCATTGTTGACTTTTGCTCTTATGTTGACTTTGCTGGTTAAGAGTCAGGGTTTCTCTATGTATTCTGATGCTTCTAGGGTTGGCCTTGGTTGTGTGTTGATGCAGCAGGGTTGAGTGATAGCATATGCGTTGAGGCAGTTGAAGGTTCACAAGCGCAACTACCTCACTCATGACTTGGAGTTGGCGACGATAGTCTTTGCACTCAAGATCTAGAGGCACTACTTATATGGAGTTCATTGCAGGATATTCACCCATCATCATAGTATTCAGTACATTACGAGTCAGCAAGAGCTGAACTCTAGGCAGAGGAGATAGATTAAGCTACTGAAGGACTATGATTTCACCATTCTATATAATCTGGACAAGGCAAACATGGTAGAGGATTCCTTGAGTCGGAAGGCAATGAGTATGGGAAGCCTAGCTTCACTTTCATTTTTTGAGCGACCGTTGGTCTTGGATATCAGACCTTGGCTAACCATTTCGGTAGGCTTGATTTGTCAGATCCTAGCAGAGTCTTGCCAATATTTAGGTTCGTTCTACTCTAGTTGATCAGATTCAGAGTCGACAGTTTGAGGATCAGAGTTTGTGTGACCTTCATAATCAGGTAGTTCGAGGTGAGGCCATCCGAGATACTTTGGGTTCTAATGGTATTCTTAGGTTCGACAGTCGTCTTTGTGTTTTGAGGGTTAGGGATTTGATTCAGTTGATACTTTCTGAGGTGCATTATTCTAGATACTCTATTTACCCTGGCACAATAAAGATGTATAGTGATTTGAGGCAGCTTTACTAGAGGAGTGTATGAAGTGGGATGTAGCAGAGTTTGTATCTCGGTGCTTAAACTGTCAGCAGGTAAAGTTTGAGCACATGAGACCTGTCGGTTTGATGCAGCGACTTCCCATTCCTGAGTGGAAGTAGGAAGGAATAACCGTGGATTTCGTTGTTGGTTTGCCACGTACTTTATGGGGTTTTGATTCCATTTGGGTGATTATGGATTGACTGAATAAGTTAGCCCACTTCTTACCTACTTAGACTTCCTACGGTGTCGATAGGTTAGCTCAAATTTACATTCGTGAGGTTGTTCGGTTGCATGGGGTCCTAGCTTCTATCATTTCAGACCGTGGCACTCAGTTCAAATCTCAGTTTTGGAGGGCTATTCAGTGAGATTTGGGTATAGAGGTTCAGGTTAGTACTGCTTTCCACCCACAGATAGATGGCCAGTATGAGAGGACCATTCAGGTCATGGAGGACATGCTTCGATCCCGTGTTCTTAACTTTGGAGCTTCTTGGTATCAGTAATTGCCTTTGCCCAAGTTTGTGTAAAATAATAGTTTTCATTCAAGCATCGACATGGCACCTTTTGAGGCTTTATATGGTAGGCATTGCAAATCACCAATTGGTTGGTTCAATGGGTTAGAGTCTAGACCGCAGAGTACTGACCGAGTCTATGTGATTCAGGATAGACTTAGAGAATCCCAGAGTAGGAAGAAGAGATACGTTGATCATACATTTTGTGCCTTACATTTCAGTGTTGGTGACTTGGTATTCCTTTGAGTATCTCCCATGAAGGGCATGATGAGATTTTGTTGGGGGGAGGCAAGCTTAGCCCCCCAGGTTTATTGGGTCATTTGAAATTCTTCAGAGGGTTGGTAGTGTTGCCTACATGTTAGCTTTGCCTCTATTTTCAGCTATGCATCCAGTTTTTCATGTCTCAATGTTGCATCGGTATGTTCTAGATAAGTCTCATATGTTGCATTGGGATTCAATCCAGTTAGATGACACTTTATCCTTTGTTGAGGAGCCGATAGCCCTTCTAGCCAGAGATAGCAGGAGATTGAGATCTAGGGAGATTCTGATTGTGAAAGTTCAGTAGAAGCATCGTCCGATCAAGGAGGCTACTTGGGAGACCGAGTGTAATTTGCATGCTCAGTATCCACAGTTGTTCGAGCCTTCAAGTACTCCCTTCTTCTTGACTTTCGAGGATGAACGTCTTTTTAGTAGTGGATGTTGTGATGAACCCTCTGGTCATCTTCATGTTTATGCTTTCATTGTACTCTTAGATCTTTCTTATAACAGCCCCAAGTAATTTATGGCTTGCTGGGACTTGTAGTTCAGTGCCTTGGTTGTTCATTTTGTTGCTTTGGCTGTTTTCCTATTTTAGAGCTTTAACTTAGAATATCCTTGACTTTAGTCAACATTCTTATCTAACGTGCTAGAAATCAAACTTTGACAGTTCTGTTAGCTCCGGAGCATTAAGTTTTGTCTAGTTGGACCTTTAGCTAAGGCCTGAGAGCTTTCGGTGTGGGTTTTGTGTTACTTTCTCTATTTTTAGGCCATTTTAAGTTGAAAGTTTAACTTTGTTAAGCTTTCAATGATCGGAGCGTCATATTCAAAATCTGATGATTATATCAGCTCCAAAATGTGAAGTTTAGGTCAGAAAGATGGTTGGTTGGGTTTCGGGTGAGCCAGGCTGATTTTGGGTGTTTGGTTGAATGTTGGTTAGTATTGACTTGAGTCAACATTTTTCTGAAATGACCTCATATGGAAGTTTTGTCATTTTCGTTGAGTCCGGAACGTTTCCACTATGTTAGCATTATTGTTCTTTGAATATCAATTTCTGATTGTGCCCGGAATGCCCCGTATTATTTTGGAAAAGTTGCAAATTTTTGCTGTTGTAGGTGCATGCCTCAGGCTTTAATAACAATCACGAGTTTCTCCCTTCGTGACCACGATGAAGCACCTGGTCCCTTATTCTTCGCGATCGCGTGATTGCCTATCGTGATCACGCTGAAGCCTTTCCCCCTTTGTTCTTCACGATCGCGTGGCTTGTCCTCACGATTGCAATGGTCTAGCAAACGTGGTCCTCGCAACCGTGAGGGGTCCTTTTGCGATCGCGATGAAGGACCCCTAGGCAGTATATAAACTCTTAACTTTATCTTCTTTACCCAAAAATATGAATTCCCCATTGTTGTAATCTCAAAACTCGTCCAAACTGTGTATTAACTCGATTCTTTGTGTTGGGGTGCAAATTTCCTGGCCTTGATCATTCCTTCATCGTTATTTGTATGTTTTATCAGCTTTATTCCGTTAAATTCGCTCATTTGATTCTTTAATTGTTTTTATAATGGGCTGGCTGGTTTGAGCCAATTTCTTGGCTAAATTCTCCCTAAAATCTGAGCATGCACACCTTGTAGTGTGGTGATCATTATGCACTTCTTTGTTTCTGGTGTCGGGTTGCGGGGCCTATTAGCCCTCTAGTGACCGGAATTTTAACCCAGGTATTATTATAGAGATATTGGTGTCGTTGTACTCATCTAGATATATTATTTATGTTTTTTATAATTTGATTATCATTTAGAGCTTCTCGGAGCGATTCGAGCTTGGATATAGTTGTTCTAGCAGCTTGTCATCGGACGACAGGTAGGTTACGAATTAAACTCTTTAGACTTTAAATATATGGAATAAAATTGTATTAATGGGAATCTTTGGGTTGGGTCTACTAGTTGGTACCACATACCTTGAATGCTTTATTCATGGCTGATTCCTCTTCTTCCTCCGATGGTTGTAGTACATGCGATAGATGATATTATCACCCTTGTGGTCTTGTGAGGCCTTATATTGACTCTGAACATTGATGGTGTGATATTGGGAATTTTCGTGAGTCTCAGACATCATTATTATTGTTATAGAGCTGGCTATCCATGTTGTAGATTGATCGGGGCATATGCAGGGCCGATAGGTTGATTATGAGCTATTTATGTATTGATTATGATTGAGCATGCCATTATCATGCATATAAAGGATTTTCTACTTGATTTTAATGCGGTTTTGGCTTCGGGCCTTCTACTGATGATTTCTTAAAAAACTGCATGGCCCATGGGGCTTCTATGGACCTCGCTATTTTGCACCAAGGGCTACATGCTGATTGTGTCGGAGGGAGGGTATATGGTGTAAGAGAGGTATACAGGTGTAACCTTCCATGGATCATGTCTTCAGAGCCTTATAGGATGTTGAAAGTAGGTAACATACGTTGCTACTATCATACCTAGTTTACCATATCATTCATTTGTGTTAGGTTCCACCCTAGTTTGTTGTTTGCTGAGTGTGCGCTCCAGTAGTATGGGATACCGGAGGGTTTGTCTTCTTTTGCTTGTGTTCCTCGGGTGTATGGATGCCAGTGGGACTGTAGGTAGACTTATTTTATTAACTCATGAGATTTGTCCCTATTATGGATACTTACATCATTGGATTTGATAAGGTTGTACTTGGGCTACGGTGGATTGTTCTTGACTTGAGATTAACATGCTTATATTGCTATTGCACCTTGTTTTCAAGAATGATTACCGTTATTCTTCTTCTTTATTCATTGAGGTAACCTGTATACCACCTACTTTCTAAACCCTTCTTTACATATGTGTTATTGCAAGGATCTCGGGTTTGTGTTCCTTCTTTCGTCTGTGATGTATATTCTATTAGCTAGCCACGTGTATTATTCTTGTTTAGATTCCTTCCGTGCTTGCTCCCGTGTGCTTATTCATTGTTTTCCATGACAACTTGTTTTTTTTCCTGCTTATTACTACTCTTTTATCTTATATGTGCCCAGTCGGCCTATGATACCTACAGGGTACCGGTTGTTTTGCAATTGGTGCTCATACTACACTCTGCATCTTCTGGTGCAGATCCTAGTTTGGGACATCGCCGCTAGATTGTGGGATTCATGCTTGGAGATCTTTTGGACTATCCAGACTGAGGGTGAGCTCTTTATGACCGGAGCTTAGCTTAAGTTTATTTTTTTATCATGTACTCTATTACTACTCGGAGACAGTTGTGTATATATTATTTTGAATGCTTCGTACTCCTTATATGTAGTTGTAGCTCTATACTATGATACCAAGTTTTGAGGTTTGGTTTAGCTTTTGCATATGTATATATATTCCTGTTACCTATCTTCTTATGTTGTTACTTTGCTTTCGCTTGATTATATCATTTCTTCCCTTAGTTGTTAGCTATAGCCCATTACTAACCTTTTAAGGCTACAAGGATTGGTTCGCCTACTAGGGGGTTGTACGTGCCATCATGACTGAGAAATCGGGTCGTGACACTTATAATCATACCAATTATATGTCTGGGGTTGTTAAACTTCTGATAGAAGAATGAGGGTATGTAGATGATCCTTGAACCATTCAAAAGGGCTTAAAATTCTTTTAATTGTGAACTTTGAGTATTGAATAGTGTATGGATTATTATCAACTTCTAATTTATGCTCGATTTTCACTGAATCAGTATCTATTAAAATGAAATCATAATACCTTCGGGTTTTGAGGGGATCCTCTGTTTCCAGATAATTTTGATTTCTATAGAAAGGTTTTAAAAGGTATGGTACTCTAAAGCCTTCGTACATTTTATCAAGCGCCATGGTAGGCAATACCTGCAAATCTGTTATTTCAAATTGCTTTTTATTTGGAGTAATTTTCTCTATGTTCCTTTTTGGGGTAGCTGGGAGGACTGCCTGAGCGTATGTCTCTGGTGGTTTCATTTTATTACTATCCTTGGTTTGGATAGTGATACCTTTATTGCCTCTTGAGGAGGAATCATCCCTGAACACTGTTTTAAGATATTGTAATTTGGTTAAACTTGTTATAGGTTCTTTTAATGGTGAAGGAATGGTAGCTTTAAGCAGATGTGTAAATTTTGCCAGAACTGAATATTTATTCCCTGGTCTTGGTTTATACTCTTCTTTAAAAGGTCTTTTCATTTTTTCTTCAAGTTTGAAGGCTGGGAATGGGGGCCTTAGAGGTCTTATTCCTGGGGTTTCAGGTCTCATAATTTCCCTGTAAAAATTCTCTTGTTAAACAATCGGGGAGAGAATTATTTTCCCTGTTATAAATTCTATTAGAAAATCAATGATGGATAATAAAACTTGCCATCTAGAAATTTTTGTTTAAAAACTAAATTTTTAACATTCTTTTGTAAAACATCTTTGGCTGCTTTGCAGTCTACTCTTAACAAAAAAAAATTATTTATTAAATCATCTTGAAATTTGGTAGTACATAGTACTATAGCCAAAATTTCCTTTTTAATGGAACTATATTTCTTTTGGGCATTATTCCATAAACCTGAAGTGAATCTTACTAATTGTTTGGGTGTTTCTAGAGAAACTCTTTGTTTAAGGATGCCTCTGTATCCTATGTCTGAGGCGTCAGTTTCTACAATCATAAATGCCTCTAGATGTGGTATTCCTAGACACAAAAGTTTCTGAACTATTGATTTGAATTTTTGGACTATCTTAGTTTGTTCTAATTCCCATGAGACTGGATCCTTCTTAAGACGCTGATAAAGAAGCTTACAAATCTGCCTAATATTTGGAATAAAATCCGGAACATAGTTGAGACTTTCTAGAAATCTTTGGAGCTGCATTTTATCAATAAATTTATCTAGAAATTTGGAGGAGAACTCTGTGGCTCTACAAATGGGTTTATAGGTTCCTTGATATAAGTCATGACCAAGAAATCTAATAGCGTTCTGAAATAACTTAATTATTTTAACACTTACTACTAATCCATTTTGTTTAATATTTTTTAAAAAGATTTGAATATATTTAAAGTATTGATTAATATCTTCTAAATATATTAAAACATCATCTATATAAATTATAGAAATATGACTATATTGATTAAATATATTGTTCATAATATTTTAAAATTCAGATGGTGCATTCTTTAATCGGAATGGCATTACGTTCCATTCATATTGTCCATAAGGTACATTAAAGGTTGTTTTACTATAAATATTAGCTTTATAGGTTCTTTTAAGAAGATCTCCTTTATTGGGTATCGGGTATCTAATCCATTTTAAAATCTTAGTAAGGGGCTTATAATTTATGACCTGTCTTGGGGCTCCTCTTTCTTTTTATGCACTATTGTTGACATAAAATGTTGAGCAACTCCAAGGTGACTTGAAAGGTATAATAGTTTTTTTATCAAGTAAATCATTGATTTCCGTTTTACAATCTTCCATTAACTCATGGTTCATTTGGATAGGTCTTGTCTTAGTAGGGATGACTCTTTCGTCAAATCTCTCGATATATGGTAATTCAACAATATGTCTTTTTCTTTCCCAAAAGGCATTAGGAAAGTCCGAACAAACTTCTTGTTCGATGACATCTTGGAGGCTTTTAATTTTGGCTTCCACTTCTGGTTTTTTTATAGATGATTCAATACTCTTAATTTTTATTTCATCTTTTAAATAGTTTATTTGTTCTGAAAGTAAATTTATTCTAAAGATAGTTTTATCTTTTACAAAGTCACTTTCCTCTTTTGACATACTATTTAGATAATTGAAAATAATTTATTTTTCTAATGCCGTGGTGTGGATGCCATCTACCGTAGCGATGTATGGTTTTATTTGAGTTATAAATGGGATACCTAATATTATTTCTTCATTTGTTATGATGACCCTTCTAGTTATCTTTGCGTTTAAGCTTTCATTGTATTGTTAGAGCTTTCCTGTAGCAATCCCAAGTCAATTATGACTTGTTGGGATCGGCGGTTTGGTGACATGGTCATTCCTTTGGTCGTTTTGTCCATTTGCCTATTTTAGAGCTTAAACATTAGAATATCATTGACTTTAGTCAATATTTTAAGCTAATATGCTCGAAATTGAATTCTGACAGCCCCATTAGCTTCAAAGCATTGAGTTTTGTCTAGTTGGACCTTTAGTCAAGGCCTGAGAACTTCCGGTGTGGGTTTTGCATTGGTTCTTCTATTTTCAGGCTATTTTGAGTTGAAAGTGTAACTTTGGTCAGCTTTCGATGAGTGTAGCGTCACATTCGAAATCCGATGATTCCATCATCTTTGGAATATTGAGTTTGGGTTGGGTGGAGGTTTGGTTCGGGTCCCGGGTGAGCCGGGCTCATTTCAACTAGTTGGTTGATTTTAGTTAGTGTTGACTTGAATCAACATTTCTTGGAAACAACCTTGTATGGAAGTTTCATCGATTCCGTTGGGTCTGGACCATCATTTTCACTCTGTTAGCATTATTGGTTTTTGAATATCGGGTTCGGATCTTGCCCAAAATACCCCATAGAGTTCTAGAAATGTTGCAGGTTTTTGTTGTTGTAGGTGAAGGACTCCGGCCTTAATCGCGATTGTGAGCCTTTCCTCACGACTGCTTGTCCCTTATTCTTCGCGATCGTGACGTCCCTTGTCGCAACTGCGATGAGGCCTTTTCTCCTTTGTTCTTTGCGATCGTGTGGCTAGTCATTGTGATTGCAATGGTCTAGCCAGCGTGGTCCTCTCGATCGTGAGGGGTCCCTTCGTGATCGCGATGAAGGACCCCTGGGCATTATATAAACTTTTCTCTTCATTTTCCCAGCCTTCTTGGTTACTTCTCCCGACTCTAATCACAAAAATACTCCTTACCTAGTTCTCTTATCAGTTCTTAGACTTGGGGAAATCAATTGCTCATCAAATTCGTGTCCTCCTGTTAATTTGGTAAGTTCATCCTCCCCAAGATTACTTCTTCTCCTTTAATTTGGTAAAACTCCATTGTTGTAATTCTTGGAGCTTGGGAATTCTTGTAGAATTTGTTCCCCTTGTGATTGCATGTTCGTGAGTTCATGGAATTCACTTCCTTGGCACTTGTCCTCTCGTTTTGGTAAGTAATTCTTGCTCATATTTCGGTTTTCCACTCTTAAGGTTCCCTCTTTGATCTTTGTCTTGTAGGAGCTGTTTTAGCTTAAAATATTGCCCAATTCATTTTGTACTCTTTCATTTATTGCTTTAAGTTGTGGGGCCCGAGGACCCGTCGATGACCTAAAATTCGGCCCGGCTATTACCATAGCGATATGGGTATCGATAGCCCCATTTTGATATGCTATTTATATTTTTGATAGTTTGATTATCATTCGAAGCTTCTCAGAGCGATTCGGGCTTGGATATCATTGTCACAGTAGCTTGTCATCGGACGACAAGCAGGTTATGATCTAAACTCAATAGACTTAGCATATATCGAATAAAATTGTACTAATTGGCATCCTTTGAATGGGTTACTGTCTTGGCACCATAGACCTTGACCATTTTTCCATGTTCGCCTTGTTTCTTTCATCCGTTGTGTGTAGTATTCTTCATAGATTGGTATTATCACCCTTGTGGTCCTGTGTGGCCTTGATTTGACTCTGGACCATAGACGGTGGGCTATTCAGGGGTCTACATGAGTCCTGGACATAGTTATCATGATTTTCGGCTGGTTATCTGTGTTGTAGAGCATTGAAGCATGTGCAGGGTCGATAGGTTGATTGTGGACTGTGGGCCACTGTTGTTATAGTATACATCATCTGTCATGCATGTAAGGGGGATTTCTAGTTGATTATACTATAGTTTTGGGCTTGGTGCCTACTATTGATGATTTACTAAAACATGCATGGCCCGTGGGGCCTGGTTTTGGTAAATATGATTGGAAAGGGTTTGGTACTGTTTGAATGGGTCTTCTTAGGGTAAGAGAGAATAAAAGGGTGTTTTATCACTGTTTTTACTTATACTAAACTTGGCGGGGCCATGCGCTAGACTTGTTTTACTACCACTTTTAGGATGATACTAAGCTCAACGGGGCCGTGTGCTCGACCTATTTTTGACTTACTGATTTAGACCTGAATACCTACCGGGCAGATTTACTTGGGAACTTTCGAGATTTGTTAGGCATCTAATATGTTGGTCGGTGTCCTCCATGGACCTTGCCATTTTAAGCCAGGGGCTACGTGTTGTGGGTGCCTGAGAGGGGGTATATGGTGCAGTAGAGGTATATATGGGTGCGACCTTCCATGGATCCCATCTTTTGGGCCTTGTATGATGCTGGAAGCAGGTAACATACATTACTATTACCACTTAGTTTGGCATATCATATCATACCATTTATTTGTGTGAGGTTCCACCATTCTTTGCTATTTGATGCGTGTACGCTCCGGTAGTATGGGATGTAGGAGGGTTTGTCTTCACTTGGTTTTATTCCTCGGGTGTATGGGCGCCCATTGGGACTGTAGGTAGACCTGTTATTACTTTACCGAGCTTTATGATGAATTGCTATTATAGCTTGATATTGGGACTAGTATTATGTGGCTGGGTTTGGTTATTACTCCGATATTGAGCATGCTATTGTTACTTGGGTTCCCTCATTCTCTTTCTAATTGAGGTTACCGATATATCGCCCCTTTTCTAAAACTCCTTATATACTGTTATTGCAAAGATCCCAGGTGTGTCTTCTCTTACTTTCACCAGTGCCTTAAGTATATATATTATTTGATAGCCTTATGTGTTATTTCTGTTGTTTTTCTTCGGCGTAGCTTCTGTGTGCTACTTTGTTGTTTTTGATTACTATTTGCTTCTATTCTGTCTATTACTTCTCTTTTATCTTATATGTTCCCAATCGGCTTATGATACCTACTGGGTATCATCTGCTTTGTATTTGGTGCTCATACTATACTCTGCATCTTCTGGTGCAGAACCTAGTGTGGGCCATCACCGTAAACTCATTGGAGACTCGTGCGAGGAGCTTTTTTAGGGATATTTTAGACTGAGGGTGAGCTCTTAGCGACCGGATCTTAGCTTTTAGCTATCTTTTGTATCATGTACTCTATTACTACGTTGACACATTTGTATATTGTATTTTTGATTCTCTGTACTTCTTATATGTAGTTCTGGCTCTATACTATGGTACCAAGTTTTATGGGTTTGATTTAGCTTCTGCATATTGTTATATATACTTATGTTGATTATTTCTTCATCTTGTTCCCTTGCTTCCACTATTTAAACTTTTCTTCTGCTTAACTGTTAGATAGCAGCCCATTACTTATTGTTGTGGGCTACAAGGAATTATTTACCTACTAGGGTTGTAGGTGCCATTATGACCGAGAAATTAGGTTGTGACTGCTTCGTATCAGAGCCTAGAATTCACCGATATCATCGGTATAGGATCCAATGTCTAGTGGAGTCCTGCGAATCCGGGCGGAGACGTTCGTACTCAATCTTTGGGAGGCTATAGTGACATCTTAGGAAATATGACTCTCTTACTTGTTTCTATATCGTGCGTAGTACTTGGAAGTTTCTTGGAATCTCACTTGTTTTCATTCATTCTTCCACAGATGGCTCGTATGAGATTGATATCCTTGGGCGTAGATGAGCCTCCGACTCCATCTTGGGGGCCATAGAGGTCATAGAGGTAGGGGTCGAGGACGTCCCCGAGCAACGACACTTGTTAGAGCTGCTAGACTTGAGATAGATCCTGAGCATGAGTACGAGCTAGGATTAGTTCATGAGCAGCAACATGTAGACACGGGGACAGCTCAAGTACCATAAGCTCTAGTGCCAGCTTCAGCCCTAGCTCAATCTTCAAATATTCAGGGTTTACTGTCCTAGCTTTTAAGTATGATTGGAGAGCGGCCTTCTGAGGTAGCACGGACATCCGCTCAGTGGGAAACCCAAGGTGCACCGAGTTTAGGAGCCTAGCCTACTACTGTGGCTACCTATTCCGAGGTTATTCTGGTTCGATCAGTTGCACTGCTTCTTACTCCTTGCCCAGTTTTGATAGAGACAGAGCAAAAGGTGTTGGGTAGGTTTTTGAGATTGGCACCTCCGAGGTTCACTAGTACATCTGGACACAATCGACATGACTTTATTACTACTTGTGAGGATATGTTACATCATTTGGGCTTGTTAGAGACTCACGGGGTCAGTTATACTACTTACCAGTTAGAGGTCCTAGCTAAGTTATGGTGGAGGGCTCAGGTTTCTTGCAGACCATTATCTCCTCTATTTTTCTGGTCTAAGTTTTATGAAGCCTTTATGGCCAAGTTCTTGTGATAGAGCGACAAAGAGAGTAGGACAGAGGAGTTCACTAGACTTGCACATGGTTCTATGATCGTATCAGAATATGAGACCCATTTTCATCAGCTCACTCCGTTTTGAGCCATGATTATGCCTACCAAACCTAACATAGTCCATAGGTTGGTTTGGTGGCTACGGAGAGAGATTAGAGAGACAACAGAGATATTGGTTGCTAGTGATCGGTCATTCCAGGCTATTGCGGACTATGCCCGTACAATAGAGGACTTGCATCGTCATGACCCAGGGTCCAGAGATAAGAGGCCTCATCATTAGGGTAGCTTCACTCGTTCTCGGCAGGGTGGTAGAGTTTCAGGAAAGTGGGGACAGGGTTATCAACCACAGCAGTATCACGGTCAGACTAGTCGACCAGTTCAGGCATCACTCTAGGCTTTCGGTACTATGTTTGAGCAAGGTTAGAGCAGTCAACATGGTCACAGTGGTCAGTCTTTGAGAGGTACTACTTCTGAGGCACCAGGTCGTGGTGTCCACACAGGTTCAGCAGGTTCATCTTGATAAGGTGGGCCATCAAGGTCCTGTTATGGGTATGGTGTTAGCGGTCACTATTCCTAGAGATTGCCCTCAGTGGGGTTCAGCTTGCTATGAGTGTGGGATCAGTTATCATTTCATTAGACATTGCCCCTATCGGGGTACAGTTGAGCTTGCCGCTAAGCTGGCTCAGCCTATTTTCTAAGCTCAGCCATCGGTTGGAGAAGGTGGTAGTTAGAGTAAAGGTGGTGGCCCACGGGGCAGGACAAGTAGTAAGGATCACAGTCGGTCGAGTGGTGGTCATCGTTAGTCTATGCGGTCCCTGGGATACCGGAGGTAGATGCCACGAATGCTGTGATTACCGGTATGATCTCTATTTGCTGTCGGCCAGCATATGCTTTATTTGATCCTAGATCCACTTATTTGTATGTATCTGCCTACTTTATGCCTTGTTTGGGGTTGGCTAGTGAGCCTTTTTCTGTGCCTATATTTGTTTCGACCCCAGTAGGAGATTTTTTAGTAGTGGATCAGATTATGAGATCTTATATGATATCTGTGGGTGATTTGTAGACCTGAGGCAACCTGTTGGTACTCAATATGTGGGATTTTGATGTGATTCTGGGCATGGGCTAGTTATCCCCTCACCATGCAGTTTTGGATTGCTATGCCAAGATCGTTACCATAGTCGTGCCCGTCATATCCCCGGTTCTGTGGTAGGGTTCTATCAGCCATGCACCGTCAGGGATTATCTCTTGTGTTCGAGCTAGGAAGTTGATATCACGAAGGTGTTTGGCTTACTTAACATATGTCCGAGATGCTAGTGCCGACCCTTCTTACCTTGAGTCTGTCCCTGTGGTTAGAGACTACCTAGATGTGTTCCCTACTGACCTGCCAAGCCTTCCACCTCAGAGAGATATTGATTTCATAATTGAGTTAGAGCTAAGCACCAGGCCCATTTCCATCTCTCCTTACCGTATAGCTCCAGCTGAGTTGAGGGAGCTTAAGGAGAAGCTCAAAGATTTGTTAGCTAAGGGGTTTATTAGACTGAGTATGTCTCCTTGGGGTTCTCATGTTCTGTTTGTTAAGAAGAAGGATTGGTCGATGCAGATGTGTATTTATTATCGTTAACTGAATAGGGTGACTATGAAGAAAAGGTATCCGATGTTGCAGATGGATGACTTGTTTGATCAGCTTCAAAGTTCAGCCGTGTTTTCGAAGATTGATTTGAGGTCAGGCTACCACCAGTTGAGAATTAGGGTGGAGGACATCCCTAAGAGAGCAGTCAGGACATGTTATGGCCACTACGAGTTCCTAGTGATGTCTTTTGGGTTGACTAATGCCCCCGCAACTTTCATGGATCTGATGCATAGGGTTCTTATCCCGTATTTGGATTAGTTCCTGATAGTCTTCATAGACGACATTATAGTATATATTCCCGAAGTAGATATGAGAATGAGCAAAACATGAGGACTGTACTTCAGACTTTGAGAGATCATCAGCTTTATGCTAAGTTCTCAAAGTGCAAGTTTTGGCTTGAATCGTTGCATTCCTAAGGCACGTGGTGTCTAAGGATGGGATTAGGGTTGATCTGGGTAAGATTTTAGTGGTGCATGATTAGCCTAGACCTACTACTCCTACTGAGTATCACTGCTTTGTTGGGTTGGCAAGGTACTACAAATGGTTCGTTGAGGGATTTTCTTCTATAGCATCACCCTTGACTATGTTGACTAGGAAGGATGTTTCATTTTAGTGGTCGGATAAGTGTGAGGATAGCTTCCAGAGGCTTAAAGACTTATTGACTTCATCTCCTATATTGACTTTGTCGGTTGAAGGTCAGAGTTTCTCCGTGTATTATGATACTTCTGGGATCGGTCTTTGCTGTGTGTTGATGTTGCAAGGTCGAGTGATAGCATATGTATCAAAGCAGCTGAAGGTTCACGAGCGCAACTACCCCACTCATGACTTGGAGTTGGCAGCGGTAGTCTTCGTGCTCAAGATTTGGAGGCACTACTTCTATGGAGTTCATTATGAGATATTCATCGATCATCATAGTCTTCAGTATATTATGAGTCATCTAGAGCTGACCTTGAGGCAGAGGAGATGGATTGAGCTATTGAAGGACTATGATTTCACCATTCTTTATTATTCGAGCAAGACAAATGTGGTAGCGGATGCCTTGAGCTAGAAGACGGTGAGTATGGGTAGCCTAGCTTAACTTTCAGCTTCTAAGCGACCGTTGGCCTTGGACATCCAGTATTTGGCTAATCATTTTGTTAGGCTTGACTTATCGGATCCCAGCAGAGTTCTTTCTAGTGTCAAGGTTTAGTCTTTCTTGGTTGATAAGCTTCAGAGCCGTCAGTTTAAGGATTAGCATATATGTGACCATCGTGATAAGGTGGTTTGGGGTGAGGCCAGCTGGGCTACTCTATATTCAGATGGGGTTCTGAGGTTTTTTGGTCGGCTTTGTGTTCCGAGGGTTAGTGATTTGATTTAGTTGGTACTCTATGAGGCACATTATTTTATATACTCTATTCAGCCTACTGCGGTGAAGATGTATAGAGACTTGATACAACTTTACTAGTGGAGTGGTATGAAGCGGGACATAGAAGAGTTTGTATCTAGGTGCTTGAACTGTCAGCAGGTGAAGTTCGAGCAAATGAGACCTAGTAGTTTGATACAACGGCTTCCTATTCCTAAGTGGAAGTGGGAAGGGATTACCATAGATTTCGTAGTTCATTTGCCTCGTACTTCTAGGGGTTTTGACTCAATCTGGGTGATTTTTGATAGGTTGACTAAGTCAACACATTTCTTATCGATTCAGAATTCCTATGGTGCCGAGAGGTTAGCTCAGATCTATATTGAGAGGTTCTTTAATTTCATGGGGTCCCAACTTATATCATTTCAGACCATAACACTTAGTTCACATCACAGTTTTAGAGAGCTATTCAGTGAGATTTGGGTACAGAGGTTCAGATTAGTACTACTTTCCACCCACAGATAGATGGCCAGTCCGAGAGGACTATTCAGGTCCTGGAGGACATGCTTCAGGGCTGTGTTTAAGACTTTGGAGGTTCTTGGGATCAGTTTGTGCCTTTGTCTCAGTTTGCATATAATAATAGTTTCCATTCTAGCATTGCCATGGCATCCTTCGAAGCATTGTATGGTAGGCGTTACAGATCGCCAGTTGGTTGGTTTGATGGGTTAGAGTCCAGGCCACAAAGTACTGATTTACTTCGAGATTCATTAGAAAGAGTTAGGGTGATTCAGGATATACTTTGAGTAGCTCAGAGTAGGCAGAAGAGCTACACTGATCGTAGACTTTGTGCCTTGGAGTTCAGTGTTAGTTATTTGTTATTCCTCCATGTGTCGTCCATGAAGGACGTGATGAGATTTGGTCGGCAGGGAAATCTTAGCCCCAGGTTTATTGAGCCTTTTTAAATCCTCCAGAGATTTGGAAGTGTTGCCTATTAGTTAGCCTTGCCTCCGATGTTTTCAGCAATGCATCTGGTGTTTCATATTTTGATATTGAGACAGTATGATCCATATGAATCTCATGTGTTGTAGTGGGATTCGGTTAAGTTGGATGAGAGGTTAGCTTATGTTGAGGAGCCAATTGCTATTATGGCGAGAGATGTCAAGAGGGTGAGATCTAGGGAGATTCCTATTGTAAAGGTTCAATGGAGGCATCATCCGATCGAGGAGGCTACTTGGGAGACTGAGAGAGATATGCAGGCCTAGTATCCACAACTGTTTGAGCCTTCAGGTACTCCTTTCTTCTTGACTTTTCAGGATGAAAGTCTTTTTATTAGTGGATGTTGTGATGACCCTTCTGGTCATCTTTGAATTTATGCTTTTATTGTACTGTTAGAACTTTTCTGTAGTGGGCCAAAGTCATTTATGACTTGATGGGACCGGTGGTTTGGTGCCCTGGTCGTTCCTTTGGTTGTTTTGGCCATTTGCCTATTTTAGAGCTTGAATATCATTAACTCTAATCAATATTCTTAGCTAACATGCTCAGAATCAAATTCTGACAGTCCCATTAGCTCTAGAGCATTGAGTGTGGTCTATTTGGACCTTTAGTCGAGGCCTGAGAACTTTTGGTGTGGTTTTTATGTTGGTTCTTCTGTTTTAAGGATATTTAGAGTTGAAACTGTAACTTTGGTAAACTTTCGATGAGCGGGACGTCAGATTTGAAATCCGATGATTTCATCAGCTCCAAAATATTGAGTTTGGGTTCGATGGAGGTTTGGTTAAGGTTTTGGATGAGCCAGGATCATTTTGACTAGGTTTTTGATTTTAGTTAGTGTTGACTTGGGTCAACATTTCTCTAAAATGACCTTGTATGGAAGTTTTGTCAATTACGTTGAGTACAAAACATCTTTTCCACTCTGTTAGCATTATTGGTTTTTGAATATAGCATTCCAATCATGCTAAGAATGCCCCATAGAGTTCTAGAAATGTTGTAGGTTTTTGCTACTGCAGGTGCAGGCCTCAGGCCTTTATTACAATCGCGAGACCTTTCTCGCGACCGCGATGATGCACCTGGTCCTTTGTTCTTTGCGATCGTGACTTCCCTTGTCACGACTGTGATGAGGCTTGTTCTCCATTATTCTTCACGACCGCGTGGCTAGTCCTTGCGATCACGATGATCTATCCAGTGTGGTCATCGCAACCGCGAGGGGTCCCTTCACGATCGCGATGAAGGACCCCTGGGCAGTATATAAACTTTTATCTTTATTTTTCCAGCATTCTTGGTTAGTTCTCCCGACTCTAATAACAAAAGCACTCTCTACCTAGTGGTCTTATCAGTTCTTAGACTTGGGGAAATTAGTTGCTCATCAAATTCGTGTCCTCCCGTTAATTTTGTAAGTTCGTCTTCCCCAAGCTTACTTCTTCTCCTTTAATTTTCTAAAACTCCATTGTAGTAATTCTTGGAGCTTGGGAATTCTTGTAGATTATGTTCCCCTTGTGATTGCATGTTTGTGAGTTCGTGGAATTCACTTCCTTGGCGCTTGTCCTCTCGTTTTGGTAAGTAATCCTAGCTAAAATTTTGGGTTTCTATTCCTAAAGTTCCCTCTTTGATCTTTGTCTTGTAGGAGCTGTTTTAGCTCGAAAATCTTGCCCAATTTTCTTAATTTTCTGGGCATGTACTCCTATAATCATGGTGATCATTTTGTACTCTTTTGTTTTTGGCTCATGTTATAGGGCCCACGGGTCCATTGGTGACCTGAATTGTGGCTCAAAAATTACTATAGTGATATGGGTATCAATAGCCCCATTTTGATGTGTTATTTATGTTTTTGACAGTTTGATTTTCATTTGGAGATTCTCGGAGTGATTCAGTCTTGGATATCATTGTCCCAGTAGCTTGTTTTCGGACAATAGGTAGGTGATGGTCTAAACTCCTTAGACTTTGCATATATCAGATTAAATTGTATTAATTGGCATCCTTGGGTTGGGTATTAGCTTGGCACCAAAGACTTTGACCACTTTTCCATGTTTGCCTCGTTTCTTTCATCCGTTGTATGTAGTATTCTTTATAGGTTGGTATTATCAACCTTATGGTCCTGTGGGGCCTTGATTTGACTCTGGACCATAGAGGGTGGGCTATTTGGGGGTGTTCGTGAGTCCTGTACATCATTATCAGAATTTTAGGCTGGTTATCCGTCCTGTAGAGCTATTGGAGCATGTGCAGGGCTGATAGGTTGATTATGGGTCATGGGCTACTGTTGTGATTGTATACATCATCTGTTATGCATGTAAGGGGGATTTCTAGGTGATTTTACTATGGTTTTTGGGCTTGGGGGTCTACTATTGATGATTTTCTAAACTTTGCATGGCCCGTGGGGCTTGTTTTATGTAAAAATCATTGAAAAGGGTTTGGTACTGTTTTAATGGATCTTCTAGGGGTAAGAGAGAATAAAGGGGTGTTTTATCACTATTTTCACTTATACTAAACTAGGCAGGGCCGTGCGCTAGACTTGTTTTACTATGACTTTTGGGATGATACTAGGCTCGGCGGGGCTGTGCATTAGACCTATTTTTGACTTACTGATTAAGACCCAGATACCCTCCGGGCAGATTTATTTGAGGACTTTCAAGATCTGTAAGGCATCTAATATATTGGTTGGGGGCCTCCATGGACCTTTCCATTCTGAGCCAAGGGGCTACATCCTGCGGGTGCTAGAGGAGGGTATACAGTGCAATTGAGGTATACGGGTGCGACCTTCCATGGATCCCATCTTCTGGGCCTTATAGGATGCCGAAAGAGGGTAACATACGTTAATATTACAACTTAGTTCATCATATCATATCATACCATTTATTTGTGTGAGGTTCCACCCTTGTTTGATATTTGTTACGTGTATGCTATGGTAGAATGGGATGCCGGAGGGTTTTTCTTCACTTGGTTGTGTTCCTCGGGTGTATGGGTGCCCGTTGGGACTTTAGGTAGACCTGTTATTACTTTATCGAGCTTTATGATTCCTTATGCTGAATTTCTATTGTAGCTTGATATTTGAACTAGTATTATGTGGCTGAGTTAGGCTATTACTCCTATGTTGAGCATGCTATTGTTACTTGGGTTCCCTCCTTCTCTTTCTAATTGAGGTTACCCGTATATCGCCCCTTTTCTAAAACTCCTTATATACTATTATTGCAAGGATCCCAGGTGCGTCTTCTCTTACTTTCACCTGTGCCTGTAGTATATATCCTATTTGATAGCCTTGTGTGTTATTTCTGTTGTTTTTCTTCGGCGTAGCTTCTGTGTGCTACTTCATTGTTTTTGATGACTATTTGCTTCTATTCTGTCTATTACTTCTCTTTTATCTTATATGTGCCCAATCGGCTTATGATACCTACTGGGTACCATCTGCTTTTCATTTGGTGCTTATACTACACTCTGAATCTTTTGGTGCAGATCTTAGTGTGGGCCATTGCCGTTAGCTCATTGGAGACTCGTACGAGGAGCTGCTTTGGGCATTGTATGGGAGATAATAGTTTCCATTCTAGCATTGCCATGGCATCCTTCGAGGTATTGTATGGTAGGCGTTACAGATCGCCAGTTGGTTGGTTTGATGGGTTAGAGTCCAGGCCACAAAGTACTGATTTACTTCGAGATTCTTTAGAAAGAGTTAGGGTGATTCGGGATATACTTTGATCAGCTCAGAGTAGGCAGAAGAGCTACATTGATAGTAGACTTTTTGCCTTGGAGTTCAGTGTTGGTTATATGGTATTCCTCCGTATGTCGTCCATGAAGGACGTGATGAGATTTGGTCAGCAGGGAAATCTTAGCCCCAGGTTTATTGAGCCATTTGAAATCCTCCAGAGATTTGGAAGTGTTGCCTATCAACTAGCCTTGCCTCCGATGTTTTCAGCAATGCATCTGGTGTTTCATATTTTGATATTGAGACGGTATGATACAGATGAGTCTCATGTGTTGCAGTGGGATTCAGTTCAGTTGGATGAGAGGTTAGCTTATGTTGAGGAGCCAATTGTTATTATAGCCAGAGATGTCAAGATGGTGAGATCTAGGGAGATTCATATTGTAAAGGTTCAATGGCAGCATCGTCCGATCGAGAAGGCTACCTGGGAGACTGAGAGAGATATGCAGGCCTAGTATCCATAACTGTTTGAGCCTTCAGGTACTCCTTTCTTCTTGACTTTTGAGGATGAAAGTCTTTTTATTAGTGGATGTTGTGATGACCCTTCTGGTCATCTTTGCATTTATGCTTTTATTGTACTGTTAGAGCTTTTCTGTAGTGTGCCCAAGTCATTTATAACTTGATAGGACCGGTGGTTTGGTGCCCTGGTCGTTCCTTTGGTGGGTCTGGCGATTTGCCTATTTTAGAGCTTAAACATTAAAATATCATTGACTCTAGTCAACATTCTTAGCTAGCATGCTCGGAATTGAATTCTTACAGTCTCATTAGCTCTGGAGCATTGAGTTTGATCTAGTTGGACCTTTAGTCGAGGCCTGAGAACTTTTGGTGTGGGTTTTATGTTGGTTTTTCTGTTTTTAGGATATTTAGAGTGGAAAGTGTATCTTTGGTCAACTTTCGATGAGCGGAGCGTCAGATTTGAAATCCGATGATTTCATCATCTCCAAAAAATTGAGATTGGGTTCGATGGAGGTTTGGTTCGGGTCTTCGATTAGCTAGGCTTATTTCGACTAGGTTGTTGATTTTAGTTAGTATTGACTTGGGTCAACATTTCTCTAAAATGACCTTGTATGGAAGTTTTGTCAATTACGTTGAGTCTAGAACATCTTTTCAACTCTGTTAGCATTATTGGTTTTTGAATATCGCATTCCGATCATGCTAAGAATGCCCCATAGAGTTCTAGAAATGTTGTAGGTTTTTGCTACTGCAGGTGCAGGCCTCAGGCCTTTATTGCGATCGTGAGCCCTTTCTCGTGACCGCGATGAAGCACCTGGTCCTTTGTTCTTTGCGATCATGACTTCCCTTGTCACGACTATAATGAGGCTTGTTCTCCATTATTCTTCGCGACCGCATGGCAAGTCCTCACAATCGCGATGGTCTAGCCATTATGGTCTTCGCAACCGCGAGAGGTCCCTTCTCAATCGCGATGAAGGACCCCTGGGCAGTATATAAACTTTTATCTTTATTTTTCCAACATTCTTGGTTAGTTCTCCCGACTCTAATAACAAAAGTACTCTCTACCTAGTGCTCTTATCAGTTCTTAGACTTGGGGAAATTAATTACTCATCAAATTCGTGTCCTCCCATTAATTTGGTAAGTTCGTCTTACCCAAGCTTACTTCTTCTCCCTTAATTTGCTAAAACTCCATTGTTGTAATTCTTGGAGCTTGGGAATTCTTGTTGATTCTGTTCCCCTTGTGATTGCATGTTTGTGAGTTCGTGGAATTCACTTCCTTGGCATTTGTCCTCTCGTTTTGGTAAGTAATTCTAGCTCAAATTTCGAGTTTCTATTCCTAAAGTTCCCTCTTTGATCTTTGTCTTGTAGGAGTTGTTTTAGTTCGAAAATCTAGCCCAATTTTCTTAATTTTTGGGCATGTACTCCTATAATCATGGTGATCATTTTGTACTCTTTTGTTTTTGGCTCATGTTATAGGACCCGCAGACCCATTGGTGACCTGAATTGTGGCTCGAAAATTACTATAGCGATATGGGTATCAATAGCCCCATTTTGATGTGTTATTTAATTTTTTGATAGTTTGGTTTTCATTTGGAGATTCTCGGAGTGATTCGGGCTTGGATATCGTTGTCCTAGTAGCTTGTTATTGGACGATAGGTAGGCGACGGTCTAACCTCCCTAGACTTTGCATATATCAGATTAAATTGTACTAATTGGCATCCTTGGGTTGAGTATTAGCTTGGCACCAAAGACTTTGACCAGTTTTCATTGTTTGCCTCGTTTCTTTCGTCCGTTGTATGTAGTATTCTTTGTAGGTTGGTATTATAAACCTTATGGTCCTGTGTGGCCTTGATTTGACTCTGGACCATAGACGGTGGGCTATTTGGGGGTGTTCGTGAGTCATGTACATCATTATCAGAATTTTAGGTTGGTTATCCGTGCTGTAGAGCGATTGGAGCATGTGCAGGGCTGATAGGTTGATTATGGGTCATGAGCCACTGTTGTGATTGTATACATCATTTGTTATGCATGTAAGGGGGATTTCTAGGTGATTTTACTATGTTTTTTGGCTTGGGGGCATACTATTGATGATTTTCTATACCTTGCATGGCCCGTGGGGCTTGGTTTAAGTAAAAATGATTGAAAAGGGTTTGATATTATTTTAATGGATCTTCTTGGGGTAAGAGAGAATAAAGGCGTGTTTTATCCCTATTTTCACTTATACTAAACTAGGCAAGGCCGTGCACTAGACTTGTTTTACTATGACTTTTGGGATGATACTAGGCTCGGTGGGGCTGTGCGTTAGACCTTTCTTTGACTTACTGATTTAGACCCAGATACCCTCCGGGCAGATTTACTTGAGGACTTTCAAGATTTGTTGGGCATCTAGTATGTTGGTTAGGGGCCTCCATGGACCTTTCCATTCCGAGCCAAGGGGCTACATCCTGTGGGTGCTAGAGGAGGGTATACAGTGCAATTGAGGTATACAGGTGCGACCTTCCATGGATCCCGTCTTCTATGCCTTATAGGATGCCGAAAGCGGGTAACATACGTTAATATTACCACTTAGTTCGTCATATCATATCATACCATTTATTTGTGTGATGTTCCACCCTTGTTTGCTATTTGTTACGTGTATGCTATGGTAGTATGGGATGCCGGAGGGTTTGTCTTCACTTGGTTGGGACTTTATGTAGACCTGTTATTACTTTATCGAGCTTTATGATTCCTTATGCTGAATTTCTATTGTACGTTGATATTTGAACTAGTATTATGTGGTTGGGTTTGGTTATTACTTCCATGTTGAGCATGCTATTGTTATTTGGGTTCCCTCCTTCTCTTTCTAATTGAGATTACCGGTATATCGCCCCTTTTCTAAAACTCCTTAAATACTATTATTGCAAGGATCCCAGGTGCGTCTTCTCTTACTTTCGCCTGTGCTTGTAGTATATATCCTATTTGATAGCCTTGTGTGTTGTTTCTATTATTTTTCTTCGGTGCTACCTTCTGTGTGCTTCTTCGTTGTTTTTTGTGACTATTTGCTTCTATTCTGTCTATTAATGCTCTTTTATCTTATATGTGCCCAGCCGGCCTATGATACCTACTGGGTTCCATCTTCTTCGCATTTGGTGCTCATACTACACTTTGCATCTTTTGGTGCAGATCCTAGTGTGGGCCATTGTTGTTTGCTCATTGGAGACTTGTACGAGGAGCTGTTTTGGGAATATTTCAGACTGAGGGTGAGCTCTTGGCGACCGGAGCTTAGCTTTTAGTTATCTTTTGTATCATATACTCTATTACTACTAGAAGACATTTGTATATTGTATTTTTTTATCCTTTGTACTCTGTATATGTAGTTCTTGCACTATACTATGGTACTAAGTTTTGGGGGTTTGGTTTAGCTTCCGAATATTGTTATATATACTTATGTTGCTTATCTCCCCATATTGTTCCCTTGCTTCCACTATTTAAACTGTTCTTTCGCTTAACTGTTAAATAGTAGCCCATTACTAACTGTTCTGGGCTACGGAGAATGGTTCACCTACTGGGGGTCGTAGGTACCATCATGACCGAGAAATCGGGTCGTGACTTCTTGGTATCAGAACCTAGGTTTCATTAGTATCATCGGTATAGGATCCAATGTCTAGTAGAGTCCTGCGAATTGGGGCGGAGACGTCTGTACTCAATCTTTGGGAGGCTACAGTGACATCTTAGGAAATATGACTCTCTTACTTGCTTTTGTATCAAGCGTAGTCCTTGGAAATTTCTTGGAATCTCATTTATTCTCGCTCATTCTTCCGCAGATGGCTCGTATGAGATTATCGGTATCGGGCGAAGACAAGCCTCCAACTCCAGCTTGGGGCCGGGGAGGTCGTAGAGGTAGGGGTTGAGGACGTCCCCAAGCAGCGGCACCTACTTGAAATACTAGAGTTGATATAGATCCTGAGCATGAGTACGAGCCATGGTTAGTTCATGAGTAGTAGTCTGTGGACCCGGGGACAACCTAGGTACCACCAGCTCCAGTGCCAGCTTCTGCCCAAGCTCAGTCTTTAGATGTTCGGGGTTTACTGTACCAGTTTTTGGGGATGATTGGAGAGCAACCTTCTTAGATAGCAAGTTCAGGATCGCAGCCTAGTACTGTGGCTCCCCGTGCCGAGGTTATTCTGATTCCATCAGTTGCACTTCCTCTTGCTCCTCGCCCAGTTGTGATAGAGACGGAGTAGAAGGCGTTGGGTAGGTTTCTAAGATTGGCACCTCCGAGGTTTGCTGGTACATCTGTACAGAATCCACATGACTTCATTACTACTTGGGACGAGATTTTACATCACTTGGGCTTGTTAGAGACTCATGAAGTCATTAATACTACTTACCAGTTGGAGGTCCCAGCTAAGTTATGGTGGAGGGCTAAAGTTTCTTGCAAACCATCATCTCCTCTATTGTCCTGGTCTGAGTTGTATGAGGCCTTTATTGCCAGATTCTTTCCACAGAGCGACAGAGAGAGTCGGAAATAGGAGTTCACTAGACTGGCATAGGGTTCTATGACCGTATAAGAGTATAAGACCCATTTTAATCAGCTCTCTCCATTTGGAGCCATGATTATGCCTGCCTAGCTTAACAGAGTCCATAGGTTGTTTGTGGTCTACGAAGAGAGTTTAGAAAGCCAGCAAAGATATTGGTTGCAAGTGGTCAGTCATTCCAGGCTATTGCGGACTTTGCCCGTACAGTAGAGGACTTTCATCATCATGACCCAGGGGCCAGATACAAAAGGCCTCATCATCAGTGTAGCTTCAGCGGTTCTCGATAGGGTGGTAGAGATTCAGGCCAGTTGGGTCAGGGTTATCAACCATAGTAGAATCAGGGTCACACTAGTCAACCGGTTCAAGCATCACTCTACACTTTTGGTTCTTAGTTTGAACAGAGTCAGAGCAGTCAGCGTGGTCACATTGGTCAATCCTTGAGAGGTACTACTTCTGAGGCATCAAGCCGTGGTGGCCTCACATGTTCAGCTAGTTTGTCTCGACAGGGTGGGCCATCAAGGTCCTCTTATATGTGTGGTGTTAGCGGTCACTATGCCAGATATTTACCTCAGTAAGGTTAACTTGCTATGAGCGTGGGATCAGTGGTCATTTTGCTAGAGATAGCCCCCATGAGGGTACAGTTGAGCCTGCCACTCAGCCAACTTAGCCTATTCACTAAGCTTAGCCACCAACTTGAGGGGGTAGTAGTCATGGTCGAGGTGGTGGCCCATGGGGCAGGATAGTTGGAAGGGATAATAGTCGGTCAGATGGTGGTGATCGTCAGTTCTATGCGGTCCCTGGGAGACTGGGGTAGAGTACACGGATGCTGTGCTTACAGGTACAATCTCTATTTGTTGTCGTCCAGCTTATGCTTTATTTGATCCTGGATCCACTTGTTTGTATGTATCTGCCTATTTTATGCCTTATTTGGGGTTGGCTAATGAACCTTTATTTTTTTAACCCCAGTACAAGATTCTTTAGTAGTGGATCAGATTATGAGATCTTGTATGATATCTGTGGGTGATTTGGAGACTTGGGGTGACCTATTGATACTTGATATGTTAGATTTTGATGTGATTCTAGGCATGGACTGGATATCCGCTCACCGTACAGTTTTGGATTGCTATGCCCAGACCGTTACCATAGCCGTGCCTGGCGTATCCTCGGTTTTATGGCAGGTTTCTGTCAGCCACGCACCATCAGGGATCATTTCTTGTCTTCGAGCTGGGAAGTTGATTTCGCAAGGGTGTTTGGCTTACTTAGCATATGTTCGAGATGCTAGTGCCGACCCTTCTTCCCCTGAGTCCATCCCTATGGTTAGAGACTTCCTGGATGTGTTCCCTACCAAACTGCCAGCTCTTCCATCTGAGAGAGATATTGATTTCGCTATTGAGTTAGAGCCGAGCACCCGACCCATTTCCATATCTCCTTACCGTATAGCTCCAGCTGAGTTGAGGAAGCTTAAGGAGAAGCTCTAGGATTTATTAGCTAAGGGGTTTATTAGACCGAGTATGTCTCTTTGGGGTGCTCCTATTCTGTTTGTTAAGAAGAAGGATGGGTCGATGCTGATATGTATTGATTATCGGCATCTGAATAGGGTGACTATGAAAAAAAACGAATCTGATGAGACAGATTAATGACTTATTTGATCAGCTTCAAGGTTCAACCATGTTTTCGAAGATTGATTTTAGGTCAGGCTACCACCAATTAAGGATTAGGGTGGAGGATATCCCTAAAACAACATTCAGGATATGTTAGGGCCACTACGAGTTCCTGGTGATGTATTTTGGGTTGACTAATGCCCCCACAACTTTCACGGATCTGATGCATAGGGTGCTTAGATCGTATTTGGATTCATTCGTGATAGTCTTCATAGATGACATTCTGGCATATTCCCAGAGTAGAGATGAGCACGAGCAGAACATGAGTATTGTACTTCAGACTTTGAGAGATCATTAGCTTTATGACAAGTTCTCAAAGTACGAGTTTTGGCTTGAGTAAGTTGCATTCCTATGGCACGTGGTGTCTAAGGATTGGATTAGAGTTGATCCGGGTAAGATTTCAGTGGTGTGTGATTTTCCTTGACATACTATGCCTACTAAGGTTTGCAGCTTTGTTGGCTTAGTCAGGTACTACAAACGGTTCATTGAGTGATTTTATTCCATAGCATCACCCTTGACTATGCTGACTAGGAAGGATGTTCCATTTCAGTGGTCAGATCAGTGTGAGGATAGCTTCTAGAGGCTTAAGGCTTTGTTGACTTCAACTCCTGTATTAACTTTACCAGTTGAGGGTCAGAGTTTCTCCGTGTATTGTGATGCTTCTGGGGTCGGTCTTTTCTATATGTTGATACAACAGGGTCGAGTGATAGCATATGTGTCGAGGTAGCTAAAAGTTCACGACCGCAACTACCCCACTCATGACTTGGAGTTGGCGGCGGTAGTCTTCATGCTCAAGATCTAGAGGCATTACTTATATGGAGTTCATTATGATATATTCACCAATCATCACAGTCTTCAGAACATTACGAGTTAGCGAGAGCTGAACTCGAGGCAGAGGAGATGGATTGAGCTACTGATGGACTATAATTTCACCATTCTTTATCATCCGGGCAAGGCAAATGTGGTATCAGATGCCTTGAACCAAAAGACGGTGAGTATGGGTAGCCTAGCTTCACTTTCAGCTTCTGATTGATCATTGGCCTTGGACATCCAGACCTTGGCTAATCATTTTTTTAGGTTAGAGAATTCCTAGATGTGTTCCCTACCGACCTGCCAGCCCTTCCATCTGAGAGAGATATTGATTTCGCTATTGAGTTAGAGCCGAGCACCCGGCCCATTTCCATATCTCCTTACCGTATAGCTCCAGTTGAGTTGAGGCAACTTAAGGAGCAGCTCCAGGATTTGTTAGCTAAGGGGTTTATTAGACCCAGTATGTCTCTTTGGGGTGCTCCTGTTCTGTTTGTTAAGAAGAAGGATGGGTCGATGCTGATATGTATTGATTATCGGCATCTGAATAGGGTGACTATGAAAAAAAAGTATCCGATGCGACAAATTAATGACTTATTTGATAAGCTTCAAGGTTCAACCATGTTTTTGAAGATTGATTTGAGGTCAGGCTATCACCAATTAAGGATTAGGGTGGAGGATATCCCTAAAACAACATTAACTATATGTTATGGCCACTACGAGTTCCTGGTGATGTATTTTGGGTTGACTAATGCCCCCAAAACATTCATGGATCTGATGCATAGGGTGCATAGCTTGTATTTGGATTCATTCGTGATAGTCTTCATAGATGACATTCTGGCATATTCCCGGAGTAGAGATGAGCACGAGCAGAACATGAGGATAGTACTTCAGACTTTGAGAGATCATTAGCTTTATGACAAGTTCTCAAAGTACGAGTTTTGGGTTGAGTCAGTTGCATTCCTATGGCACGTGGTGTCTAAGGATTGGATTAGAGTTGATCCGGGTAAGATTTTAGTTGTGTGTGACTGGCCTAGACCTACTATGCCTACTAAGGTTCGCAGCTTTGTTGGCTTGGCCGGGTACTACAGACGGTTCATTGAGTGATTTTCTTCCATAGCATCACCCTTGACTATGCTGACTAGGAAGGATGTTCCATTTCAGTGGTCAGATCAGTGTGAGGATAGCTTCCAGAGGCTTAAGGCTTTGTTGACTTTAACTCCTGTATTAACTTTGCCAGTTGAGGGTCAGAGTTTCTCCGTGTATTCTGATGCTTCTGGGGTCGATCTTTTCTATATGTTGATACAACAGGGTCGAGTGATAGCATATGTGTCGAGGTAGCTAAAAGTTCACCAGCGCAACTACCCCACGCATGACTTGGAGTTCGCGGCGGTAGTCTTCATGCTCAAGATCTAGAGGCATTACTTATATAGAGTTCATTATGATATATTCACCGATCATCACAGTCTTCAGAACATTACGAGTTAGTGAGAGCCGAACTCGAGGCAGAGAAGATGGATTGAGCTACTGATGGACTATAATTTCACCATTCTTTATCATCCGGGCAAGGCAAACGTGGTATCAGATGCCTTGAACCAGAAGACGGTGAGTATGGGTAGCCTAGCTTCACTTTCAACTTCTGATTGACCATTGACCTTGGACATCCAGACCTTGTCTAATCATTTTTTTAGGCTTGACTTGTCAAATCCCAGCAGAGTTCTTACCAGTGTCGATGTTTGGTCTACCTTGGTTGATTAGATTCAGAGCTATCAGTTTGAGGATTAGTAGTTGTGTGACAATCATGATCAGGTGGTTCGGGGTGAGGCTGGCCGGGCTACTCTAGATTCAGATGAGGTTCTGAGGTTTTGTGGTCGGCTTTATATTTTGAGGGTTGGTGATTTCATTCAGTTGATACTCTATGAGGCACATTGTTCTAGATACTCCATTCATCTTAGTGTAGCGATGACATATAGAGACTTGAGATAGCTTTACCAGTGAAGTGGTATGAAGCGAGACATAGCGGAGTTTTTATCTCGGTGTTTAAACTGTCAGCTGGTGAAGTTCGAGCACATGAGACCTGGTGGTTTTATATACAGTGGCTTTCCATTCCTGAGTGGAAGTGGGAAGGGATTACCATGGATTTCGTAGTTAGTGTGCCTCGTACTTCTAGCAGTTTTGACTCCATCTGTGTGATTATTTATAGGCTGACTAAGTCAGCATATTTCTTGCCAGTTCAGACTTCCTACGGTGCCGAGAGGTTAGCTCAGATCTATATTCATGAGTTTTTTCAATTGCATGGGTTCCTAGGTTCTATCATTTCAAACCACGACACTCAGTTCACATCTCAATTTTGAAGAGCTATTCAGTGAGATTTTGGTACAAAGGTTCAGCTTAGTACTTCATTCCACCCAAAGACAGATGGCCAGTCCGAGATGACTATTCAGGTCCTAGAGGACATGCTTCGGGCTTGTGTTCTTGACTTTGGAGGTTCTTGGGATCATTTTGTGCCTTTGGCCGAGTTTGCATATAATAATAGCTTCCATTCTAGCATTGGCATGGAATCCTTTGAGGCATTGTATGTTAGGCATTGCAGATCACCGGTTGGTTAGTTTGATGGGTTGGAGTCAGGCCACAAAGTACTGATTTACTTTGGGATTCCTTAGACAGAGTTAGAGTGATTCAGGATAGACTTCGAGCTGCTAAGAGTAGGCAAAAGAGCTACGCTGATCGTAGATTTTGTGCCTTGTAGTTCAGTGTTGCCTATTTGGTATTCCTCTGTGTGTCTCCCATGAAGGGTGTGATGAGATTTGGTCAGCAGGGCAAGCTTAACCCCAGTTGTATTGGGCTGTTTGAGATCCTCCAGAGAGTTGGTGGTGTTGCCTATCAGCTAGCCTTGCCTCTGATGTTTTCAGCAATGCATCCGATGTTTCTTATTTTGATATTGAGACGGTATATTCCAGATGAGTCTCATGTGTTGCAGTGGGATTCTATTCAGTTGGATGAGAGGTTAGCTTATGTTGAGGAGTTGATTGCTATTATAGCCAGAGCTTTCAAGAGGTTGACATCCTGGGAGATTCCTGTTGTGAAGGTTCAGTGGAAGCACCGTCCGGTCAAGGAGGCTACTTGGGAGACTGAGAGATATATGCGGTCCCAGTATTTGCAGTTGTTTGAGCCTTCAGGTACTCCTTTCTTCTTGACTTTCGAGGATGAAAGTGTTTTTAGTAGTGGATGTTATGCAGACCCTTTTGGTCATCTTCACATTTACCCTTTCATTGTATTGTTAGAGCTTTTTTGTAGTGGCCCCAAGTCAATTATGACTTGCTGGGACTGGTGGTTTGGTGCCTTGGTTGTTTTGGCTATTTGCATATTTTACAACTTAAACATTAGAATATCATTGACTTTAGTCAACATTCCTAGCTAACATGCTCAGAATTGAATTCTGATAGTCCCATTAGCTCTTGAACATTGCCTTTGGTCTAGTTGGACCTTCATTCGAGGCCTGAGAACTTCTGGTGTGGGTTTTGTGTTAATCTTTCTATTTTCAGGCCATTTGGAGGTGAAAGTGTAACTTTTGTCAGCTTTTGATGAGCAGAGTGTGAGATTCGAAATCCAGAGATTCCATCAGCTCCAGAATGTTGAGTTTGGGTTGGGTGGAGGTTTTGTTCAAGTCACGGGTGAGCCAGACTCATTTCAGCTAGTTGGTTTATTTTAGATATTATTTACTTGGGTCAACATTTCTCCGAAATGACCTCATATGAAAGTATCGTTGATTCTGTTGAGTCCAGAATATAGTTTCCACTCTGTTAGCATTATTGGTTTTTGAATATCGAGTTCTGATCATGCTCAGAATGCCTCATAGAGTTCTAGAAATATTGCAGGTTTTTGCTGTTGCAGGTGCAGGCCTCAAGACTTAATTGTGATCGCGAGCCCTTCCTCGCGACCGTGATGAAGCACCTGGTCCTTTGTTCTTCGCGATCGTGCCATCCCTTTTCGCTATATGATAACGCCTATTCTCCTTTGTTCTTCGTGACCGCGTGGCTAGTCCTCACGATGGCGATGGTCTAGCCAGCGTGGTCTTCGCAACCGCGAGGGGTCCCTTCACGATCGCGATGAAGGACCCCTGGGCACTATATAAACTTTTCTCTTTGTTTTTCCAGCCTTCTTGGTTACTTCTTCTGACTCTAATCACAAAAAACACTCCCTACCTAGTGCTCTTATCAGTTCTTAGACTTGGGGAAATCAGTTGCTCATCAAATTAGTGTCCTCCCGTTAAATTGGTTAGTTCGTCTTCCCCAAGATTACTTCTTCTCCTTTAATTTGCTAAAACTGCATTATTGTAATTCTTGGAGCTTGGGAATTCTTGTAGATTATGTTCCCTTTGTGATTGCATGTTCGTGAGTTCGTGGAATTCACTTCCTTGGAACTTGTCCTCTCGTTTTGGTAAGTAATTCTTGCTCAAATTTTGGTTTTCTATTCTTAAGGTTCCCTATTTGATATTTGTCTTGTAGGAGCTATTTTAGCTCGAAATTCTTGCCCAAATTCCTTAATTTTCTGGCCATGTACTCCTACGATCATGGTAATCATTTTGTACTCTTTCATTTTTAGCTCCGGCTTATAGGGCCAGTGGGCCCGTTGGTGACTTGAATTTCGGTTCAAAAATAACTATAGCGATATGGGTATTGATAGCCCCATTTTGATGTGTTATTTATGTTTTTGATAGTTTGATTATCATTCGGATCTTCTCGGAGCAATTCGGGCTTGGATATCATTGTCCCAACAGCTTGTCAACAAACAAAAGGTAGGTTACGGTCTAAACTCCATAGACTTTGCATATATCTGATAAAATTGTACTAATTGGCATCCTTGGGTTGGGTTATTCCCTTGGCACCACAGACCTTCACCATTTTCCCATGTTTGCCTCGTTTCATTCCTCTTTTGTATGTAGTATTCTGCATAGGTTGGTATTATCACCTTTATGGTCCTGTGTGGCCTTGATTTGACTCTAGACCATAGACGGTAGGCTATTCGAGGGGTATCTGTGAGTCCTGAACATCATTATCACAATTTTACGCTGGTTATCTATGTTGTAGAGCGATTGGAGACTGTGCAGGGCTGATAGGTTGATTGTAGGCCGTGGTCCACTATTGTGATTGTATACATCATCTGTTATGCATGTAAGGGGGATTTCTAGGTGATTTTACTATGGTTTTGGGGTTGGGGCCTACTATTGATGATTTTCTAAACCTTGCATGGCCTGTGGGGCCTATTTTGAGTAAAAATGATTGTAAAGGGTTTGGTACTGTTTTAATGGATCTTCTTGGGGTAAGAGAGAATAAAGGGGTGTTTTATCACTATTTTCACCTATACTAGACTCGACGAGCCATAGAAATACGTCACTTTCGAAGCTTAATACTTAGGATTTTCGCAAGTTCATTAGCATTTTATCTGTGGATTTGATTCTTTTGGTTAAGTCTGTAGGTAAATTGGATCCGTGAGCAAAATGTTGGAGACTAAGAAGAACCTGGAACATTACAGTGAAGACAGGGCAATTGACGGGCCGTGCTTTCAAAGGATGGGCCCATCCTGTGGACACGTAATTCAAACATCAGAAATGGTGCATGGCAGGAATGATTGCATGATTAGGTTGACGGTCCATACTTTCAAAGTACAGACCCGTCCTATTGACTCGTCATCCAAAGATCAGAAGCTATGCTAAGTATGGAGGAAAGGACGACTCAAACCACGATCCATTCTTGTGAAGAACGGACCCGTCTTGTTGATATGTAAACTGAGGTTCCGCAAAGGTGAAAAGCACTAGTAGGAATTACGAATTGGATAATGGACCGTACTTTCAAAAGACGGTCCGTCTTTGTGACTCATCATCACTGAAGCAGAGAAGGTACCAAAGTGGGCCAAGAAACCAAGAGTCTAAGGATGAGCCGTCATTCATAAGAAAGACTCGTGGTTCCACCTAAAGTTTTCATGCCAGAAGACATTGACCAGCAGGACCACGGTTGACCTGAGAAGACTACGGACCATCATTCCAAATGAAGGACCGTCAATCTGACCTATGGTCCCTGCCGAGCTAGTCTATAAATACTTTCACTTAGGTTTTATTTTCGGTTGTTCATGAATTATTTTAAGTTACTTTTCGGATATTTTGTTACTTTGATTTTGGTATTGATTTCGGACACAAGTTCTTGATATTGAAGTGTTCTTGAGTTTGTTCTTCAAGATTCCATTCTTCTTTATTCTTCTTTGTAAGTATCTCTTAATGATTGCTCAAACAAACAATAATTGCATGATTAGGAACATGAGTAGCTAAAATCCACAACTAGGGTTGTGGGAACCATGAAGGATTAACGAAGTAGGCAAAGTACTTAGGTAATCTAGGGAAGTGTTTAGGCATGTATTGTTCTTCCCTTTGTTTTTATTGATTTATAATGGTGCGCAACGTTAGAACTCGCCTTATCCTTACTTGCCAGACCAAGGATGTAACGGATGGGAAAAGGGTTGTTAACAACGAGATTTGAGGCTATCAAACCTCATCTAATAGCTAGACCTTGTCTGGGAATAACTAATCTGGAATCGAGGGTAAGGTTAGTAAAGCGACACCCGCGGTCGGACCAAGGTGTTTGGTGAAATTCACCTAGTTGCCGGACCAAGGAATTAGGTGAACCTAACTTACTGATTCTGCATGCTAAGAACTAAACTAGTTAACCAAGTACAAAAGACTCATGGGGAACATGACCCTGTTGAATAGTGATCGCTTGCGCTTCTTTTAGAGCTGTAATTTGGGCGCATCAAATTTTGGCGCAGTTGCCAGGGAATACAGTTTAGGATTAAGTGAGATTGTGTTTAATTCATTATTAGTCCTTATTTTTTGATTTTACTTTTTCTGTTTTTTCTGTTTTGATCACAGGTAGCACACTTGTTCATGCCAAGTACGAGAAGTCAAGGCAATCCTTTGATCCCTTACGATCCGGAGCTCTCCAAAACTCTAAGAAACATAGCTTAGGATGGAGAGCACGAAACTTAGGAGCAGATTACAGCTCGATTAATTGTTGAAACTGTGAAACAGAAAAAGGATGAAGCAGCACGCTAGAAGAAAGACGAAGATGCCCTTGCTGCCGAAGATGAGAAAATTGCACAAGATCTTGCTTCTCGAAACACTGCAGCTGAGCAAGCAAGACATGGAAGGCAGCAGGTGGTCCGATACGAGGCAATACCTCATCGCACACCATATAATAGGGGTCGACAGATGCAGCAGCAAAGGCAGGCTCCTCTGTATTATATGTAGATTATTATTATGAGGAGGAATATGGCTCCACTAGGCCCATAGTACTACCACCATTGGCTGACGGGACAAAGTTTAACATTACTAGTGCCATGATTCAACTGTTGACCATGAAAGGACTCTATTCAGGAAAGCCCACTGAAGATGCAATTCTACATGTAAATTACTTTGTGAGCATCAGCAAATCATATAACATTCCAGGAGTGGGTCAAGAGGCTATCAGACTGAGGTTGTTCCCATTTTCATTGACTGATGAGGAAACTGCATGGCTCTCAGAACTGCCTGATAGTTCCATATACTCGTGGTATTAGTTGAAGACTTACTTTCTAGAGCGGTTCTTTCCTCCATTAAGGATGTTGTAGCTGAAGTAGGAGATAAATAATTTCAGGCAGCTACCTACAAAAGCTCTATATGAATCATGGCTGAGGTTCAAAAAGAATATGAAGCAATTTCTGAGGAACGGAATCCCTCCCAGGAATCTGATGGAGATATTCTATAAGGACCTAAATGCAAATGCTAAAGTTGTAGCTGGTACTGTGACTTCAGGTGCATTCATGGAAAACACATACCCTGAAGTTGCTGAGAGTTTGGATAGGGTTGCAAAGACAAATCGAGCATGGCATACGAGAGATGCAGAAATATCGGTAGGTACTTATGCAATTGGCAAGTCAATGGATCCCAATGAGATAAAACACATTAAGTAGACACAGGCTGAGATGAACACGACACTTGGGGTGCTGGCAAAGAAATTCCTGGCTGAGAGAGTAGAAAAAGTTAAAGCGGTAGGTTCCCAAGACAAAGCACCAAGGTCAGACGGGTACTCATCTGTAGAAGAAATTGGTTATCTGAATAATCAAGGGGCAGGTTTTCGGGCCTCTGGCCAAAGAAATCAAGGTCAGAACAGAGATAGGGATGACTACTATAATCGGTCCGGTCACAGAGATAGAGTAGATGGTGACTAGCAGAAGAAGGATGGGTACACGAATGATAGGAGTCACCTATACGTTCTGCCTGTAACTCGTGAAGAGCGGGCTGGACAACCTACCATGAGAGAGCTGATCAATAAAGTGTTCCAAAAGTTTGACTTCACATATGGGAGTATGAAGGATATAAAAGTTGAACTTTCAAGTATTAATCAAAAGGTGGAGTCCCACGCTGTCTCCATCAAACAACTTGAGACACATATGTATCAATTGTCAAAAAACCAGAATCTGCGCCAAAAAGATACTCTCCCAAGTGATACGATTCAGAATCCAAAAAATGACCGACAGGTTATGGAAGTGACTACTCAGAGCGGTAAGCAGATTGTTGATCCCCTTATGAATATTGTCGTTGATGAGCCAGCCGAAGTTGAAAAGGATGATGCTGAGATTGTAGCCGAGTCTGAGGAGAAAGATAGTGGTGAAGGGTAGTCTGAAAAATAGTCTTCTGAAAAGAAGGAGAAGAGCAAAGAACTTGCACCAATCCTGAAACCCATGCACTACCTCCTCCTTCTTACCCCCAGAGGTTGAAGAAAAATATCGAGGATGGCAAACTTCACAAGTTTATCTCCATGTTGAAGCAGTTGTCAGTCAATATTCCTTTGGTCGAAGCATTGGAACAGATGACTGGTTATGCAAAATTTATGAAGGATTTGGTGACAAGGAAGAGAACGGACAGTTTTGAGCCAGTAAATAATTTGCACCACTGCAGTGCAATAGCATCTCGTTCTATGGTATAGAAGAAGGAAGATCCTGGAGCCTTCACCATTCCTTGCACTATTGGAGCGTTCTACTTCGCAAAAGCTTTGTGTCATCTGGGTGCTAGTATCAACCTGATGCCGCTCGTAATTTATAATCAGTTGGGCTTGGGAGCCCCCTCTCTTACTATAATGCGGCTACTTATGGCTGACCGCATGGTGAAGAGGCATGTGGGAATTTTGTATGAAGTATTGGTAAAGGTTGATACTTTCATCATTCCTACAGATTTTGTCATTCTGTATTGTGAGGTTGACTTTGAGGTGCCCATTATCTTAGGGTGACCATTCTTGGCTACTGGGCATGCTTTGGTTGACTTGGAAATAGGTCAAATGAAATTCAGGCTGAACGATGAGGAGGTGACTTTTAATATGTGAAAGTCTATGAAGCACCATGATGATATGATAGTTGTGTCAGTGATAGATATGGTTGACGAGGACCAGCTAGTTACACCGATTGAAAAAAGACTTGGTGTCGAAGCCCTTGGAGAAGTCATTATGAATTTTGAAGGTGACGACATTGATGAATATGATAAGATGGTTGCAGAACTTGCAGGCTTGGGTTCTTACACTTACGCACCAAAGAAGCTGGACTTGGACTTGAAGAATAGGACAACACCACCGGCTCATCCACCTATTGAAAAGCCTCCAGTCTTGGAGCTCAAAGCACTGCCACCTCATCTTTGGTACGTATTCTTGGGAGATCATGAGACTCTACCGGTTATCATTGCTGCAGATCTAAGAGAAATGCAGGTTGAAGCTCTGGTTTTAGTATTGAGGAAGTTTAAGAGAGCCATCGGTTGGACCATTGCAAACATTATTGGGATTTCACCTGGAATCTATACTCATAAAATCTAGCTCGACCCTGATTGTGTTCCATCTATTGAGCATTAGCGTAGGTTGAATCAACCTATGCAAGTAGTTGTCAAGAAAGAGATCATAAAGTGGTTGGATGCAGGTGTGGTTTGCCCGATTTCTGACAGGAAGTGGGTGATCCCAGTTCAGTGCATACCAAAGAAAGAAGGGATTATTGTGGTTCCTAATACTAAGAATGAGTTGATTCTGATGAGGCCAGTGACAGGCTGGAACATATGCATGGATTACAGAAAATTGAATGCGTGGACTGAGAAGGACCATTTTCCAATGCCATTCATGGACCAGATGCTAGACCGTCTTATAGGTAGAGGTTGGTACTATTTTCTTGATGGTTATTCGGGGTATAATAAGATATCTATTGCCCCTGAATACCAAGATAAAACCACATTCACATGCCCATATGTGAAGGACACGATATAAGTGTTTATGGATGACTTTTCGGTGGTAGGTGACTCTTTCAAAGATTGTCAAGATCATCTGGGCTGTGTGTTGAAATAGTGTAAGGAATTCAACCTCGTGCTGAATTGGGAGAAGTGTCACTTCATGGTTAAAGAGGGCATTGTGCTTGGTCACCTAATTTCAAAAAAGGGCATAGAAGTTGATAGAGTAAAGATTGAGGTGATTGAAAAATTGCCTCCACCAGTTTCTGTGAAGGGCATTCGAAGTTTCTTGGGGCATGCAGGGTTTTATCGGCGATTTATGAAGGACTTCTCCAAAATTGCAAATCCATTGTGCAAGTTGTTGGAGAAAGAGGTAAAATTTGTATTTGATGATGCTTGTCTCAAGGTATTCGAGTGACTCAAAGAGAAGTTGGTTACAACTCCTATCATTATTGCTCCTGATTGGTCGCAGCCATTTGAAGTTAAGTGTGATGCTAGCGGGGTGGTTCTAGGAGAAATCCTAGGCCAAAGGCGCGAGAATATTCTTCATCCTATTTACTACGCTAGCAAGGCGCTTAATTCGGCTCAAATATATTATATTGTGACTGAACAGGAACTCCTTGCTGTGGTCTTTACTTTTGAGAAATTCAGATACTATTTGCTTGGCACCAAGGTGTTGGTGCGTACTGACCATTTAGCTCTTTGATACCTCATGGCAAAAAAGGATGCAAAACCAAGGTTGATTAGATAGGTACTGCTGCTACAGGAGTTTGAATTTGAAGTTAAGGACCGTAAGGGTACAGAAAATCAGGTGGCAGATCATTTGTCTAGGTTGGAAGAAGAAGCTATGTTGAAGCTGAATAATGAGCTCCAGATTGATGATTGGTTTCCTGACGAACAGGTATTGGCTGCTTCTCAGGACTTGATCCCATGATTCAGGGACATTGCCAACTACTTGGCAAGTGATTTAGTGCCTGATGATATGTCCGTTCACCAAAGGAGAAATTTCATGTCTGATGTGAAGAAATATTTTTGGGAAGAGTCATTCTTGTTCCGTGTGTGTTCTGACACTATGATCCGAAGATGTGTGCTTGAAGCTAAGATGGTGGAGATATTGGAAGCATGTTATTTCTCCTCTGTTGGAGGTCATCATAGTGGTATCCAGACTGCCCATAAGATCTTGCAATGCGGCTATTATTGGCTGACTATCCATAAAGATGCCCATGATTTTGCTAAGGTTTGCAGTAGATGTCAGAGGGAAGGAGGCATATCAAGGAGGCATGAGCTACCTATGAACCTATCCTTGTGATTGAGCTATTTGATGTTTGGGGCATTGACTTCATGTGTCCGTTCGTGCTGTCAGATGGGAACCAGCATATATTGGTGGTTGTAGACTATGTGTCTAAGTGGGTGGAGGCAGTTGTGCTGCCAAGCAATGAAGGTAAATGTGTCATAGCATTTTTGAAAAAGAACATCTTCTCAAAGTTCGGTACACCATGAGCTATAATTAGCAATGGAGGCTCTAACTTTTGCAACAAGTTGATTCGTGCTTTGCTTGAAAAATATGGAGTGAAAGACAGAGTTGCAACCCCTTCTCATCCTCAGACAAGTGAGCAAGTGGAAGTTTCCAACAGAGAAATCAAGTCAATCCTGTCCAAGACTGTTAATGCCAATAGAAAGAATTGGTCGCGAAATCTAGATGATGTTTTATGGGCGTACCGGACTGCGTACAAGACTCCAATAGGCATGTCTCCATATCAACTTGTGTTTGGTAAGTAATGCCATCTTTCTGTTGAACTAGAGGACACGGCCATGTGGGCTCTAAAGAAGCTGAACTTGGATTGGGGTACAACATCATTGCAGAGGTTAGAGAAGTTGAATGAGTTGGATGAGTTCCTCCTGAACGCATATGAAAGTTCAGCCATGTACAAGGAAAGGATGAAGTTGTATCATGACTTAAAAATAGAGAAGGGAGATTTTCAGCAGGGTGACTTGGTCCAGCTCTTTAATTCTAGATTTCGCTTATTTCCTGGAAAGTTGAAGTCCAAGTGGATTGGACCATTCACGGTGGTTCAAGTTTTCCCTCATAGAGCTATTGAACTTGAGAATCATGAGGGGAAAAGGTTTAAGGCAAATGGGAAAAGGATCAAGTCTTATTTCGGTACAATAGAGGAGATCAAAACTATTGAAGATTGGAGCATTGATGAATTCGTCCCACCCAAGGAGCTTGATGAAGTCTGAGTAGTCAAGCAGCTTGCGTCGTGCCGCGATGTTAAATTAGGCACTCCATGGGAGGCAACCAATGAAATTGTACTGTACTTTAGGTTAGTGGTAAACTTTAGTGATTGTAGAGTATTTTGGTGAAGTCTCAGTAGCCAAAACACTTGCATCATGCCGTGACATTAAATCAAGCGTTGCTTGGGAGGCAACCCAAGGATAAGGTTTGTTGTGTGTGAAGATGAGGAGGAAAGGACGACCACTGCAAGAGTTCCCAGAAACCACGATTTGGTTTAAAACCATCCTTTCAAAGGACGGGTCGTCGATCAAGTCGTGGTTCCTAAAGTGGCAAGGACAGGTCTCTGGAAATAGACCACGACTCACAGAAATGGTCCATTTTCCCAAATGATGGACCGTCGTTTTATCTGTCATTCCAGGCAGCTGGTAAGGTCAAAAATCGAAGACTACGGGTCTAAAAATGGACCGTCTTTCAAACGACGGACCATCATTTTGACCCGTAAGTCCTAGGTACAGTAAAAGCAATTAGGTCGGCCCAAGTTTTTTAAATTTTTAGAACCTGACCCAGCCGCTACCTACTTCTTCCTCTCTAAGAAAGGAAACCGCCATTTTCAAAAGGAAAAGATCAAAATTACTCCTTCCTTCTCTCCTAATCCGACTCAAACTCCCAAAAATATTCCCACAAAACAACTTCTCACAACTCTTTCACACACAAAGTCGATCACACAGTAGTCTCCACACACGAACAAGACTATGATTATCAAGGGTAAGTTTTCGATGTGTTCTTCATGTTCTTAATTTTGAACAATCCCTTTTTGAAACCCTAAGAAACTGTGTGATGAGTCTGTGTGATGGGTTGTTTAAAATTCTAAATAATGTGGGGGTTTTGAGTCGTGAAAACTGATTTAATAGTCGAAAAATAAAGTAGAAGGGAGTTTTGATCATAAATTTTGGTTACCCAGAAATTACGGGTCAACTTACGGACCGTAATCCACTTTTATGGACCGTCTACTGACTCGTAAATATCACCTTGAGCCTATAATCTCTGAATTCAAACAATGAGTCAACATGATGGACCGTAGTTCTGAACTACGGCCTGTCGTTGGACTCGTAGTCACTGAAAAGAAAAAGAAGTAGTTGCTGAAGTCTTAAACTGGAAGACGACTCGCAGGACGGATCCATCGTTCCAAATGATGGACCGTCTTTCGAGCCGTCATCCCTGTACTATAAACAATGCTAAATAATTTTTCTTCTATTTCTTTTTGTGATCATGCTTTGTACTAATAAAGTCTACTCTGCAGGTAACATGCCTCCTAAAAACACACCTAAGAAGACCAACTCCAGAGGCTCTCATTCGAAAACATAGACAACTCCAAGATGAGGCTACTGAGTCGGAGGAGAGCAGCTCAGAAGAATTTTATGAGTTCGATTCCTACCCGAAGGTCATTACCAGGACCACGAGGCAGCAAGCTAAGGTCCAATCAAAAACCACTCCTCTCCAGTCTGAAGAGGGAGAGGGTGAGTCTAGAGCAACTCTGGAAGCAAGTGGGTCCGAAGGATCAGAATCTGTAGAAGCTTCAGGATCCGATAGCAAGCATGGAGAGGGGTCAGGCTTAGACTCTGAAAGTGCGAGCCCGAGCCACAGTGAGGCTGCTAGCACGTCCAGTGAAGAGGCTCCGACCACCAAAGAATAGCATGTTGATGAGTTTTTTCTTGTAGATCCACCCACCTTCAGATGCAATAATGTCGGAGTACGGGATTAGGTTCACTGGGCCATTGATGTTGCATCTAGGATCTATCATGAGGGTCAGGCACCGAATGACAAAGGGCACAACCGATGGAGCATTCACGAGGAGGTTGAGATCTGGTCGGCAGGTTTGGATGATATGGCGTACGTCAAGGCTGTGTATGATCACTACGGCTTGCAGTCGATGAGCCGGCTGGGTGGCCCATACAACCCGGTCATTGTCTGTGAGTTCTATGTTGTCTACACAGCTACATTGATGAACTAGTGCAAGAATGGAAAAAATCTGAGTTCTGAGCCAGATCTTCATAGATTACAAATTCGGGGGGTACAAGTAGACATCTCAGAGTGCACCATTCAGCGCTTTCTCTATGACCCAAACTTTGTAACTCCAGCTTCTCATCCAGACTTGCATGCTCATATGGAGCAGGTGAGACAGAAGAATAAACCTTATCAGTGGATTGTCTCACTTATCACAGACGGCAATGTGCCTTGGTTGATAGTGAGTATACCAAAGATTGGCAAGGCAATGCTAAATGTAGCGGGAAAATTTTGGTGGGCAGTGGTTAGACACCGGTTAGTACCGATAACAGCGGATAACACTCTTACTCCTGACCGGGCTATTTTGGTTGCTGCGTTCATGGCCTGCTATGATATTATTATTGCTCGCGTTATTGCGGAAGAGATCAGAGAGCGGGCATTGAGGCTGTCCACCACCATGCCTTTTCCATGCCTTATCACTCAGCTTTGACAGGCTGCGGAGGTGCCCGAGATACCGAGCGTTAACCAGACCGTTCATGCTTCCAATTTTTAGGATGTATCTTTGATTCAAGATGCCACCAACCCGGTGGCACAGACTAGATCTTATGCCACAACAACTTACTTTCCAGAGCCTATTGGTGATTTGCCACCGGATGCGTTGGTAGTATTTGATGAGCAGACTAGACCGAGTACCGAACCATCATCAACAGCTGGTCCATCTTCATCGGCTCAGTCCGGGCCATCCAGCAGCCAGGGTCAGCTACACGTCTTCACCAGCGAGGTATTTAGCAAGGTTGCCAAAGCGGCCTTCCATGATGAAGAACAGATTAAGAGGTTTTCAACCTTAGTGAATCCTATGATCCGATGTGAGATAGCAGATTCCATGGTGCCAGTCCAAATTTCAATTAATAGTTTGAATGCATGACTGGACACTATTGAGATTCAAGTTAATGATCGGTTGCAGAACTTGACTATTCCAGACCTCACCGCCATCTCCTCTGAGATTGCAAAGGTCCGAGTTGATGTAGATGTTATTCATAAAAGGCAGGTGCCAGACATACAGTTACCGCTGGATAAGACCGCAGAAGAGGAGTTTATTGATTTATTGGCACCATCTCGCCCTCGTGAGCCTGTTGCAGACCCCGCACCTGAAAAGAAAAGAAAGAGAAAGGACAAAAATGTTAATGGTGATGATGCCCCACTTATTTTTAAATCTCAGAAGAAGAAAGAAGAAAGGGATGTGAAGAAGGCAAGAAAAGAGTTGGGAAAAGAGACAAAGGGATCTTTGGTAGAGCACCAGATCGAGGTGGATGGTGGAGGCCGAGGTGGTTCCGGGAGTGGAACTGTAACTTCTTTAGACCCCAGTGCGGGAGTGGTTGATGAGGGAGCTGCTCGGGCAGCTGTTACCGTTGATGAGAGGACTGCGGAGGCAGCCTCAGTTGTTGAAGAAACTACTACGGGCACCAATCCTGAGGGCTCGAAGGATGTGACACCAGACACTGGTGCTTAGGCACCACAGTTATGTTCTCGCCCCCCTATGTTTTGTATTTTCATCAGTGCATTGAGGAAAATGAACATCTCTTTTGGTGGGGTGGGAACAACATGGGGTATTCGCTATTTTGATGGGTTTCTTGGCGAAGTCTTAGTAGCCAAGAAACCTGCGTTGTGCCACGATGGTAAATTAGGCGCTGCATGGGAGGAAACCCATGAGGGTACCCACAAGGTACCCAAATCCTTAGGGTTTTCTTGCCTGTGTTCTTTCCCTAAGGATTTTTTTTAATTTTTCTCTTGAACCGGCACGTGTAGTATAGGGTGTATATAGTAAAAGAAGAAAAGAAACTTAGCGCAGCCTGTGATATGATTTTTTGAACTGAAATTTTGATTGAAAAAAAATAAAATGGAGACCCTTCCAAGTTTTTGTGTGACATGATTGTATCTGTTCTTGATAGACTGACCACAATGGATCCATGCATGACATTAGGATTTAATCGACTTGATGAATGGCTTAAGCTAGAGCACAAACCTGATAATTAGCATGCAATTGCTTGACTCTGTGCCATGAGTGTGTGAGCTTATTTTGACTTGTTCTTGCGCTGTGTGCCAATCTAGAACTTGCCCGATTAGTCTTTCTTGGGTTCTAGGATGGTTGGTTAGGAAAGGATCATAGCCCATTTTTTAATTAGTCCACTTTATCCAAATGACCAACCAAATGATGTAAATACCCTTTGATCCCTGATTTTGATCCTAAATTGACCCATTTTGTTGTTTAGCCTAATCACCTTCCCCGTCTTTTTGCAAAACCTTTAGTTTGGCCCTGGTCCCTCCTTAGACATAGTGTACCTCAACTAAGGAAAATTGCCTAAGTTGAGAGTGGCTACTGTAGAGGTGAGTGAGGAGTAGGGGTATGAAAAGAGAAGGTTAGTAATGAAAAAGGGAAATAACAAGTGTGGTGGGCAAGTTAAAGAAAAGAAAAAGAAAGAGAAAAACAAGGAAAAAGAAAAGAAAGAAAGAAAAAGAAAAAGAGTTGAATTTGAACCAAAAGCCACACCTGTCACTTGTTGAAAAATAAAAAGGGAGAAAAAAAGGAGGAAAAGAATAGAGTTGGTCCGATAAGTAAAGAAGAAAAAATATATATATAGCGTAGTGTCAAGGAGGTCTTAGTCCCTGATTTCCATATCTACCATACCCATCGCCAAGCCTACATTACAAGCCAAGAGAAGTCCTATACTGATCCTAGTCCAATTTTCTAAAAGCCAAGGCATAGAAAATAAGGGCAAGCCTATCTCTATTTCTTCTTCCTCATATTTTCCTAATTTTGACGTTTATCCAGGCTCGTATGACGTTGGTTCTTGCTTAGGCTTCAAATCTTTTATAATTTTATTGGTAAGTGATTCTGTTTCTAGTTTGTCAAGTCATTACTTAACCTCCTTAGTTGTAATGACCCTCCAAGTCGTTTCATGAATTTTATTTATTTTTCTTGTTTTAACCTTTCTCGTAGGTTTTACACGTGATTTATAACTTTTGGGGGTGGATAGTTTATGAACGCTCAAATCGTGATCTCCAAGTAGGAGGGCGCGATGATCGTGCAACAAAATAAAATTTATAAGCCCAACGAGTGTCGGGGTCATACCCAAGGGACTTGGGGTAGCTATATATCAATTATAATGGATTTAGTTCAAGGTGAGAGTAATTGCTCAAAACAACAAGTACAAAGATGGGGGAACTAAGAATGTTGTCACAATAATCGCATTTCAATTTAAAAAGCAATAAAACTAAAGCGGGTGTATCAAGTTGACTAGACAACTAGGGATGCATATCTGATACGGCTTTGGTTATGGGATAGGGTGATTATCAATTCATACCTATTCTTGCTTAGTGACATGAATATCATTGGTCATGGGTAAGATTTGCTTATCTCTCGATCAACAATCTTCTATCCGATGATCTCGATTAGAGCATCATCGGTTTGATCAATAAACAACCAATCTAGCTTAAAAAAGTCATACCATCTCTAGCTTAGACTCTTAAATGGGAGAATCCAACGATAAGAGCTATTCATAGCCTCAAATCTGAGTGGAGTCCCAAGTTCCCACTAGGAATTTCACATCCACAACTATGAAATCTTTTCTCAAGCAATCACATAGTCAAGTAATGTAAATTAATGTTTGCAACCACCAATTTTAGGATTAAAACTTGGTGAAATTACTAGACCCATGTCAATTAAGCAATTATAAACAAGAATAGATAACACCCACACCAATTTCTTAAGCACCCATCGTCAATACACCCCTAGACAAGATATTTTAGTCACTTATAGTGAGAGAGAAAGAGATACCAGTTGGGTAATTCAAAATCCCTTTCATTAGAGCTGAATCTCAAGTTGTAGCTTCAACTTAAGTACACAAGTGTTAACCAGGAGAATTAGATTGAAATCTTCTTCTCAATGGAGGTGAAAATCTTGGTCTCTAAGCTAAAAACTCTTCAAAATATTAAGAATGATAAAAGTTATTTACAATTATGCTAAAATAGGCCTTTTATAGTTTCCCAAAACATCACTAAAAATTAGGACAAAAATGCCCTTTGAGAGGTCTGTGGTGCGACGTGCGGTTAGCACATTGTGATGTGCGCGTCGCACACTGCCTCCGATTGAACTAGTGACTTCAGCTAGAATTGGGAGCTCCGTGCGAAGGGGGTGCAGTTTGCACTTCAGGATGTGCGCATCGCACATCGACCGCACCTCATGACAGACTCTTCAGTGACTTTTGCAGCTTGTGCAGAGGAGGTGCATTTTGCACCTCGTACTGTGTATGTCGCACGGCCACCGCATCTCCGGTAAGAATCTTCAGCTTTTCTGAACACTTCACACTTCACTCCTTTTGAGCTCTTTTTGGGTCCATTTCCTTGTTTATCATCATCTATCAAAAGTACATGCATAGACATCAATAAAGGCCATAAGAACCTCTAAATCTATTCAAAACATAGAATAAATTCATGGATATAGAATCAATAAGTTGGTAGATTACCGACTTATCAAACCCCCAAACTTGAACTATTGCTTATCCTCAAGCAAGATACTTACAAGACAAGGAATGAATTATGCTCTAGGCTCAATTAAGTCACAAAAGACTACTCTACACTAAAAATTAAGAAAAAAATAAACAAAAGACTCAAACAACAGACTCAACTACTATGATCTTCTCAAATTGGACCACCACAAATTCAAGGAAATTTATCAATTCAAAACCTTTTCTAACAGGACATCATTTCTCATTCAAAATCAAGGGAATTTAGTCATTTAAAACAAGACATTTAAGCTTCTCAAGTCATTGGCATGGACCGTCAAGGTTTTCCTTGAGATTTGCCACACAACTTGTCTTATTAATTCCTTTCAATTGAAATAGAGACTCTATGTTTCAATTCGAGTGCATGATGCCACTCATCACAAGAGAGAATCCCACTCACAATTATTCAATTCACGAAACACGGGATTATAGGAGAACCAAGAAGACTCTCACTCTCTAAAGGAAGTTCAAGTGCATACGCGTCGAACCATAGACTTACCTTTCATGTATATCGCCACTAATGTAGGGTAGCCAATCTCGGAATCACCAAGGACTTGCGGGTTACAATCTTGGCTAGGGCTAAGGTGAGGATATCATTTGGTTTAAGTGACTACACCTACCTAATGCTCTTTGTTCTCATTTTGAACACCACTCACATTTTTCACTTTCAACTTCACCTTATTTCTCCCTATCACAACCCAAGATTCCTCCTTTTTACTCATGATCATTCAAATTCCTTATACTGCCTTCACTTTGTAGCACCTATTTTTGCTTTTCAATTTTCTCATTGGATTGATATTTTGGAGCAATTTTCAATTCGAAATTAAGGTGCTACCTTGCACTTGAAGTACACTTCTTTTCTTCTCCTCATTTGATCACATGCACCCCCAAACTTAGGCATTTGCCTATGTTGTATTTCGTCCCCCCCCCCCAAACTTAGGCTTTTAGCCTCCATTTTATTTTCAAGCAATTAGGGAGGATGGGTGCCAAAATAGAGGTTCCAAAAAAGTAAAGGTGTTACAAGGTGCCAAAGAATGGTCATAAGCTCAAAAGGGGTTCACTAGGATTTAATGTTGTAGGAAGTCATTTGGGTGAAGTGGCTGTCAAGAAGGGACTAAGGTCATCTTCAAAGCTTGGTCACACCTAGAATTTTGCCTTGAATAACATTCGAGGCAAGTTCTAGATGACACTTATGCACAAGAATCAAGGTAAAGCCTCACCACACAAGGCATCAGGCCACATGACGTCTTTCATTAGCCTCACAATCAATTGGGGCAAATGATTTTTGACAAGGTATTCTGATTTTATTACATAGTAATTTGTGAGTCAATCAAGACAAAGCGAGAGTGTGCAAGTCATGACAATAGAATGCTTTTCCTCGAAAATTCATTTCCCTTCTTCTTTTTATTTTCAAATTAATTTACCACGAGAAATTTTTTGGTGGGCCCATTTTGGGACAAACAACTACGAACTCAATTCTAAACTAAAACTTGGCATTTTCCCTTAAGAAAGTCTCCTCTCAATCTATCATAGGGAAACACAAACCCGGTTCGATACACAAATATAAGAGAAAATAAATAAATTAAAATTAAAATTCTTGCTCCTTGGGAAAGAACTGTGGTAATAAGAAAACCCTCGGAGGTTATTTCTAAACTACTATTAACAAGGCGAAATCCGAAATGCGCGCTCAAGATTAATTCAAAATCAAGCCTCGGCGTAGGCCTTTAGCGTATTTGCAAAGCACAGGTAGTAAGACAATGAAGCATGTAAGACTAACTAGGCAACACAATCTCAATCAACAAAAATAAAGTTCGGCAAGGGCACAAATAAGCTTAAGGTAAAACAAAACATAAAGTAAAACATAATCTAAAGGCCTAGCAAGGGCAATAAACATCACAATCATTCAACTATGCCCGAGAAGGGTGAAATAAAATCTAGCAGAATGTCAACAGGGCTCGACAATGGAAAATAAATGTCTCAAGTCCTCACGGGCACCACCAAAAGAAAGTAAAGCCACCCCCTTCCCATAAAAGGAGCATTTCCCTCAATGCTCATAGTGAAATGGGAAAAAGGGTGGAACTCCCTGGAGGAATAATCCGTCTCATCATCATCCTCAGTAGCAGCTTCCTTATCAAAAGGCTTCTCTGTCACATTATCACCCTGCTCTTGATCTTCGTGACCGGACAATACCTCATCCTCATAGGCTGCAAACAAACCATGCATTGGTCCGAGAATGGAGTAAGGTGGAGGAAGGTGGTTAGATCTGCTTCTACCATAGGTGTTTTTCCTTTCCCCTTGCCCATGTATTTATGGAGAGTCTTAAGAGATTTCTCACAATCTTCCACCTTTTTGCGCAAATTGAGAACACTTTCCACAACTTCTTTCATGGCCCACTTGACTCGCCTTTCAATCAACTCCGGTAGTTTATTAGACAGCTTCCTCAATTGCCTCTCATGATTATAATTTTTGTCAACCAGGTCTTGGAGTTCAATGTTAGATAGTGGCCCCCTAGGCACAATGGCTGGAGGTGTATGTGTTCCCAAAGCAAGAGGAGATGGAGGAGAGGTGTGTATTTCAGCATCAGCGTTATCATTCTCAACTTCTATTGACGCCTCTTCCCTACGCCTTTTGAATCAAGGGGCATCCCGGTCAGTCTTTTTGTCAAGATTTAATACACCAATGGCCGGAGTGGGAGTATCACAGTCGAAGAAAGGAACACCAGCTTGCACACAAAGTTTGCTAATTAGTACCGGAAAGGGAAATGCATCACCACTCCTTCGAGATTTCCTCTTTATTACTAATGCAATGACCTCACCCATATTGATATGGTATCCTACCATGATTGAAGCTACCAGCATGGCTCCATCATGTGTTATCTTTTGGTCATTTTGCAAAGGTATCAGATGGGAGCGCACAAAATCATCCCATAGTGGCCCAGGAATGTGTGTCAGGAGCAATGATAGAGGCAGCCTATTTGATAGGCTTACACTTGAGAAGTAACTTCTCCATGAGGTCAGATGTTGATTCAATTAGATTGCTCCAATAGATGGCATTGATTGCAGCTGGAGTAATCTTGACTTCTTTTCCCCGAACCATAACTGAGTCCAATGCGAGGAATTTCTCACAGCCTCTTTTGTGGCCTTTAGCATCCTGTGAGGTCTGATATGAGGCAAAGAACTCACAAACTAACTCCTTGTAATAGGTTCCTGGCACTTCCTAAAATGGTTGCCACTGACGATTGGCAAACTAAGTGGAAATGTTCAGTAGATTGTCCCCCACTGCATTTAGGTTGAAACTTTATTCCTCATTGAAAGTCCTGCCCCTATCATGATCATAGATAACTTTCATGCCATCCATTCCAAACCAAACTCTCTCATCTTCTGAGACTTGGTCACGGGAATATGATACTTTCTTTATCCCTTTTGCAATTTGCTTGGAGGAGGTGGGAGCTGTTGGCCTGCCTGAGCTTCTCTTGGCGTTACCCCTGTTAGAAGACATACTCTGCATATAGAGATTGTTAGCTAAAAACAATAACAAAACCTAAAAAGAAGTTAGCAAACTACAAAGGATGGAGTGCAAAGTATTGGAAAAATAAAGTAGGTGAATGTCTGCTTGTGCGGACCACATGGGAAATGCACTAGAGAGAGTGCGCATCCCATGTGCTATCACACAAGCAGATAGAATCCTACAAGGATTTTCCATTGAGGTGCGAAGCTGGTGCAATTTGCACCATCAGAAATGTGTGTCGTACAAGATGTCGCCCTTCAGATCAGTAACCTGCTTTATATTTTCAACATGGTGTGGTGCCTCATGCAACCCGCATATCAAGATCTATGCGTATCATGCAGAGCGCACAATGGCACAATTGGAATTTTTAGTTCCTTGTGCTTGTAAGTTCCACATGTGACCCATAGATCAAGATGTGCATAGATACTGGGCACCCCACAACAACCCAATCAACATTAAACAAGGGGGACAAGGGTTATCATGACCATAACTTCCAGGCACTCAGACTTCCCCTAATTCTCATTGACACAATAGCAAGAAAGAAAGGAACTGATTGACTTTACTTAAGATGGACGTTACCCCTTCTATCATTTGGAGCATCAAGCCCTCACTTGGACAATGAATATCCATAATTTCAGCAATAATTAACCCCCTCCCCGCATAAGATCATATACTCCAAATATAATACTAAACAAAAACCATGGGTATACACTCAACGAAATTCAGCCTCAAAATTCAATTTTTAATCAAAACCTCATGACAAACAACAATTTACCCTTAAGAACGACATCACCCAATCTATCATCGGGCCAAATCATTCGTTCATCACAAGTGGGTTACACATAATTCAAGGCTAAAAATTACTACCAATCAACATGCATTACTAAAATTAAAGTTCTACCAAGTTGACACATAGCAATATAATCAATACAACTTAGGATTGGGGACCCAAAATTTTTGGATCTTACCCAAAATCAACATGGCAATTCTACTAAGAATGCTTCACAATATGAGTTCCTAACCTTCATAGAAACAAGTATTTAACATTGGGGAACTTACCATAAGTGAAGATTATGAAGAGAGGAGTGAAAATTGAAGCTTTTTGTTCCTCGATAATTGTGAGCAGCAAAACCTTCCTAGAGAGATGACTACAACGGTGCTGATGGAATGGTGGGGATTGTGGGTGAGATGAGGAGACAATTTTTGGAGAGGTTTGAGGGATTTAGATTGAGTTTTGGGAGAAAATTTTGAGGGTTTGAGGAAAAAGATGGTGGAAGAAGAAGAGAAAAGGTTGTTTTAAACGAAAAAGAAGAAGAAAGGTTGGCCGGGTCATCTTTGGGTCGGGTTGGTCTCCGGGTTAGGTTAATTAAAATTCAAACTTACCACTGGTGTACCGCGATATGCAATTCGCACCAGACAAGGTGCGGATTTCATGGCGTTTTTCACATGCCCCTTTATCTCCCCTGGAATTGCCTGGGCATCTATTTCACCATGCGATGGAGGTGCGATGCTCACTTGGGCTCGTGCGTCTGCACGGCCAACTACATGTTGTCTCCAAATGTTAAAATTTCCTTCAAGCATCTATTTAACCATGTGATAGGTTCTGCGACATGCACAAATGCTTGTGTGGTCTGCATAATCCATCGCACGACCCTTTTTTGCCTTGATTTCCCTTGTTCAATTTTTCCATCCATGCATTCCCTACAAAAACACCAAAAATAACAAAAGATAACCAAAAACAAATAAAGAAACTTGGGTTTCCTCCCAAGCAGTGCTTGATTTAATGTCGCGGCACGACGATACTAGCTCAATCCTCACTCATTCTTTGGGTTGGTGATGTGTCGCTATGCAACGTCCCTTTCATCCTCGGGTTCATTTGGCTTGAGAGGTGGTTTATTTGGGCCTCAAGATGCTTGATTGAGGCTGAGAGGGAGCTCACAGTTTTGTGAAGTGTTGAGACCTCACTCTTTAGCTCGCTCACTCCCGTATTTTTGGTGTCCACCTTCTTAATAACCAAGGACAACATGTCCTCCAACTTGGAATGGCCGAGGTTACTTGTGCTCGATTAGTAGAGAGAGTCTGCCTTGTTTGGAGGGATATAGGGATTCGAACTCCGGTGATTGAAATGATCACCATCCTTGTCTCTAACCTGCCAATTTCTATCTCTTTTTTGTCTCGAATCCAACCTTAGTTCTCCTCCCTTGGAAGATAATACCAGGGATGATAACCCACCAACACAAAACATAGCTTTCCATCAACCACAGTCATGAGCTCATCATCACTAAATTTGATTTTCGATGTACTCACTGCATTCACTGTCTTAGCACCACATGCTCCCATCACATGCTTGGCCATCAAGTCGATTTGTGTCATCATTTTGGCCATTGTCTCATCTCACTCTTCCTACTTTTTCCTCATTTCATTGATCAAGATAGATAAGGGTCCTCCCAAAGTTGCCACATCCGCTTCTCTTGTATGCCAATCTTGATTGGTCTTTGTCATTCGCTCTAACAAAGTTGAGGCTATGGGAAACTCTAAGTCCATAAAGGTACCACCTCTAATATTGTCAGCCACTGATTTATTCATAGAGTTCAATGATCGATAGAAGCTTTGTAGCAGCACATTGTTTGACAACTCATAATTTGGACTAAAGAGAAGCTTCTTTTTGAATCATAGCCAAACATCATGAAAAGGCTTGTTCGGGAGGTGCCTAAAGTTGGTAATCTCATCTCTTAGCTTCATCAGTCGAGATGAAGGAAAGAATCTCGAGGTAAATGCCTCAACTAAATTTGCCCAAGATGTGATGGAGTCATCTGGTAACTCTTCCAACTACGCCGTGGCTTTCCCCGTCAAGGAAAAAGTGAATAGGCACAATCGGATGGACTCTTGGGAAATATGTTGAAAGATGAATGGTTGGCAAATCTCCACAAAATTCCAAATATGCCAGTTGGCATCTTCATGTGCTGCTCCACCAAATAGACCTTTCATTTAGATTAAGTGGAGCATGGTGCTAGTCACATGAAAAAAAATATTTCAAAGCCATGAGGGGTAGGCGGATTGCACCTACACCCCCTTGCATCATAGGCTCAGCCTCATCGGCCTTCATGAAGTCATCAATGCTCTCGTTGTCATCGGCCTCGTTCATCATCTACCCTTCTTAATCACAACACAAATAATAAACAAAAGTAAAAGAAACAATTACTCTCAAGGTGACATCAAAACAACAATCAAAAGTAGCTATCAACTCAATTCCCCAGCAACATCGCCATTTTTGATGAACGCTCAAATTGTGCTCTCCAACTAGGAGGTCACGGCGATCGTGGATCAAAACAAAATTTATAAACTCAATGAGTGTCGGGGTCGTACCTAAGGGACTTGGGATAGCTATATATCAATTGTAATGGATTGAGTTTAAGGTGAGAGTAATTGCTCAAAACAACAAGTAAAATGATGGGGGAATTAGGAATGTTGTCACTACAATCGCAATTCAATTTAAAAAGCAATAAAACTAAAGCGGGTGTATCAAGGTGACTAGACGACTAGGGATGCATATCCGATGGGGAATTGGTTATGGGATAGAGTGATTATCAATTCATACCTATTCTTGCTTAGTGACATGAATAGCATTGGTCATGCGTAAGATTTGCTCATCTCTCGATCAACAATCTTATATTCGATGATCTCGGTTAGAGCATCATCGATTTGATTAATAAATAACCAATCTAGCTTGGGGAAGTCATACCATCTCTTGCTTAGACTCTTAAATGGGAGAATCCGACGATAAGAGCTATTCCTAGCTTCAAAATCTGAGTGTAATCCCAAGTTCCCACTAGTAATTTCATATCCAAAACTATGAAATCCTTTCTCAAGCAATCACATAGTCAAGTAATGTAAAGTAATGTTTGCAACCACAAATTTTAGGATTAAAACTTGGTGAAATTACTAGACCCATGTCAATTAAGCAATTATAAACAAGAATAGATAACACCCACACCCATTTCTTAAGCACCCATCATCAATACACCTCTAGACAAGAGATTTTAGCCACTCATAGTTAGAGAGAAAGAGATACCAGCTAGGTAATTCAAAATCCCTTCCATTAGAGCTGAATCTCAAGTTCTAACTTCAATTTAAGTACACAAGTGTTAACCAAGAGAATTAGATTGAAACTCTCTTCTCAATGGAGGTGAAAAACTTAGTCTCTAAGCAAAAAACTCTTCAAAATATTCAGAATGATAAAAGTTATTCACAATTGTGCCTGAATAGGCTTTTTATAGTTTCCCAAAACAACACTAAAAAATAGGACAAAAATGCCCTTCGGGAGGTGTACGGTGCGATATGCGGTTCACAAGTTGTGATGTGCGCATCACACACTGCCTCCGGTTGAATCAGTGACTTCATCTAGATTGCCTCAGGATGTGCGCATTGTACATCGACCGCACCTCATGACAGACTCTTTAGTGACTTTTGCAGCTTATACGGAGGAGGTGCGTTTTGCACCTCGGCCTGTTCATGTGGCACGACCACCGCATCTCTGGTCAGAATCTTCAGCTTTTCTGAACACTTCACACTTCACACCTTTTGAGCTCTTTTTGGGTCTATTTCCTTGTTTATTATCATCTATCAAAAGTATCTACATAGACATCAATAATGGCCATAAGAACCTCTAAATATATTCTAAACATAGCAATAATTCATGGATATAGGCTCAATAAGTTTATAGATTACTGACTTATCAATAATATGGACCTCAAGGTATTCGGGAGCGACTTAAGTCATTTATTGGAATCTTGAGTTTTAAGGAAGTTAAGTTTGACTGTGGTTAACCTTAGGTCAAGACGACCTCATATTGGTGTTTTAGTGTTTCCAATAGGTCCAAAACGTGTTTTTTAGTCAATTTACATATTTGATTTGTTTCCTTCGAGTCCCAAATAAATTGTGAGGGTCTATTTGAAGTTTAACTATTTTAGATAATTAATTTAATTAATGATTAATGGGTGAAACTCTAGCTATTTTAGATAATTAATTTAATTAATGATTAATGGGTCAAACTCATAAGTTAATTACTCTTGTGACCTATATACATAATAAAATAAAATAAAAGAGGATTAAAACTAGTAATAGTTTTTTTTTCTTAAACCTTCAAATCAGTAAGAGAGTAAAATATTTCTCGACGGCGAAGAGCTGTTACAGTGTCGAGGCAACGAAACTCCAACTTTCAGTTATCAATTAATGCAATGATACATGGATATTTAACGTTAATCATATAGTATTGTTGGTTACTTGGTGCATATATATTAAAAGGAAAAGAAACTGTAGAGTGTCTAGCAATCATAGCGTAATAATGATTCAATCATTGAGTTAAAGAAAGTGATAAGAATTATACTAATAATTGGCCATAATGATGATGATGTGAGGTAGAGTTATATTTCTGATGTTCATTCTGGTGCCCAATTTATATAGGTTAAATAATGGTTTGATGATGACTTAATAATGACAAATAAAATAATGATTAGCCAATCATTGATAGTTAAAATAGATGAGTAATGGTTCTTATGTATCATTTGAGAATTTTGCAATTAATCTTTATCGTGTTTAGGTTTGCTTTACAGAAATTTTCTATGATTATCGATACATTTTTGGCAAATTAGGTTTTCGGCCTAGGGTTCTCAGAGTAAGAATTCTTAATTTGAGGGTCGAATAATGATTCATTTTAGCTAAAATTTGACGTGCTAGTTATTATGCATTTGAATAGATTTTGATCGTTCGGAAGCGTTACGTAAGCGCAAGTTTGTTACTTAACACTTGGGCTTTTGAGGCAAGTAGCGATTTCTAATTTCTTTCTGAAGTGTTAATTTTATTGTATTGAATGAACTTAAGGGTAATTGGTAATGAAGGGGTCCCGTATAAATGAGATAACGAGCATTTATAGGGGCACCGATGCTATGCTATGGAAAATTCTCACTTAAATTATTATCGGTTGATAGAATCTCATAAGTTGTGATACAATTGAACTTTTGAGACTCATGAATTATGTGAACTTGATTTTGATTGATAAACTCATTTATTGTACTTGATCATACACATCCATTCATACCACTCTTATTATTGCATGATAATTATTGGTTGATATTGACCATTGAGTTATTTGTAAAATACATATTCTTATTAAGCCGATGGGAAATGGTTCCATCAAGTGAAATCATGCAAAGCCGATGGGAAATGGTTTTTGTGGGTCATATTATGCTAATGGAAAATGGTTTTGGCGGATCTTATTATGCCGATGGGAAATGGTTTCAACGGGTTTTATTGTGCCGATGGGAAATGATTTTGGCGGGTATATACCAATTTACTTTTGGCCAGTGCATTACATTGCATTACGTTTCATCTACATTGCACTTTCTATTGAATTGTTCAAGATACGTGCCTTATTCGTTATGTTATGGTGACTTACATTTTGGTAAGGTTTACTTGAAAAAAAGAAAAACCTTTAAGATACATCTCGTTATAATTTCTAGAAGGAGTTAGTAATTAAAGATTGTTGAGTATATGTGTTTCCCGTACTCAGTCTATACTTGATATACCTTTTCGCATGTAGGAACTGAGGCAGTAACTAGGAATACTTGACTTGTTATTTGTGTTCGAAGCTGTTGCGGTTAGGATTCAAGGTGAGCTGCTATTTTCGACAGTATTGGATTCTAAAGATTCTTTAAGTTTTCTGTCTTACTTTCTTCTAGACAGTTGTTTTAGTTTTCACAGACTTGTTTCATATTCGTAGATGATCTTGTACTGGTGTCACTAGGTCTTGGGGTAGTTTGGATTTGAACTCGTTATTTTCGCATTTATAAGAGTTGGTTGTTACTTTTACATTGCTTTCACATTATTTATATTGTTAAATGATTAGTAAATGAAAGGGGTTCACTTACGGGGATGATGGGTGCCCTTACGGTATAGTGTGATTTTGGGTCGTGATAATATGGTATTAAAGCATGGTTCATAGGCCCTACTGAGTACAAGAGCAGAGTCTAGTAGAGTCTTGTGGATCGGTACGGAGACGTATGTTACTTATCTTCGAGAGGCTATAGGACTTTAGGAAACTTTCATTTTGTTATTCCTTATCGTGTGTATATGATTCACTTTAAGGTCTAAACTTCTTTGTTCCATTCTCTCACCATTGGTGAGGACACGTTCTCAAGTTTGCACACCAACAATGATGAATGATGTAACATGATATAATGCAATATATTGTGACGTTGTTAGAAAGATAATTAGCTAAGAAGCATTGTAATTTTGAACAATGCAACTGATGATGCTAGGCAAAGTAAGAAGTTAAACTAACAATCAAGAGAGTCACCCTAATCACTCACTAATTCCTTAAGGGAATTACACTAAGCCTTACACTAGCAACTACAAGTTTTAGAGTATCAATCTTCAATATGCAAAAACTAGTCTTCCAAAATGAAGAAAAGCTACTACTTATACTAGGGAATAAGAAGACACTAGATATTACAATTTTTCCCTTAATGAAGTAAGGGCCTTGTTTGGTTGCCTTCTTTTGGGAATTCTTGAATTCCTCCTTCCACCTCACTTTAATGAACCACCCACACATTGTATGCTTTCCTTTGGGATTCTTCAAGCTTCTCCAATGCTTCCCTTTTCATGAACATTGCTTGAAGGTCTTGGAGCTCTTTAGCTTGACTACGTGTGAAAGTCCTTTAAGGATAAGTGCCATCCAAGATAGTACCATCCATGCATTCCAATCTAGTATCATCCTCCCCTTCTTGAAAATGATTCATCCTCAAATCCAATGGATCACCTACAACACAAGGATAAAGATCACTAACATTGAAAACATTATGAACATTATACTCACTTGGTAAGTCAATCATGTATGCATTGTCATCTATCCGCTTGAGCACTTTGAAGGGTCCGTCTCCCCTTAGGCGTAGCTTTCCTTTTCGAACTTGTGGGAACCTCTCCTTTCGTAAATGAACCCACACCCAATCTTTCGAGTAGAAAATCACTTCCTTTCTTCCATGATTCTTTCGGTTGGCCACCTTTGAATTGTTCTTTTCAATGGCCTCTTTTACCTTGGAATGAATGTTCATCATCTCCTTTGCTCTTTGTTCAGCATCTAGGCTCACAACAACATGGCTAGACAAAGGAGTCATAGTTAATGGAAACAAAGGCTTAAAGCCATAACATGCTTCAAATGGGGACATTCCAATAGAAGAGTGGAAAGACCGGTTATATGCAAATTCTATCAAGGGTAAATGGTCTTCCCAAATGGTTGGGGTGCCCCTAATCATACACCTAAGCATGCTTTCAAGAGTCCAGTTGATTACTTTGGTTTACTTTGGTTTGTCCATCCGTTTGAGGATGACAAGAAGTAGAAAACATGAGTTTGGTACCAAGTATACCCCATAGATTCTTCCAAAAATGACTAAGAAATTTGGAATCCCTATCACTAACAATGATTTAAGGGACTCCATGCAATTTAAGCATATTAATGACAAACAAGGATGCTACATAGGATGCATCATCATATTTATGGCATGGAATGAAATGAGTCATTTTAGAGAACCTATCCACTACCACAAATATGCTATCATGTCCTCTTTTAGTCCTAGGAAGTCCTAAAACAAAATCCATAGAAATGTCCATCCATGGACCACTAGGAGTAGGAAGAGGGGTATACTTACCTTGAGGCCGAGTCATGGATTTGGCTTGCTTGTATTCGAGACATCGTCCACAAATCCACTCCATATCATGCTTTATCTTTGGCCAATAAAATTGTTCCATAAGGATGTCAAGTGTCTTGGGTACTCCAAAGTGCCCATCAAACAACCACTATGAGCTTCCTTTACAAATAACTCTCTCCATGAACTCATGGGCACACAAACTCGCCCATTCTTGAACAAGAATCCATCAACTAATTGGAACTTATCAACCCGCTTCCCTTGACTAAAACAATCAAAAGTTTCTTTGAAATCGGAATCCATAGAATAGAATCCCTTCAAGCTTTCAAATACCATCATTTTAGAATCCAAGGTGTTGACCAATACAAACATCCTTGATAGAGCATCCGCTACTACATTCTCTTTGCCTTGCTTGTAGTTGATCACATATGGAAAGGTCTCAATGAATTCAACCCATTTGGCATGTTGCTTGTTCAACTTGGATTGGCCCTTAAGATGTTTCAAGGACTCATGATCGGTCCTTATCACGAACTCTTTGTGCCACAAGTAGTGTTGCCAATGAGCCAATACCCTCACAAGTGCATATAATTCCTTGTCATAAGTTGAGTACCGAAGAGTAGCTCCCTTTAGTTTTTCACTAAATTAATCCAATGGTTTTCCCTCTTGCATCAAGACACCACCTATCCCAACACCCGAAGCATCACACTCTATCTGAAAAGCTTTATCAAAATTAGGTAGTTGGAGTAATGGGGAGGAACTCAACATGGACTTCAATGTTTGAAAGGACTTCTCTTGTTCTTTCCCCACACAAAAGGTACATCTTTCTTGATCAATTCGGTTAATGGGGAAGCAATTGAACTAAAACCCTTCACAAAACTCCGGTAAAAGCTCGCCAACCTATGAAAACTTCTTACCTCGGTTGCATTGGATGGGGTCGGCCAAGTCTTGATTGACTCCACCTTTTATTCATCAACCTCTATACCACTTGCACTAAACACAAAGCCCAAAAATACTACCTTTTCAACACAAAAAGAACACTTCTTGAGATTCACGAATAACCTTTCTCGTAACAAAACATCAAACACTTGTTTCAAATGGCCTACATGCTCTTCAATTGTCTTGCTATACATAAGTATGTCATCAAAGTACACAACCACAAACTTGTTGATGAAGGGTTTTAGAACATGATTCATCAACCTCATGAAAGTTCTTGGAGCATTAGTCAAACCAAATGGCATCACAAGCCATTCATACAACCCAAATTTTGTTTTGAAAGCTGTCTTCTATTCATCACCCGGTTTCATTCAAATTTGATGGTACCCACTCCTAAGATCAACCTTTGAGAACACACTTGCTCCACAAAGCTCATCCAATATGTCATGAAGTCTAGGAATTGGATTCCTATACTTGATTATAATCTTGTTCACGGCTCTACAATCAATGCATATTCTCCAAGTACCATCTTTTTTGGGAACAAGGATAACCGGTACGGCACACGGGCTTAGGATTTCTTTGTTTAATCCCTTTTCAAGGAGTTCTTCCACTTGCCTTTGTAGCTCCTTTGTCTCTTCCATATTACACCTATAGGCTGGTCGGTTGGGAATTTGTGACCCCGGCATAAAGTCAATTTGGTGCTTAATTCCCCTCAAGGGTGGTAGTCCCTCAGGCATCTCATTCGAAAATAGTTCATCATAGTCGTGCAAAAAGGAAGAAACAATACTAGGCAAAATGCTAGTATCTTGGTTAGCATGCAATAAAAGATTGGTGTTGACAAGGCACACTAAAAAGCATTGCTCATCCACACCCTTTAGACAATTGTTTGGCTTGGCTATCATACACATGTTCTTCTTATTTTTAGCCAAGTCACTTCCCTCTTTTGAAACAATGGTGTAAGTTTCACCTTCACTCTTCGCTTCTTCCACCCTTATTCTCTCCGGAAGCTCCTTCATAGCCCGATAGTCCTCACTCACTTGGTATGGGGTGAGAGGTGCAAGTACAAATTTCTTACCGTCAATCACAAAAGAATACTTGTTGGTCCTTCCATAGTGCACAACATCTCTATCAAATTGCCAAGGCCTCCCCAACAATACATGACAAGCTAACATGGGTACCACATCACAAATCAACTCCTCATTGTACTTGCCCACACTAAATTGAATACTTGCTCTTTTGAGGACCTTCATCTCTCCACTCTCATTGAGCCATTGTAGCTTGTACGGGTTGGAATGCCTTCTTGTTGGAATTTGCATATGCTCCACCAAATAACTACTCACCACATTAGTGAAACTCCCACTATAAATAATCAAAGAACACACCTTATCTTGGATCTTGCACCTAGCATGAAACAGATTCTCCCTTTGGTCAAGTTCTTCTTTGGCAAGGGCTCCCATAATTCTCCTCACAACACATGAGAGGTTGGTATTTACCTACAACTCTTCATTATCATCAAGTAGGGGTTGCCTCCTTTCCATGAAGCAAGCAAAATTTACCCTCTCATCCAACCTTTCTTCCTCATCCCCCGAAGATACTCTCTCCCCTTCACCTTTATCCCCCTCTCCCTTACTTCTTTCATCATGCTCATCTTAATTATCAGTTTTATACCCATCACGGAAAGCAACAATTGTCCTTCTATTAGGACACTCACTAGCAATATATCCCCTCCCTTGACATCCAAAGCATTGGACGGTAGAGGGTCGAGGAATGTTTGGTTTTTTCAAAGTTACCTCCTTTCGTTTTGTCATTCCCTTTGGCTTTTTAATCAACCTTGACTTGAGTGTCTTGACCACTACCGTTAGATGATTATCGAGGAGTTGGAGTCTTCCACTTATCATTGTTTTTACTTTATGAGGAAGTTGGAAAACTCTTGGCCTTGTATGTCTTCTCATCTTCCAAATCCATTTCGACCTTAGAGGCATCATGGAAAGCCGATTCAAGATTCTCATAGTGTTTAAGTCTCATAGGCTTCAAGATATCGGGCCTCAAGTTTGCCATGAATCGTATCACCGTGTATTGCATATGCTCCTCAAGCTTGGACTTCATTCTCAAGTTCTCAAATTCATCATAGTATTCTTCAACACTCGCCTTGCCTAAGCATGTACACCTTCTTGAGAGCTTCTTGGTAGTAATCCGAAGTCAAATACCTATACTCCATTAGACCAACCAACTCATTTCAAGTGGGCAACTCATAGATATGACGACTCTCTCTTTCCCTCCTATTGGATTCCCACCATGTGTAAGCATATCCCTCGAATTGAGTGAGGGCATACTTCTCTTTCAATGATTCCGAGATGTTATTAGTAAGGAAAATCCGTTCACTTTGTAGTTTCCATTCAAGAAATTAATCGGGGTCACTACTTCCCTTGAACTTTGGAAGTGTAACCTTGATCATGTTCAATCCCCTATCTTGATCATTCCTTTCTCCATACCTAGCTCCTCTATTCCCCATCCTATCTCCTCTATTCCCATAGCGTTGACCTCCTATTCCTTGGTCCAACCCCAAGTCCCGAGGCTGGACCCCTTCTCTTGGCCCTTCATAGCCATCTCTACCCCCATGCTCCCAAAACTCATCATTGTTGTGATCTTCATTCATGTCATCATAGAGAGGATTTTGAAATTGGTGGTTTGGGTAGGGTGTTTGTGTGGTGTTTCGTGGAGGTGATATGTAGGAATCATGTAAGGATGCATTTGATGGATTTCAGAGTGGAGTTTGGTATAGAACTTGGTTTGCCACAAAAGAACTGTTCTCTTGTGGAGGGAGATAGGGTTTTGAATGTGGATGTGGATGTGGTGTTGGTTGCCTTGGGTAGTTTGAAGGGTTGTTTGTTTGGAAGGTGGGTTGTTGGAAGTTTTGGGTTCGATTTTGTGGAGGGTAACATAGTTGGTGAGCTTGCCCCGGAGTAATGGTGGTGGATTGCACTGATGCTCGCCTTGCCTCCTCATTTTTGACTTGGAGTGTCTTCCCTCTATTCTTATTTTCCACCCGTACCAACCTTTCCTCCATACCTCCTAACTTCCCATTCATTTCTGCCATTTGTTTGGAGAGGTGTGTAAGAACCTCCATGAGGTTCTCCGAGCTCTCCCCAATTGGACTTGCACCGTGGTGGGACATTGTACCTACAAAACTCAAAAATCAAGGTTAGTAGTAAAAGTCTCACGTCCCTGGTATGTAACTCTCAACTCACCTCATATGGCGTCTCAAAATTGATAGTGAACTAGCTCCGCTCAATCAACTCAAGGTCATCTATCCTTTGTGGAGGAGTGGATTCTTGTAACTCTTTAAAGACTCTAAATGGACTTGGGCGGTTAACAGATTGACATTTCACCCTCTGCGAGACAAATATATCGAACGAATCAAGGAATTAATCAACAAAACAAGACAAGAAAGAAGAAGCACGAAAGAATTCGGACTCAAGAATTAAGTAACAAAAGTAGGAGAAACTACTTGTTGTTGCTTAATTTGGAGAATCAAAGAGATGATTTGATGTTTAAAAACTAGTTAACAAGTAATTAAAGATGTTAATTAGTTGTTAAATAGTTGAGAAATCTAAGAAAAATGAGTGTAGAAGAAGAAGTTTGAAGTTCCAACACTTAGAAAAAATTGGGGTCTTAAAAGTTCCAACACTTAGAAAAATGAGCTCAGAATTGGCTCAAATTTTAGGATTAGCTTCCCCTTAACGTAGAGAACAAACCCCAATGATTTTTAAGCTCCAATTCCTCCTTAATCAATAGACCCACTTTCAAAGTTTGTAAAGCTTTAAAAGCTCAAAACACTTTAATGGCAACTCCACTTCTACAACTCCAAATCGCACGAAATTTGAAATTTAGACTCAAAAAACACTAGGGAACAAGGATCTAGTGTCAAAAACAAGAAATTAAACAAGAAAAATTTTGGGATTTTTTTTTTTTTTTTTTTTTGGATTTTGAAGATATCAAATTCCCAAGACTTAGATTTGTGGAAACAAACCTAAACTGAGCTCTGATACCAAATGATAACGGAAATTAAGCAAACAAGAAAGAAGGAGGAAAAGATATGAGAATTAATAACTAGGAATTGAAATTATGGGCAACAAGGGGCTAAAACCCTCACCTCCCAAATGATTCCAACAACTAGAAACTAATTCAACTCAACTAATCAAGGAAAACCAAATGAAATCCACAAGTGGGAGACCTTCAATTAATTAAGCAAAGAAGTTAAACTAACAATCAAGAGAGTCACCCTAATCACTCACTAATTCCTTAAGGGAATTACACTAAGCCCTACACTAGCAACTACAAGTTTTAGAGTATCAATCTTCAATATGCAAAAACTAGTCTTCCAAAATGAAGAAAAGCTACTACTTATACTAGGGAATAAGAAGACACTAGCTATTACAGTTTTGCCCTTAATGAAGTAAGGGCCTTGTTTGGTTTCCTTCTTTTGGGAATTCTTGAATTCCTCCTTCCACCTCACTTTAATGGACCACCCACACATTGTATGTTTTCCTTTGGGATTCTTCAAGATTCTCCAATGCTTCCCTTTTCATGAACTTTGCTTGAAGGTCTTGGAGCTTTTTAGCTTGACTACGTGTGAAAGGCCTTGAAGGATAAGTGTCATCCAAGATAGTACCATCCATGCTTTCTAATCTAGTATCAGGATGTCACCATGAGGATGTGCATTGACTACCAATAGTTGAACAAAGTGAGAATTCAGAACAAGTATCCCATTCTATGTATTGACGATTTATTTGATCAACTTTAGGGTTCTTTGGTATTCTCTAAGATTGGTTTGAGGTATGTTTACCATCAGATATCACTAAGGTAGAGGATATCTCTAAGATAACCTTTAGGACCCATTATGGTAACTATGTGTTCTTGCTTATGTCTTTTGGGCTGACCAACGCCCAAACAATATTCATGGTATTGATAAATAGGGTGGTCAGGCCCTATCGAGATATTTTCGTTATTGTAACACCCTAAAATTTGATCCGGATTTTAAACTTAAGAAATGTGCTAATTTTGAACTTTTCAGAAATTAGGGGCCTAAATCATGGACCATGGTTTGAACCATGAGTCATGAAGTGATCCCATGGTTCCAGTCTGCTGGTTCAATCTCTGGTATGAGAACCATGAGTTAGTTCTATGGACCGTGGTTCTAACTACGGTCCATCCTGTGAACTCATGGAATCAGATCAGAGGGTCGACAAGTTCCCCAGGTTTCAAGATTGGTTTCTACGACCCGTAGTTTGAACTACGGACTGTCCTGTAACTCGTAGAACTTGATTCAGAGGACTTCATGTTTCCCAGAAATTATGGCTCAGGTCTACAGGCCGTCATTCAGTTGATGAGTCATCCTGGTGACTCGTAGTTTACCTTCTACAACCTGACTCTTTGGCCAGGAATGACGGATGGAAACCACGAGCCATGGTTTGGTCTATGATTCATGGAACCGATCTGTGGTCCCTAAAAGTCAACTTTTTCCAGCTTTTTCCTAATTATTTCCCAGGGGTATTTTAGTCATCACTCACCCTTTTAACTCCTAAATCATATCGTTTTGTCTATTTCTAGAAAGGTTCTCACCCTTATTAGCCAAAGTCCCTTCTCAAATCTTTACTCTTCTCCCAAAAAGGAAAAGAACTCCTTCAAGATCCAATTCTCAGGCTCCAAGATCAAGTATCCTTCTTTTCAATTTCAAGTGGGTTAACTTTAATCAAGGTATCTGGGTATCCAACAATGGGTTCCTTTCACCCTTGTGCCCAAAACCCCCAATTCTTTTTTTGAATTATCAACTTGTGAAATAAGGGTTTTGATCTAAATTGGGGAAAAACTTATGAAATCAATTTCTAAGCATCAATTCATGGTTTCGTATGGCTTATTTATGATTTGATTAAGATTCCTTAATTGTTTTTAAAAGCTCATGCATTAAAGTTGTTTTCTAGTATAATTCCATTGAATTGCATGTTTTCAAGTGAAAGTTTACATGTTTAGATAATATGTCATTATGTATTTATAAAATTGCATGCCTAATTCTTCAAGTATGAATTTAAGAAGGAAAAATATGTTATGAATTATGGCTATGCTAAGTATCAAGAGCTTATGATATGAGAATTGCATGATACCCGATGTGTTTTCATGCTTTTCAATAAGATTTGGCATGAGATTGTACCACTATGAATATATGAGTTATATGTACATGTTTTGGGAGTAGTATTTAGCACCGAGCGACGAGGGTTTGATTATCCAAGTCTATAACTACGTTACCAGCATGGGATATGAAGTGCCCTATGGGCTTATGAGAGTGGTTCCACATCTTAATTATGGTGTCTTGTGCTTTAGCGGGCATTAGGGAAGCTTTTCCAAGTAGGGTTATATAGTTGGGTATGGTGACTCGTTCCTTGGCACGGTTCAAGTCAGCTTTGCTAACTAGGGTTATATAGTTAGATTCGATGTAGCTCACATGGTCTATTGTCGATTATAAGGAACTCCTGTATGAATGTTTTGACTTGTTTAAGCTTATGCTATTTATTGAAGTTTTGACTCTTATCTCATGTTTACCACTCAAGTTATGATGTGCACTTATGATATTCTATTTTTGCATGAACTCAGTTTTAAGTATGTTTTCATCATATTCATGCATATCTCATATGCTCAGTACATCCTATAGTACTGACGTATATTTTGCACTGTATCCTTTGATGATGCAGATTCAGGGTCATTCCCTCAATTTTGTGGCTAGATCTTGCCAGAGGCCCAGTTTCTAGTGGTGAGACCTCATTATCGAGGGCCAGTATTAGACCAATCTCCCTTATGTTGTTTTTCGAATTTCTCAAGCTAGTTGGGGTCTTGTCCCATCAGCTCTTATGATAGTTAGAGTCTTCATACATAGCTACACTTGTTTTCCATTGTATGAAGTTGATACGTCTTAAGCCTTGTCCTTATTTAAGTTATGGTTGCCTATTTGTATCTAGTATGCTTCCTCTATGTTTTTTGAATTGAATTCTACATATGCTACGACAAAGGGTTAATCTGGAGCACTTGTGTTTCGGATCTTGTGTTACGTCTAGGAGGTAATCTCAGGGCATGATAGTTATAGTCTTCATTGATGATATTTTGATCTACTCTCATAGTAGAGAGGAACATGAGCAATATTTGAGAATTGTGCTTTAGATTTTGCAGAAGAAGAGACTTTATGCTAAATTTTCCAAGTATGAGTTCTGGCTTAGTTCTGTGACACTTTAGGGGCATGTGGTGGCCAAGGATGGTATTATGGTTGATCCAAAAAATATTAAGGTTGTTAAAGATTGGGATAGACCTACTTCACCTACCGAGATTCAGAGTTTTGTGGGCTTGGCTAGTTATTACAGATGGTTTCTAGAAGGTTTCTCAACTATTGCATCTCCTTTGACAAAACTAACTTGGAAGAATGTGAATTTTCAATGGTCTGAGAAGTGTGAGGCAATATTTCAAAAGCTCAAGACATTGTTGACTTCATCCTCGATCTTGAACTTGCCAGTGGAAGGTGAAGGTTTCATAGTGTATTGTGATGCTCCATGGGTTGGTCTTGGATGTGCTTTGATGCAGAAGGATAAGGTCATAGCGTATGCTTCGACGCAATTGAAGGTTCATAAATGGAATTACCTTACGCATGACTGGAAGTTAGCAGCGATGGTTTTTGCTTTGAAAATTTGGAGGCATTACGTATATGGTGCATTGTGAGGTATTCACGGATCATCGCAGTCTTCAATATTTTTCACCCAGAGGGATCTAAATTTGAGGCAGAGGATATGGTTGGAGCTACTTAAGGATTATGACATCACCATTTTATATCAACCAGGAAGGCAAATGTGGTAGCATATGCTTTGAGTAGGAAGTCAGTTAGTATGGAGAGCTTGGCTATATTGCAAGTGGAGGAGTGTCCTTTGGCCATAGATGTTCAATCCTTGGCTAATAGCTTTGTGAGACTTGATATTTTAGAGCATGGTAGTGTTCTTGCTCGTGTTTAGGCACAATCTCTCTTATTGGATGAGATTAAGGCTAGACAGTTCGAAGATGAGAAATTGAAGATCATTCGAGGTAAAGTATTAAAGGGTGAGGCCAAAGAAGCTATTTTGGATTCGGAGGGTGTTTTGCAAATTAAGGGTCATATTTGTGTTCCTAGAGTTGGCAATTTGACCAAGTTGATTATGGAGGTGGCTCATAGCTCTAGATATTCTATTCATTCGGGAGTACAAAAAATGTATCATGATCTGAAGAAGCATTACTGGTGGTATCGAATAAAGAGGGATATTATAGAGTATGTCTCTCGATGTTTGAACTGCTAGCAGGTTAAGTATGAGCACCAGAGGCCAGGTGGTACAACTCAGAGGATGCCTATACCTAAGTTAAAGTGGGAGCGAATTGCTATGGATTTTGTGGTAGGATTTCCATGGACTTTGAGAAAGTTTGATGTTGTTTGGGTAATCGTGGATAGATTGATGAAGTCTGCTCACTTTGTGCCTGTTCAAACTTCATACAATGCAAATATATTGGCTAGGATTTACATCCAGGAGATAGTGCCTCTGTATGGTGTTCAAATTTCTATTATTTTAGACCGATGGCCAGTCCGAGTGGACCATTCATGTGTTGCAGAATATGCTATGGGCATGCATAATTGATTTTGGTGGTCATTGGGACCAATTCTTGCCATTAGTGGAGTTTGCTTAAAACAATAGTTACCATTCTAGTATTCAGATGGCCCCGTTTGAGGCTTTGTATGGTAGGAGATGTCGTTCTCTGATGGGTTGGTTCAATGCATTCGAGGCCAGGCCTTGGGATATAGATTTGTTGAGAGTTTTATTAGATACGGTTAAGTTAATTTAGGATAAACTTCTTACATCTCAGAGTAGACAAAAATGTTATGCAGATTGGAAGGTTCGTGATTTAGAGTTCATGGTTACGAAGAAGGTTTTATTGAAAGTATCACTTATGAAGGGTGTTATGATGTATGAGAATAATGGCAAGTTCAATCCTATATTCATTGACCTATTTGAGGCAATTTGGCGTATTAATGAAGTGGCTTATGAGCTGGCTATATATGCCACCTGACTTATCAGGTGTTCATCCAGTATTTCATATTTCAATGTTAAAGAAATATCTTGGTGATGGTTCCCATATGATTTAATGGGACTCGGTGCCAGTTGGACCAAGGTCAGGCATTTGAGGAAAAGCCTATAGCTATTCTAGATATGCAGGTTAGAAAGCTGAGATCTAAGGAGATATCATTTGTCAAGGTACAGTGAAGGCATCGTCCTATGGAGGAAGCCACTTGGGAGGTTGAATCCACCATGCGGAGCAAATATGCTCATCTCTTTGAAAGTCCAGGTACCTTTTTTCTCTTTATGTTCAAGGGTGAGCTGTCACGACCCAATTTCTCAGTCATGATGGAACCTACAACTCCTAAGTAGGTGAACCAATCCCCGTAGCCCAGAATGATTAGTAATGGTCTACTAGGTTACAGTTAAGCGGAAGAAATGATATAATCAAGTGGAAGCAAAGGAATGAGATGAAAAGATAGATAACAAGAATACATATACATATGCGGAAAGCTAAACCAAACCCCAAAACCTGGTGTCATAGTATAGAGCCGGAAATACATATAAAGAGTACAAAGCATCCAAAATAATATATACACAACTGTCTCTGAGTAGTAACAGCGTACATGATACAGAAGATAAACAAAAGCAAAGCTTTGGTCGCCAAGAGCTCACCCTCAGTCTGGATAGTCCAAAAGATCTCCAAGCACGAATCCCACAGTCTAGCAGTGACGGCCCACACTAGGATCTTCACCAGAAGATGTAGAGTGTAGTATGAGCACCAATTATAAAGCTATCGGTACCCAGTAGGTATCATAGACCGACTGGGCACATATAAAATAAAAGAGCAGTAATAAACAGAATAGAAAACAATTAGTCACAGACGGCAACGAATAAATACACAGAAACTAGCACACAAGGAATACAAGCAGGAACAATACATATGGCTAGCTAAAAGAATACACATCACAGGCGAAGGAAAGAAACACGTACTCAGGATCCTTGCAACAAAAAGAATATGAAGAAGAGTTTAGAAAGAAGGTGGTATACCGGTAACCTCAACGAATAAAGAAGAAGAGGAAGAAAACAAAAACATGCTTGGTACAAGGAACGATAACCCAACTAAACATGCAACCTCAAGTTAATAATTCAACAGTTGGAAGCCAAAGATAAACCTTAACAATATCCCAATCTCACTAGAAACCATAACAGGAACCAATACTGTGATATAATAACAATAAGTCTAAGAATAATCCCACGGGCCCCATACACCCAAGGAATACAAGCAAGTAAAGACAAACCCTTTGGTAGCCCATACTACCGGAGCGTACAATCAATAAAAAGCAAACAAGGGTGGAACCTCACACAAATGAATGATATGCCAAATCAAGTGTAACTGCAGTGTCAATATGTTACCCCCTCCGGTGCCCCAAAGGTCCAATAAATGCGGGATCCATGGAAAGACTTCTCCCGAGTACATCTACTCCGCCGTACACCCCTACCCCCAGTCACCCTTTTTCTCGTAGCACTTGGTCTTGAATGGAAGGGTCCATGGAGTTCTTCTCATAGACCATATACTACACTTTAACCTCAAAATATCAGTCCAGAATGCCACCGGATCCAAACTAGTACTCAAATGCTCAAAATGCATGCCTGAATTCCATCCAGGTCTAAATAAATGAAATAAGTCTCATAAACCCCCTTCAAGGGTTCCCGGGCGTATCCGGGTCTAGAACAGTAGTAAATCAAGTTCGATGCTCCGCTTTACCAAGTCTAATATCATTTCACATCCATAATAGGGTCAATCTAGCAACTCAGTTCAACTGGATCTAATGTATAGTAGGAAAACTGTAACAAATCTTTCTTTTACTTTCCTTACCCCAAGAAGATCCATTAAGTTGATACCAAACCATTTCATAATCAATTTTACCAAAAATAAGCCCCACGGGCCATGCAAGATTTAGAAATCATCAAAAGAAGGCCCGAAGCCAAAACCGTAGTAACAATTATGAAGAAAACCCATTTATATGAATGATAAGGGCATGCTCAATCACAATCAATATCCCAAAGTCTCACAATCAACCTATCGGCCCTGCACAGGCTACAATTATTCTACAACACAGATAACCAGCTCTTTAACAATAAATACGATGTCCGGGACTCACGAACATTCCTAATTTGCCACCATCTATGTTCCAGAGTCAATATAAGGCCACACAGGACCACAAGGGTTATAATATCATCTATTGCAAATACTACAACCATACGAGAAAGAAGATGAATCGGACATGAATAAAGCGGTCAAGGTCTTGGTACCAACTAGTAAACCCAACCCAAGGATGCCCATTAGTATAATTTTATCCTATATATGCAAAGTCTAAAGAGTTTAAACTGTAACCGACCTATCTTCCAGTGACAAGCTGCTGGGATAACGATAGCCAAGTCCAAATTGCTCTGAGATGCCCCAAATGATGATCAAACTATCACACTCATAAATAATATATCAAGACGAGTCTAATGATACCCATAATGCTATAATAAAAGTAAGGCCAAAATTTAGGTCACCGATGAGTCGGCGGGCCCTGCAACCCTGAACCAAAATTGAATAGAAGCATGATGACCACAATCATGCCAAGAAGACATGCTCCAAAATTGAGCAATTTTGGCCAAGAAGAAGACACCAAAATAGCCCGCACAAGAAAGGGCTTAAATTTGGAATTTGAAAACCATTATAGGAATTAGAGCAAGGAAGCTTACCAAAATGATAGAACACGCCAAGGAAATGAAATCACAGAATTTATGGAACATGCAACTCCAAGGAGGAAGATTCTTCAAGGGAGAAACCAAGCTTGTAGAATTTATAGCCATGGAGGTTCAACAATGGAGGAAAAAGGGAAATTGGGGAAAGAGACTTACCAAAGAAATCAAGGGAGCAAACTTTCTCTTTAATGGAATGAATTCCCAAGGCTTGGAACTGTTTTGAACAATTGGTAGGAGGTAAAATGGAGTTTAGGACTTAGAATAATGAAGGTACAAAGCTGGAAAATCAAAATGACAAGAAATATATAAGCAGATGGTCGCTGGTCAGCGCTATTGCGCTAAACCAGCACCATCCCGCTAAGGGAGGGCCAAGCGCCAAGGCGTGATCGCTCTAGCCGGCTGCAGGCGCTAAGGAGCGTTCGCTCTAGCCTTGGCATGATTGCGCTGAAGGCCTGGCCTTCACTAAAATCTGCAACTTTTTGAAAACTCCACGGGGCATTCCGGGCACAATCGGAAACCAATAATCAAAAACCAATAATGCTAATAGAGTGGAAATGATGTTACAGACTCAACTGAATAGATTAAACTTCCATAGGAGGTAGTTTCAGAGGAATGTTGACCCAAGTCAACACTATCTAAAACCAACCAACTAGTCAAAATGAGCCTGACTCACCCGGGAGCTGAACCAACCACCAACCTAACCCAAACTCATCATTCTGGAGTTGATGGAATCGTCGGATTTTGAATCTGATGCTCCGATCATCAAAAGCTGAACCAAGTTACATGTTCAACACCAAATGGCCTGAATATAGATAAAGAAACAAAAAACTCACACTAGAAGTTTTCAGGCCTCGACTAAAGGTCAAACTAGACCAAACTCAATGCTTCAGAGCTAACAGAACTGCCGAAATTCAATTCCGAGCACGTTAGCTAAGAATGTTGACTTAATTCAATGATATTCTAAGTTAAGGCTCTAAAATAGGCAAATGGCCAAAACAACCAAATGATCGATTAGGGCACCAAACTACCAGTACCAACAAGGCATAAATGACTTGGGGTCGCTATAGGAAAGCTCTAACAGTACAATGAATGTATAAATACGAAGATGACCGAAAGGGTCATCACAACATCCACTACTAAAAAGACTTTCGTCCTCGAAAGTCAAGAAGAAGGGATTACCTAAAGGCTCAAGCAACTACAGATACTGAGCACGCAACTCACTCTTAGTCTCCCAAGTAGACTCCTCAACCAGAAGATGCCTCCATTGAACTTTCACAACTGGAATCTCCTTAGATATCAATCTTCTGATATCTCTAACCAGAATAGCTATCGGTGCCTCAACAAAGGATAAACTCTCATCTAATCGAACTGAATCCCAATGCAACACATGAGACTCATCTAGAACACACCGGTGCAACATCGAGACATGAAAAACTGGGTGCACAGCTAAAAACATCAGAGGCAAAGCTAACATGTAGGCAACACTACCAGCCTCTGTAGAATCACAAATGACCCAATAAACCTGGGGCTAAGATTGCCCCACCGACCAAATCTCATCATGCCCTTCACGGGCAACACTCAAAAGAATACAAATTCACCAACACTAAACTCCAAGGAATGAAGTCTACGATCAGCGTAGCTCTTCTGCCTACTCTGGGCTGCCCTACGTCTATCCTGAATCAAATGGACTCAGTCTAAGGAATCTCGAAGCAAATTTGTACTCTGGGGTCTAGACTCTAAACCATCAAACCAACCAATCGGTGATCTGCAAAACCTACCATACAAAGCCTCGAAATGTGCCATGCCGATGCTCGAATGAAAGTTATTATAAGAAAACTCGTCCAAGGGCACAAACTGATCTCATGAACCTCCAAAGTCAAGAACACAGGCCTGAAGCATATCCTCCAGGACATGAATAGTCCTCTCGGACTGGCCATCTGTCTGAGGGTGGAAAGCAGTACTAAGTTAAACCTCTATACCCAAATCCCTCTGTAAAGCTCTCCAGAACTAATTGTTGTGGTCGAAAATGATAGAAGCTAGGACCCCATGCAATTGAATAACCTCACGAATGTAAATCTGAGCTAACCTCTCTACACCATAGGAAGTCTGAACTGGCAAGAAGTGGGCCAACTTAGTCATCTGATCCACAATCACCCAAATGCAATTAATACTCCGAGAGGTACGAGGCAAACCAACCATGAAATCCATAGTAATCTCTTCCCAGTTCCACTCAGGAATGGGAAGTCACTCCATCAAACCACCAGGTCTCATGTGCTCGAACTTAACCTGCTGACAGTTCAAGCACCGAGATACGAACTCTTCTACATCCTACTTCATACCACTCCACCAGTATAGTTGCCTCAAATCCCTATACATCTTCACCGCACCAGGATGAATGGAGTATCAAGAATAATTTGCCTTAGGGAGTATCAACTGGATCAACTCACCAACCCTCGGAACCCAAAGTGGACCACCAAACGTCAGAATCCCATCAGAACCCAAAGTAGCCTGGTAGGCCTCAACCCAAACAACCTGATCACGAAGGTCACACAAACTCTGATCTTCAAACTGTCGGCCCTGAATCTTATCAATTAGAGTAGAACAAACCTCAATACTGGCAAGAACTATGCTAGGATCTGACAAGTCAAGCTTAACAAAATGGTTAGCTAAGGACTCAATGTCTAAGGCCAATGGTCGCTCATAAACTGAAAGTAAATCTAGGCTACCCATACTCACTGCCTTCTGACTCAAGGCATTCACTACCACATTTGCCTTGCCCCGATAGTACAGAATAGTAAAATTGCAGTCCTTTAGTAACTCAATCCATCTTCTTTGCCTCGCGTTCAACTCTCATTGACTCATAATGTACTGAGGACTATGGTGATCAATGAATATCTCACAATGAACTCTATATAAGTAGTGCCTCTAGATCTTTAGCATGAAAACTATCACCGCTAACTCTAAATCATGAGTTGGGTAGTTGCGCTCGTGAAACTTCAGCTGCCTCAATGCATATGCTATAACTCGACCCTGCTGCATCAATACACAACCAAGACCAACCCCGAAAGCATCACAATACATGGTGAAACTCTAACCCTAAATTGGTAAGGTCAAAACTGGAGCTGAAGTCAATAAGGCCTTAAGCCTTTGAAAGCTATCCTCACACTGATTTGTCCACTGGAATGAAATATCCTTCCTAGTCAGCATAGGCAAGGGTGCTGCTATGGAAGAAAATCCCTAAAGTACTACTTGTAGTAACCCGCTAAGCCAATAAATCTGTGAACCTTGGTAGCAGTAGTAGGTCTACGCCAATCACGAACCGCTGAAATCTTACTCAGATCGACTCTAATCCCATCCTTAGACACCATGTGCCCTAGGAATGCAACCGACTCAAGCCAAAACACACACTTTGAGAACTTGGCATAAAGTGGATGATCTCTCAAAGTTTGAAGTACAATCCTCAGGTGTTGTCATGCTCATCTCTATTCCTCGAGTATATCAAAATGTCATCAATAAGGACTATCATGAACATATCCAAGTATGGGCTAAGCACCTTGTGCATCAAGTCCATAAAAGATGCGGGGGCATTAGTCAACCCAAAAGACCTCACCAGGAACTCATAATGGCCCTAACGTTTCCTAAATGTTGTCTTAGGGATGTCCTCTACCCTAATCCTCAACTGGTGGTAGCCGAACCTCAAATCATGAAGTTGATCAAACAAGTCATCAATCCTTGTCATCGGACACCTATTCATCACTGTCACCTTATTTAGCTGTGGATAATTAATACACATCTGTATCGACCCATCCTTTTTCTTTACGAAGAGAACAGGAGCACCCCAAGGAGACACAGTCAGTCTAATGAACCCCTTATCTAACAAATCCTAGAGCTGCTCCTTAAGCTCTCTCAACTCAGTAGGAGACATACGGTAAGGAGAAATAGAAATGGGCCTGGTGCCTGGATCTAAATCAATAGCAAAGTCTATATCACGCTCAGGTAGAAGGCCTGGCAGGTCATTAGGGAACACATCTAGGAAGTCTCTAACATAGGAAGGGACTCAGGGGAAGAACTGTCAGCACTAGCATCTCAGAAATATGCTAGATCAGCGAAACACCTGTGAGAGATCAACTTCCTAGCTGGAAGACAAAAGATGATCCCAAATGGTGCGCAGCTAACAGAACCCTACCACACAACCGGGGATACACCGGGAACGGCTATGGTGATGGTCTTGGCATAGCAATCAAAAACCCCACGGTGAGGGGATAACCAGTCCATGCCCAGTCTCACATAAAAATCTAACATGTCAAGTATCATCAAATCACCCCAAGTTTCCAAATCACCAACAGATATCATGAAAGATCTCACAATCCAATCCACTACTAAAGAATCTCCTACTAGGGTCAAAACAGAAATAGGAACAGATAACGGCTCACTAGCCAACCCCAAAAAAGACACAAAATAGGCAGTTACGTATGAACATGTAGATCCAGGATCAAATAAAGCCATAGCATACTGATGGCACATAGAAAGCATACCTGTAATCATAGCAGTTGAGGCCTCTGTCTCTGACCTCCCAGGGACCGCATAAAACAAACAATGACCTCCACCTGCCCGACCGCTATTCCTACCACCTTCTCTGCCATGTGGGGAACCACCCCTAGCCTGACCACCAACCATCTAGTCGGAGGCTGAACTGCTCGTAAAGGCTCAGTCGACTGAGCGACTGACTGAATTGTACCCCACTGGGGGGGTAATCTCTAGCATAGTGATAAACCATACCACAATCATAACAAGGCCCTGATGACCTGAACTACCGAGATGGACTAGCAGAACCTGTATGGCCACCACAGCCTGATGCCCTAGAAGCTGCACCCCTCGAAGACTGACCCTGCTCGAACTGAGAACTATCAGAAGTCTAAAGTGAAGCCTGAACTAGTCGGCTAGACTGACCCTAGTGCTACTGTGGCTGATAACCTCAACCCTACTAGCCTGAGTGGCTACCACCATGTCTGAAACAACAGTAGCCACCCAGATAATGAGGACTCTTATCTCTATCCCCCTGAATTTATCGATGGAAGTCCTTCACAGTACAAACATAGTCTGCAATAGCCTGAAATGACCAACCATTAGAAACCAATATCTCAGCTAGCTGTCTAAGCTTCATCCGTAATCCCTAAACAAATCTGTGAATCCTTTCCAGCTCGATGGGAATGATCATATCTCCAAATGGAGCAAGCTGATAAAAAGAGGTCTCATACTCAAATATAGACATAGATCTCTGTATAAGACTGGTGAACTGCTCCTAGTAACGCTCATGATCACTTTGAGGCAAGAACTTGGCTATGAAGGCCTCATAAAACTCAGACCAATGCATCAGAGGTGATGTAGAAGGTCTGCAAGTAAATTGTGCCCTCCACCATAACTTCGCTTGACCCTCTAGCTAATACGTAGTATATCTTACCTCGTGAGTCTCTAGAAAGCCCAGATGGTATAACATCTCCTCACAGGTAGTAATAATGTCATATGGGTCCTGAACTGATGTACCAAAAAATCTCGGTGGTTCTAATCTCAGAAATCTACTCAAGGCCTTCTGCTCCCCATCTATTATAGCTGGGGGAGGAGCAAGAGCTTGTCCAACTGCTGGAACTAGAATAACCTATGCACAGGGAGCCAAAATAGTAGGCTATTCTTCTGAACTCTAAACACCCAGGGCTGCCCCCTGAGCGGATGTTTATGCTACCTCAGAAGGTCACTCTCCAATCATGCCCAATAGTTGAAGTAGTAAGCCCCAAATATCTGAAGATTGAGTTGGGGCTAAATCTGGCACAAAAACTGATGTTGGAGCAGGTACTGGAGCTAGTGGTACCTGAGCTATACCCGGGTCCATATGTTGTTTCTCAGGAACAAACTCTGGCTCATACTCATGCTCGGGCTATATGTCAACTCTAGAAGCTCTAGAAGGTGCCACTTCTCTGGGACGTCCTTGACCTCTACCTCTACGACCTTCCCGGCCATTACCTGGTGTCAGGCATGCTGGAGTTGGAGGCTCGTCTTTGCCCGATGCTGATGATCTCATATGAACTATCTACGGAAGAGGGAATGAGAACAAGTAAGATTTCCAAAAACTTCCAAGGATACTACGCACGAGATAGAATTAATAAAAGTCCATTTTTCCTAAGATATCACCATAGCCTCATGAAGATTGGGTACAAACATCTCTACCTTGATCCACAAGACTCTACTAGACATTGGCTCCTATATCAATGACACCGATGAACTTGGAGCTCTAATACCAAGCTATCACGACCCAATATCTCAGACATGATGGCACCTACAACCCCAAGTAGGCGAACCAATCCCTGTAGCCTGGAACGGGTAGTAACGGGCTACTAGATAAAAGTTAAGTGCAAGAACTGATATAATCAAGTGGAAGAAAAAGAATGAGATGAAAAGATAGATAACAGGAATACATACATATTTGCGGAAGCTAAACCAAATCCCAAAACTTGGTATCATATCTTAGAGCCAAAACTACATAAAAGGAGTACAAAGCATCCAAAGTAATATATACACAACTGTCTTAGAGTAGTAATAGAGTATATGATACAAAAGATAAACTAAAGCTAAGCTCTGGTATCCAAGAGCTCACCCTTTGTCAGAATAGTCCAAAAGATCTCCAAGCACGAATACCATGGTCTAGCAGTGATGGCCCACACTAGGATCTGCACCAAAAGATGCAGAGTGTAGTATGAGCACCAATTACAAAGCAACTGGTACCCAGTACGTATTATAGGCTGAGTGAACACATATAAGATAAAAGAGCAGTAATAAACATAATAGAAAACAATAAGTCACAGAGGGCAACGAATAAGTACACAGAAATTAGCACAGAAGGGATACAAGAAGGAATAATACATATGGCTAGCTAAAAGAATACATATCACAGGCGAAGGAAAGAAAAACGTACCCGGGATCCTTGCAACAACAAGTATATAAAGAAGATATTAGCAAGCAAGCAGTATACTGGTAACCTTAATGAATAGAGAAGGAGAGGAAGAAAATAATAAACATGCTCGGATACAAGGAATGATAACCCAACTAAACATGCAACCTCAAGTTAAGAATACAACAGTTGGAAGCCAAAGTTTAACCATAACAATATCCCAATCTCATTAGAAACCATAACAGGAACCAATACCATGATATAATACACATAAGTCTAAGTATAATCCCATGAGCACCCATACACCAAAGCAATACAACCAAGTGAAGATAAACCTTCCGGCAACCCATTATACCGGAGAGTACAATCAACAAACAGCAAACAAGGGTGGAACCTCACACAAATGAATGATATGCTATGATATACCAAATCAAGTGTAACCACAGTGTCAGTATGTTACCCCCTTCGATGCCCCAAATGTCCAATAAAGGCGGGATCTATGGAAAAACTTCTCCTGAGTACATCTACTCTGTCGTACACCCATACCCCCGGTCACCCTTTTGCCCGTAGCACTTAGTCCCGAATGACAAGGTCTATGGATGTCTACTCATAGACGACATACTACACTCTAACCTCAAAATATCATTTCGGAATGCCACCGGATCCAAACTAGTACTCAAATGCTCAAAATGCATGCTTGAATTCCATACAGGTCTAAATCAATGAAATAAGTCTCATAAACCCCCTTTCATGGATGCCCAAGCGTATTCGGGTCTAAAATAGTAGTAAATTAAGTCCGATGCTCGGCTTTACTGAGTCAAATATCATTTCTCATTCATAACAGGGTCAATCTAGCACCTCGGTTCAATAGGGTCTAATGTATAGTAGGAAAACTATAACAAATCTTTTTTTAACTTTTCTTACCATAAGAAGATCCATTAAGGTTATACCAAACCATTTCATAATCAATTTTACCGAAAACGGGTCCCATAGGCCATACAAGATTTAGAAATCATCAAAAGAAGGCCCAAAGCCAAAACCGTAGTAAAAATCATAAAGAATGCCCTTTTATATGCATGATAATGGCATGCTCAATCACACAATCAATAGACCAATGGCTTAGAATCAACCTATCAGCCCTGAACAGGCTCCAATCATTCTACAGCACAGATAGTCAGCTCTATAATAATAAATACGATGTTCGAGACTTACGAACATTCCCAATTCCTTACCATCTATGTTCCAGAGTCAACATATGGCCCCACAGGACCACAAGAGTTATAATATCATCTATAGGAAATACTACAACCATCGGAGAAAGAAGACGAATCGGACATGAATAAAGCGTTCAAGGTCTGTGGTACCAACTAGTAAACCCAACCCAAGGATGCCTATTAGTACATTTTTATCCTATATATGCGAAGTCTAAAGAGTTTAAACCGTAACCTACCTGTATTCCGATGACAAGCTGCTAGGACAATGATATCCAAGCCCGAATCACTCTGAGATGCCCTGAATGATGATCAAACTATCACAATCATCAATAATATATCAAGACGAGTCCAACGATACCCATAATGCTATAATAAAAGTAAGGCCAAAATTCAGGTCATCGATGAGTCGGCGGGCCCTGCAACCCTGAACCAAAATTTAATAGAAGCATGATGACCACAATGATGCCAAGAAGACATGCTCCAAAATTGAGCAATTTTGGCCAAGAAGAAGACACCAAAATAGCCCGCACAAGAAAGGGCTTAAATTTGGAATTTGAAAACCATTATAGGAATTAGAGCAAGGAAGCTTACCAAAATGATAGAACACGCCAAGGAAATGAAATCACAGAATTTATGGAACATGCAACTCCAAGGAGGAAGATTCTTCAAGGGAGAAACCAAGCTTGTAGAATTTATAGCCATGGAGGTTCAACAATGGGGGAAAAAGGGAAATTGGGGAAAGAGACTTACCAAAGAAATCAAGGGAGCAAGATTTCTCTTTAATGGAATGAATTCCCAAGGCTTGGAACTATTTTGAACACTTGGTAGGAGAGAAAATAGAGTTTAGGATTTAGAATAATGAAGGTACAAAGTTGGAAAATCAAAATGACAAGAAATATATAGCTGATGGCCGTTGGTCAGCGCTATCACGCTAAACCAGCTCCATCCCGCTAAGAGAGGGTTAGGCGCTAAGGTGCCATCGTGCCTGAAGGGCGCAGGCGCTGAGGCGCAATTATGCTAGCCTTGGCGTGATTGAGCTGAAGGCCTAGTTGGAAATCGATAATCAACAACCAATAATGCTAATAGAGTAGAAACGACATTCTGGACTCAACGAAATTGATGAAACTTCCATACGAGGTCATTTTAGAGGAATGTTGACCCAAGTCAATGCTAACTAAAACCAACCAACTAGCCAAAATGAGCTCGGCTCACTCGGGACTCGTACCAACCACAAACCTAACCCAAACTCATCATTCTAGATCTGATGGAATTGTCAGATATTGAATCTGACACTCTGATCAATGAAAGATGACCCAAGTTACACTTTCAACTGCAAATGGCCTGAAAATAGATAAAGTAACACAAAACCCATACCTAAAGTTCTCAGGCCTCAACTAAAGGTCTAGCTAGACCAAACTCAACACTTCAGAGCTAACAGAACTGTCAGAATTCAATTCCGATCACGTTAGCTAAGAATGTTGACTAATGTCAATGATATTCTAAGTTAAGGCTCTAAAATAGGCAAATGGTCAAAATAACCAAACGACCATCCAGGGCACCAAACAACCGGTCCCAGCAAGTCATAAATGACTTGTAGTCACTACGAGAAAACTCTAACAGTACAATAAATGTGTAAACGCAAAGATGACCTGAAGAGGCATCACACAAACGTTTATTTTAGTGGTGGATGATGTAACAACCCTCCAAGTCATTTAGTCAATTTTTATTTATGTTTCTCATTTAACCTTCCTCATTGTTTTACATGTGATTTATTACTTTTGGGGGTGGATAGTATGGACCTTAAGGTATTCGGGAGCGACTTAAGTCATTTATTGGAATCTTGAGTTTTAAGGAACTTAAGTTTGACCGTGGTTAACCTTAGGTAAGGACGACCTCAGATTAGTGTTTTAGTATTCCCAATAGGTCCGAAACGTGCTTTTTAGTCAATTTACGTATTTGATTTGTTTCCTTAGAATCCCGAATAAATTTCGAGGGTCTATTTGAAGTTTAGCTATTTTAGATCTAGCTATTTCAGATAATTAATTTAATTAATGATTAATGGGTCAAACTCATAATTTATTTACTCTTGTGACCTATATACATAATAAAATAAAATAAAAAGGAGGATTAAAACTAGTAGTAGGTTTTTTTCTTAAACCTTCAAATCAATAAAAGAGTAAAATATTTCTCGACGGGGAGGAGCTGTTTCAGTGTCGAAGCAGCAAGGAGCTTCGGGTGAGAACTCCAACTTTTAGTTATCAATTAATGCAATGATACATGGATATTTAACGTTAGTTATATAGTATTGTTGGTTACTTGGTGCATATATATTGAAAGGAAAAGAAACTGTAGAGTGTCTAGCAATCACAGCGTAATAATGAATCAATATTGAGTTAAAAATAGTGATAAGAATGATACTAATCATTGGACATAATAATGATGATGTGAAGTAGAGTTATATTTCTGATGTTCGTTCTGGTGCCCAATTTATATAGGTTAAATAATGATTTGATGATGACATAATAATGACAAAAAAATAATGATTAGACAATCATTGATAGTTAAAATAGCTGAGTAATGGTTCTTACTGTATCATTTGAAGAATTTGCAGTTAATCTCTACCGTGTTTAGGTTTGGTTTACAAAAAATTTCTATGATTATCGATCCAATTTTGACAAATTAGGTTTTAGGCCTAGGGTTCTTAGAGTAAGAATTCTTAATTTGAGGGTCGAATAATGATTTATTTTAGCTAAAATTTGACGTGCTAGTTATTATGCATTTGAACAAATTTTGATCGTCCGGAAGCGTTACGTAAGGGCAAGTTCGTTACACGACACTTGGGCTTTTGAGGCAACTAGAGATTTCTAATTTCTTTTTGAAGTGTTAATTTTATTGTATTGAATGAACTTAAGGGTAATGGGTAATGAGGGGGTCCCGTATAAATGAGATAATGAGCATTTATATTGGCACAGGTGCTATGCTATGGAAAATTCTTATGGAAATTATTATCGGTTGATAGAATCTCATAAGTTTGTGATTCAATTGAACTGTTGAGACTCATGAATTATGTGAACTTGATTGTGATTGATAAACTCATTTATTGTACTTGATCATACACATTCATTCATACCACTCTTATTGTTGCATGATAATTATTGTTTGATATTGTCCACTAAGTTATTTATAAAATTTATATTCTTATTAAGCCGATGGGAAATGGTTTTGGCAAGTGACATCATGCAAAGCGGATGGGAAATAGTTCCGGCAAGTGACAGACATCATGCAAAGTCGTTGCGAAATGGTTTCGGTGAGTGGTACTGTGATTATTTATGAAATTCAGGTTCTTATTATGTCGATGGGAAATGGTTCCGGCGGGTCTTATTATATCGATGAGAAATCATTCCGGTGGGTCTTATTATGCCGATGAGAAATGGTACCGATTGATTTTATTATGCAGATGGAAAAAAGTTTCCGCGGATTTTATTATGCCGATGGAAAATAGTTCCGGCGGGTGTATACCAATTTACTTTTGGTCAGTGTATTACATTGCATTACATTTCATCTGCATTGCACTTTTTATTGAATTATTTCAGATACGTGCCTTATTCCTTATGTTATGGTGACTTATATTTTGGTAAGGTTTACTTGAAAAAAAAGGGAAACCTTTAAGATACATCTCGTTATCGCTTCTAGAAGGAGTTAGTAATCAAAGCTTGATGAGTACACGTGTTTACCGTACTCACTCTATACTTGTTGCACCTTTTTGTGTGCAAGAACTGAGCCAGGTACTAGGAATACTTGACTTGTTATTTGTTTTCGAGGCTTCTGCAATTAGGATTCAGGGTGAGCTACTTTTTCTTCGGCAATACTGGATTCTAGAGATTCTTTATGTTTTCTGTCTTACTTTCTTCTAGATAGTAGTTTTCACAGACTTGTTTCATATTCGTAGATGGTCTTGTACTGGTGTCACTAGATCTTTAGGTAGTTTGGATTTGAACTCGTTATTTTCGCTTTTATAAGAGTTGGTTGTTACTTTTACATTACTTCCACATTATTTGTATTGTTAAATTATTAGTAAAGAAAAGGGGTTCGCCAACGGGGATGGTGGGTGCCCTCACGGTCTAGTGTGATTTTGGGTAGTGACATTAACTTCCCTTTTTATGTGTAATAATTAAGTCTAAAGATCTTATAGTGTTGTGCCAGACCTTTGTTCTTTAAATTTATTTAATATATTTTTTATATTAAAAGGTTCAATAGTTTTTTTATCCAGTTGTTGAATAAGAACTATATTTTTTAATTCTATTAAATATTTTTTTTAAGATCATGATCATCAATATGGTCAATTATCTCAAAGAAAATCTCTTTGTTACTATTAGTAATGACATTTATTGTAATCACCCTCTTGGTCATTCTCGTGTTTTCTCTCTTCTTGTACTGCTAGAGCTTGCCTGTAGCGGCCCCAATTCATTTATGCCTTGCTGTAACCGGTAGTTCAGTGCCTGGGTTGTCTGTTTGGTCTTTATGGCCATTTCCTTATTTAAAACTTCAACTTTGGAAATCATTAACTTTGGTCAACATTCTTAGCTATCATGCTCGGAATTGAATTTCGACAGTTCTGTTAGCTTTGGATCATGGACTTTGGGCTAGGAGGACCTTTGATCGGGATCTGGGAGCTATTCATCTTGGAAATCTCTCTTATTCTGTGTTTTCAGGCCAGTTGTGCTTGTATGGTTGACTTTGGTCAATATTTAGGGAAGACGACCTGGGATGGGAATTTTGTCAGCGCTATTAGCTTCAAAATATCGAGTTTAGGCTAGAGGGACCATAAGTTTTGGTCCCGAGGCTTCCAGAATTGATTTTGTCCATTGGGTTTTGTTTTGGAAATAGTTGGCCTAAGGTTGATTTTAGGAGTGGGGCCCACTTTCCATTAAATCGACCTCCGATGGGATTTTCGTCAATTCTGTTGGATCCGTATTGCCATTTTTAGTTAAATAGCTCAGGTCATTTGTATTTGGGGGACTCCGGATGCATTCCTGAAGGTCCATTGGAGTGAATTCAAGCCTTGCCTAAGTGCTGGTTGCTGGTGCCTGTTGCAGCACCAGCATGGCCATCGCCTATGCATGGCATGGCTGCGTACGCGAAGAAGCCTGCCAGCTGCCCCTTTTCCTTGCCTTCGCCTAGGCAATGCCTGCATATGTGTGTGCTGCCGCGTTTGCGATGGCCTGGTTGTGTGCGCGCTTGGCCAACGCCTGGTCTATGGGTACGCCCACGTAGGCAGCGCCATGGCCGTGTACGCACATGCATTGGCTGGCAACTTTAAATATCTTATTCCCCACTTTATTTTCTAATTTCTCAAAAAATGAACTCAGCCATTTCCTTGAGCTTTTAAGCTCCATTTCTTGAGGGCAGATTACACTTAGTTAGGGAGGGAAAATTCTTGGTTTGTGGTCAATTCCTCATCCTCGTTTGGTAAGTTTTCTTTGTCAATTTTCGTCAATTTCTCCTTCTTTCCTTAAATCATCCTCCATGAAAGCTTACACCAAAAACCTCTATATTTTGATTTTATTCATTCCAAGAGCTTGGAAGTAGTTGCATGCTGGTTTGTGATCGTGTTTTGGCCTCTAAACCGGTAAAGTTCTTATTTAATTTCTGGGTTTTCTCCTTAGTTTTCTTGTTTTTAATTCTTGATTGTTGCGTCTGTTTTGACCCCTTTCCTTGGTCTGTTTCTGCTCAATTTTTGAGCATGTGCTCCCGGGATTGCAAGAAACACATGGGTATTTTTCATTTCTGGTTTTGGATTGTGGGGCCTACTAGCCTTCTTGTGACCCAGATTTCGACCTGGTTATGTTTATAAAATTATGGGTACCGTTAGTCTCGTTTTGATGCCTAGGTTATTTTGTTGATAGTGTTTTCATGAATTAGAGATTCTCGGAGCAGCTCAAGCTGGGACGACGCTGTTCCAACAGCTAGTCATCGAACAACAGGTAGGTTATGGTTTCCCCTATCTATACTCTGCGTAGATAGACTATAAGTGCTCTAATTAGTATCTTGGGGTGGGTTATTATAGGTTGGTACCTCAGACCTTGTCCGCCTCTTTTTGTCCTTTTATTTTATACGTTCTTTGTAGTATTCACGTAGTATTATATAGTACCCTTGTGGTCCTGTGCGGATTTGTATTGACTCTGAACATAGATGGTGGGTTATTTGGGAATGTCCACGAGTCCAAGACATAGAGATATTATTCTAGGCTGGTTATGTCAGCTGTAGAGCTGTTGAGCCTGTGCAGGGTCAGTAGGAATGTTTGTGAGCCGTTGGGCTAATTTATTTTGTTTGCGAGCATATCATCCATGAAAAAGGCTTTTCCCTGTATATTTTACTACTGCTTTGGCTTCGGGCCTACTATAGATGATTTCCTAAACTTTGCATGGCCCTGAGGGCCCGTTTTCTGTATAAATGATGATAAAATGAGAATTGGATGATTTCACACTTGATTTCCTACTGATACTTGGCACGACAGGGTCGTTGACCTACAAAAAATGGGTGATTAAATTCGGTTATCGCCTTGTTAATAATAGTGTAGAAATAAACTCTGAGGGTTTTCTTAATACTATGGTTCTTTCCCAAGGAGAAAAAGTTTTGATTATTTTTTTTTCTTTTTTTTTTGTGTGACAAAACGGGTTGGTGTTTTCCTTTGATAAATTGAGAGGCGACTTTCTTGAGGGAAAATGTCAAGTTTTAGTGTAGAATTGAGTCCATAAGTGCTTGTTTCGAAATGGACCCACCGAAACAATTTTCATGGAAATTTATTTTTGAAAATGAAAGGAAGAAGGGAAATGAATTTTTGAGGAAAAGCATTCTCTTGTCATGACTTGCACACTCTCACTTTGGCTTGATTGACTCACAAACGAGTGTGTAATAAACTTGGAATAGCTTGTCAAAAGTCATTTACCCCAATTGATTGTGGGACTAATGAATAAAGGCTTGTGGCATAATGCCTTGTGTGGTGAGGCTGTACCTTGATTCTTGTGCATAAGTGTCATTTAGAAGTTGCCTTGAATGTGATTCAAGGAGAAATTCTAGGTGTAACCAAGCTTGGAAGATGACCTTAGGTCCTTTTTGATAAGCCACTTCACCCAAATGACTTCGCAATGACATCAAATCCTAGTGAACCCCTTTGAGCTTGTGACCATTCTTTGGCACCTTGTCAACACCTTGACCTTTTTGGAACCTTTATTTTTGCATCCATCCTCCCTAATAGCTTGAAAATGAAAAGTAGGCTAAAATCCTAAGTTTGGGGGGGGGGAACAAAAGACAACATAGGCAAATGCCTAAGTTTGGGGGTGCACATGATTAAATGAGGAGAAGAAAGGAAGTGAACTTCAAGTGCAAGATAGCACCTTAACTTCAAATTGAAAATTGCTCCAAAATATCAATCCAATGAGCAAATTGAAAAGCCAAAATTGGTGCTACCAAGTGAAAGTTATATAAGGTGTGAATGATCATGAGTTAAAAAGTAGAAATCTTGGGTTGTGTGATGGAGGAAAAGGTGAAGTTTAAAAGGAAAAATGTGAGCGGTGTTCGAAATGAGAACAAAGAGAATTAGGGACGTGTAGTCATTTGAACCAAATGATATCCTCACCTTAGCCCTAGACAACATCATAACCCGCAAGTCCTTGGTGATTCCGAGCTTGGCTACCCTATATTAATGGGGATCTACATTAAGGGCAAGCCTATGGTTTGACGCGTATGCACTTGAACTTCCTTGAGAGAGTGAGAGTCATCTTGGTTCTCTTATAATCCCATGTTTTGAGAATTGAATAATTGTGAGTGGTATTCTCTCTTGTGGCGAGTGGCATCATGCACTCGAATTGAAGCATAGAGTCTCTATTTCAATTGAGGGGAATGAATTAGACAAGTTGTATGTCAAATCTCGTGGCAAACCTTGACGGTCCATTCCAATGACTTGAGAAGCTTAAATGTCTTGTTTTGAATGATAAATTCCCTTGATTTTCAATGAAAAATAATGTCCTTTTGAAAAAGGTTTTGAAATGATAAATTGCCTTGAGTTGTGAGGGTCCAAATTGAGATGAGCATAGTAGTTGAGTCCTTTGTTTGAGTCTTTTGTTTCTTTCTTTTTCTTATGTTTTTAATGTAGAGTAGTATTTTGTGCCTTGATTGAGCCTTAGCATAATTCATTCCTTGCCTTGTGAGTATCTTGCTTAAGGACATGCAATAGTTCAAGTTTGGGGGTTTGATAAGTCGGTAATCTACCTACTTATTGAGCCTATATCCATGATTTATTGCTATGTTTTTAATCGATTTAGAGGTTCTTATGACCTTTATTGATGTCTATGCAGGTACTTTTGATAGAAGATGAAGAACAAGGATATGGAACCAATAAGATCCCAAAAGAAGCTAAGTGTGAAGAGTTGAGAAAAGCTAGAGAATCTGCTATGGGATGCAGTGGATGTGCGACACTCACAAGCTGAGGTACGGATCACACCTCCTCCGCATGAGGTTACAAAAGCGGTTGAAGATTTTGCTAAGAAGTGCGGTCATTGTGCGACGCGCACAACCCGCGGTGCAAAATGCACCATCTTCGCACAAAGCTCACTTATGTTGCTGAAGTCACTGGATGATTTGAACAACGTATGCGATGCGCATAATGTGATGTGCGGACCGCACGTCGAGTCGCACATTTCCCAGAAGGAAAATTTGTCCTAATTTGTTGTGACAACTTGGAAATATATAAAAGGCCAATGTAGGTTCATTTTGTATATATAATACTTCAGACCTTAGTTTTAGAGAGAGTTTTTGCTTTGTAAACAATTTTTCACCTCCATTGAGAAGAGGGTTTCAATCCAAATCTCTTGGTTAACAATTTGTGTGCCTAATTTGATTCTAGAACTTGAGATTCAGCTATAATGGATGGGAATTTGAATTACCCAGATGGTATATCTTCTTCTCCTACTATGAGTGGCTAAATTCTCTTGTGTAGGGGTTTATAGATGATGGGTGCTTAGCTAATGGGTGTGAGTGTTGTTAATTCACCTTTATAATTTCTTACTTGACATCGATCTAGTAATTTCACCAAGTTTTAATCCTAAAATTGGTGGTTGCAAACATTAATTTACATTACTTAGCTATGTGATTGCTCGGGAGAGAATTTCATAATTGTGGATGTGAAATTGCTAGTGGATACTTTGGAATCCATCTAGATTGGAGGCTAGGAATAGCTCTAATTGCAGGAATTTCCCATTTAAGGGTCCAAGCTAGGAATAGGACAACCTCCCCAAGTTAATGTTGGTTAATTGCTTACTACACTGATGATGTTCTAACCGAAATCATCGGAAATGTGGATGTTGATCAGAAGATAGCATTCCACACCTATGACCAACGCTATTCATGTCAATAGGTGAAAGTATAAGTGAATTAATGATTACCATATCCTATAGCGAATACCCCATCGGATATGCATCCCTAGTCTTCTAAATCACTTGGTACACCCATCTTTAGTTTTATTGCTTTTGGTTGAATTGTGTTAGTAGTGACAACTTTACCAATTACCCCCATCTTTTTACTTGTTTTTGTTTAAACAAGTACTCTCGCCTTGAAATCAACTCATACAATCTCTAGTTTGCTAAGTCAAGTCCCTTGGGTACGATCCCGACATCCGTTGGGTTTATAAATTTGGTTTTGCTGCATGATCACTGTGGCCTCCTAATTGGAGAGCACGATTTAAGCATTCATCATGTACGGCATAGCAAAGGTATACGGGTAGAGTCCTTCCACGGGTCATGCCTCTATATGGGCCCTTGGGGTACTTAAGGGGGAACATACGGGTTACTTCCACATCATATCATTATCATGCATTTGGTATTCAAATTCCACCCTTGTTTGCCATGTGTTTAATGTATGCTCTGATTGTATGAGTGGCCAGAGGGTTTGTTTTCACTTGATTACGTTCCTCAATTGTATGGGCGACCGTTGGGATTGTAGGTAGATTATATTACTTCTTTCATTTCGTAGAACTATTCTGGAACTTTAGTATTGATTTGATGGGTGGTTTTAACTTGTTGAGGCACAACCTTTGGTACTGAGATTGTTGAGAGGCTAGTGGGTCCAATATTATTGAGATACTGATTGTGTAGCTATCTTAGTAATTGTTAGGTATTGATTCCTGTTTTTATCCTGACTTGATTAGCAAATTTAGATACGTGATGGTTAGTTATTCCATCTTAGGCTTGACTTGTGAGTTGATTACATTTATTTTTATCTTGGTATTTGATGTCTTAGGCATCGTCCTGTTAGTGTGTGATTTCTAGTTCGATTATTGGCTTGCTCCCCTTCTTTCCCTTTATTTTGAGGTTACCGATATTTTGCCCATCTCTTTAAATTCTCCTTATATATACTGTTGTTGCAAGGAACCCAGGTGTGTCCTTCTTCCTTCTTTCACCTATGTTTCTCTGTATGTATATCCTATGTGCTAACATGTTCAACTTGTAACTCTTGGTTGATCATTCTTGTGCTAGTTCCTTGTGCTTTTTCTTAGCTTTCTGTGACTATTTCCTTGTAATCAACTTCTTATTTCTTTTATATTTTATATGCGGTCAGTCGGACGATGATTCCTACTAGGTACCTATTGCTTAGAAATTGGTACTCATACTATACTTCTGCACTTTTTGGTGCAGATATTAGTGTGAGCTTTTGTCGTTCATAGCGTTGGAGACTCGTGCATCTTTTGGGATCTCCGAGACTAGGATGAGTGTCTGACGGTCGAGGCTTGACCATATCTCATCTTTGTACTATACTTTTGTATATTCAGAGATAGTTTTACTTATATTTTGTTTCTTTTAGCACTTGTATTCTATTAGAACTTATGTACTATCGATACCAAGTCTTGGGGTTGGTGTAGTTTTCTTATATATATTTGGGTTTTTTCTTCCTGCTTGTCCTTATCTTATTCTGCTTTTGTTTGTTTTTGCTTTAAGTGCGTATTTGTTAGGTAGTAGCCCATTACTACCCGTTCCAGGATATGGGGATTGGTTCGCCTACTGGGGGTTATAAGTGCCATCATGACCTGAGAAATCGGGTCATGATAGCTTTGTATCAGAGCGTGGGTTCACCAGTGTCGTAGTACAGAAGCAAGTGTCTAAGTAGATTCTCGCAAATCGGTACGATGACGTCCGTATTCTATTTGTGGGAGGCTACAAGGCATTGTTAGGAAAAGTTTCATCTTCTTGTCTCCTTATCGTGCATTCCTGGATCTATCGACTTCTAAACTTTGATTGTTTTATTCCTTCTCAGATGCCTAAGATAAGAGAGACAACGGGTTATGTCGAGGCTTTTGTTCCTGTTGCTTCAGTGCTTTCATTAGCGCCAGGACTTCAGACTAAGAGTTTACCACAACAGACATGGGGTGAGGGGCTAACCCAGCCTACGATTGCATTGATGGCTACCTCAGATCTTCAAGACATCATGGCTAGGACTCCGAGTCCTCCGGTGGATGTTTTAGTACCTCAGGATGGGGTAGTACCCAATTCCTTGAGTGATTCTTTAGTTAAAGTTGGGCTCAAGTTCTTCAGCAGGGTAGTATGTCGGCGTTGGAGTACTAGGAGAGCTTTCATGAGATTGTTATACATACTGATAGGCCTGTGCCTATAGAGTTTAAGAGGGTTCAAAGTTTTTTGGAAGGTTTGATTTCACTGCCTCGTTTGGCGACTGAGCACCTGGTTACATTTGGGATGACCTTTCTTCAGGCAGTGGATCATGCTTGGGACATTGAGGGTTTATGTCGTAAGGCATATGGAGGCAGTAGTAGGAAGCATCATTGTTAGGATGGTTTTTGAGGCTCTTAGACTCAAGGTAGGGAATTCTCCACTAGAGCTCGATACATTTGCTTCTTATCTAGCAGACCGGTTTCAATTGCTCCATAGGTTCCAGAGGGTGTTTGTGTAAGGAAGGTTGAGCAGAGTAGACAAGGTACTTGTCTAATTCTTTGGGGTTTGCCTTCAGAGTATGTAGGTTGTAGTGGCCGATCATGTTCAGTAAGATTGTTCTATCTGACTTCTTTTAGAGGGAATTCCTTCCTGTGTAGTGAGCAAGGTTATTATGTTAGGGATTGCCCCATAATCGCACGTCCCAGTCGGTATGGTTGTTATGATTATGGGATGATTGGTCATTATTCTATAGACTATCCCCATCGAGGGATGACAGAGCCTTCAACTTTGACTACTTGGTCCAGTTATAGACATCATCAGTTTGATTCTCCTCTTGGTGGGCTAGAGGTAGAGTTTCCTGATGTTGTTGCTCCAGGTACAAATCTATTTACCTTCATTTAATGATAGAAATTCTTGCGTTGTGATTTTTCCCTTTTTGAGTATTTGCTTATGTGCCTTCCTATTTTACTTGTTTAGTTATTTTACTGTTTGAGTTTGTAGTTCTACTCGTGTGTTTTTTGGTAGATTATTTAGTTTTAGTAGTGGATGGGGTGAGTTTTCCTTGAGAGGTGTTTTATAAGGTTGTAGCTCGTGGTTAGGTTTTGTTAAGCTCTCTTTCTGTTCATTATGGTTCTAGGCTTGGTTTGGGCCTTCCTTTCTAGTGGTCCTAGGTGGTTGTTGCCTTGGCCATTATCTACCATTGGCTAGAGACCCTTATGTTAGTTCGATGTGATACTGTGAGTGCCGAAGTTTAAGGCCCTGTCTTAAGTCGAGTGGTGTTGGTTATGCTGGGGAGTATTAGTCAGTTTTTCTTTTCTCGGGTGATTTGAATCGACCTTCCTTAGTTGTTTGGTTTAGTAAGTTAGCAGGTATGGGTTGGTTTCATGTTTTTCCTCCTGTTCTAAGTTTTGTTGAGTTGCATCCTTGCTCTTCCCAATTTTCGCTGATAGAATTGAGTTTGATTATGGCATCGTGATCGGGTGTTTAGCTATAGCAGTTCTAGCTATGTGTTTATTGTAGCATCATCGTTGAGGCTGACTGTGGGATTGTGGCATTACAATTGGGTTTTGATTATAGCGTGTTGGTAGATTTAGGCATTCGGCTGACCCTCATTACATCGTACCAAGTTTTTCCGGTAAGAGTTGTGGAAGCTAAGGAAATAACTCTAGGTTGTGTTTGAGAGAGGGCCAATCGAGTTTGGTGTTTCCTTTGAGAGGGTTTTATTGGGTTTACGAAGGAAGGTGCTGACTCTTTGTCTGTATGTATGTGTTACAGTAGCTGATCGAGGTGATGACTAAGGGTTACTTTGGCTTGTGTGTGGGTGACTTGCATCGGCCGAGTTCAGAATACAATGTCTTTTCCTTCAATTGGTTCGAGATCAGATTTCCTTCTAGTAAGAGATCAAGGTGGTGTCCTTTTCCAGTACTACCTTTGGGGACTCATTGCATCAGTTGTGATATCCTTGTTATGTTTGTTGAATGATCCAAGCCTTTGTAGCATTATGGTTTAGGCAAATGGTACGTTCAGAGTTTAGCTGACTCCAGTTCCTAAAGTATTCATTGGCAGTGTATGGGTCTATGTAGAGGTTCGACAAAGCTATAAGTTTCCAACTAGAGTTGGGCTTCAGAATCGCGGTTTAGCAAACTACCTTGGGTGGTTGGTGGAAGTTTCTCTGTGGTTGCAGCCTTCTTATGCCGAAAGGTAGTGGGTGCAGGAAACTTGGCTTCTTTACTTTATTTTTGGAGTGGATATTAACCTTGGACACCCAGTCCTTGGCTAAACATTGGTTTAGGCTAGACATTCTATATTTCAGCAGTATTTTTGATAGTACGAGGTCCCTTCTACCTTGGTTGGACAAGCTCAGCAGTGTGGGTTTGCGGATCAGCAGTGGTGTAGGATATATGTGTTCAGGTTGTGTGGGTTGAAGCCAGTAGGTCTACCTTAGGTTCTAATAGTACATCGTGACCGATGGTTACCTTAGTTATTTCTAAGGTTAGAGGTTTGAATGGGTTGATTCTCTGAGAGGTCATATATTATATGTGATCCTAGTGTTGTTTAGGCTCTGCCAGTGGGGGTCAGAATTTTTGTATGTTGAATGCTTCCGGGGTTGTTGGTTTTAAATAGGTATAGTAGATCAGATGTTTGTGCCAGAGGGTTAGTTGGAAGATCAAGACATTCTTCAAATCTAAGCGGTGCCCGTGGACTTCAGGCACCTTTTCTCTTGCCTACCGGGTGTTTGATTTGATCCTCATGGCACGGTGGACTTCTCTGAGGTGAGACTAGTAAGGTGATCTAAAACTCGGATAGCGTTTGAGTGTTTGGAGCAGCAGGGGCATTTCCTAGAGTTTAGGGCTTAATTATTGACTACGGGCTTTATGGTAGGCTACCACACTCCTCGAAGGGTCTTGGTTTTAGTTTGGGTTGTTTGGGCAGGTTGCCCTTGTTTATTTGCTTCTGGTTGATTTAGTCTTGGCAAAGTTCAGCGAGGTTAGTTTTGTTCGACAGTTTGGAAATTTCTCCGTTGACACAGGGTGTTCATTCATGCCATTTCCAACCCTGGTGTGCAAACTTCAGTCGGGTTCAGATGGGTTGTTCAATTGGGTCTAATTAGCGAGTTTGATGTTAGCAAAAGTGTTCATTCGTTGGTTGATGGTTAGTTGGGATAGGTAACTCGAATTTTTAAGGATACGCTTTGGGCTGTTATCTTGGATGGCAAGGCTAGTAAGTTATAACTTAGCTTAGGTTGAAATTGAGTCTCTGGTGACTTCATTCACGGTGAAGTATAAGCATGAGCCATGGATCTCCGGTGTTTCAACTGTTATTTCGAGGGTGATTTGAGTGTTAAACTTAAATAAAATTTTATATTGGCGATCCAAAAGGATACAGTTCAGAATAAAGGGTTTTTGCGGATCAGCGGGTTGATGAGTTAGAGTTTTGGGTTAATGGATTCTTGGTGAAATAGGTTGTAGTTGTGGGGATTTGAGTTTTGTGTGTTGATCGCCTGGGTCCTCTGGTTTTGGTGTTTTGTCGGTGCTTTCTGATTGAGATTTTAAAGGTTCAGTTTATTTGGCAGCCCCTTGGAGCTTTGAAGTTTAAGTTATAAATCTAGCTTGGCTAGTAAGGAGTTGGACTTGATAGCTTTTCATGGTTACATTTTGTTGGGTGGCGTCCGGTCGAGGAGGCTACCAAGGTTGTCTGAGAGAGTAGTGCGGGCTTTGTATCCGCAGTTGTTAAGATTCTTCTTTTCCATTCTTTCTTAACTTTTGGGGACAAAAGACCTTTTTAGTAGTGGATGATGTAATGACCCTTACGTTCATTCTCAGGTTTTTTCCCTTCTGGTACTATCAGAGCTTGCTTGTAGTGGCCCTTAGTCATTTATGACTTGCAGGGATTGGTAGTTTGCTACCCGAGCAGTTAGTTTGGTCTTTATGGCCGTTTCTTTGTTTTAGAACTTCAATTTTGGAAATCATTGGCTTTGGTCAACATTCTTATCTATCGTGCTCAAAATTGAATTTTGACAGTTATGTTAGCTCCGGAGCATGGACTTTGGTTTGGAAGGACATTTGGTCGGGATCCGGGAGCTATTTAGCTTGGAAATCTCTCTCATTATGTATTTTCAGGCTAGTTGGGCTTGTATGGATGACTTTGGTCAATATTTGGAGAAGACAACCTCAAATGGGAATTTTGTCAGGGCTGATATCTCGAGAATATCGAGTTTAGGCTAGAGGAACATTGGTATAGGTATCGAGGCTTCAAGACATAATTTCGACCATTGGGTTCCATTTTGGAAATAGTTGGCCTAAGGTTGATTTTGGGCGTGAGGCCCACTTTTCATTAAATTGACCTCCGATTCATTTTCATCGATTTCGTTAGATCCAAAATTCCATTTCTAGTTGAATAGCTCAGGTTGTTTGTATTCGCGGGACCCTAGATGCATACCCGAGGGTAAGTTGGAGTAAATTCTACCCTTGCCTAAGTGTTGATTACTGGTGGCTGTTGTAGCACCGGCATGTCCTTCACCTATGCATGGCATGGCTGCATAGGCAAAGAAGCCTGCCAGTCGCCTTTTTTCCTTGCCTTCGCTTAGGTGACACCCGCAGTCGTGTGCACTACCGCGTTCGCGGTGGCCTGGTCATGTGTGCGCTTTGCCAGTGTCTGGCCTACGTGTACGCATTGGCCTCCCATGTATGCGTGCCCGCATAGGCAGCGCCATGGCCGCATATGCACAAGCGTCGTCTGGAAGCTTTAAATCTCTTCTTCCCCACTTCATTATCTAATTTCTCCAAAAATGAACTTAGCCATTTCCTTGAGCTTTTAAGCTCCATTTCTTGAGGGCTGATTCCACTTAGTTGGGGAGGGAAAATTCTTGGTTTGTGATCAATTCCTCGTCCTCGTTTGGTAAGTTTTCTTTGTCAATTTTCGTTAATTTCTTCTTCTTTCCTTAAACCATCCTCCATGAAAGCTTACACCCAAAACCTCCATATTTTGATCTTATTCATTCCAACAGCTTGGAAGTAGTTTCATGCTGGTCCGTGATCGTGTTTTGTCCTCTAGCCCGGTAAAGTTCCTATTTGATTTCCGAGTTTTCTCCTTAATTTTCCCGTATTTAATTCTTGATTGTTGGGGCTGTTTTGACCCCTTCCCTTTGTGCATTTCCACTCAATTTTTGAGTATGTGCTCCGGGATGGCCAGGAATATATGGGTGTTTATTGTTTCCAGTTTTGGGTTACGGGCCTCACGGTCCTGCTTGTAACTCAAATTTCGACTCGGTTATGTTTATAGATTTATGGGTACCGTTAGTGTCATTTTGATGCCTAGATTATTGTGTTTATAGTGGTTTCACAAATTGGAGCTTCTCAGAGCAGTTTGAGCTTGGACAATGCTGTTCCAACAGCTAGTCGTCGGACAACAGGTAGGTTATGATTTCCCTTATCTAGACTATGCATATATAGACTATAACTTCTCTAATTAGTATCCTAGGGTGGGTTGTTATAGGTTGGTAGCTCAGACCTTGTCTGCCTCTTTTTGTCCATTTATTTCATACGTTATTTGTAGTATTCATGTAGTATTGTATATTACCCTTGTGGTCCGGTGCAGCCTTGTATTTACTCTAGAACATAGATGGTGGGTTATTTGGGAATGTCCGCGAGTCCTGGACATAGAGATATTATTCTAGGATGGTTATGTCTGTTGTAGAGTTGTTGAGCCTATGCAGGGCCAGTAGGAATGTTTGTGAGCCGTTGGGTTAATTTATATTGTTTGCGAGCATATCATCCATTAAAAAGGCTTTTCCCTGCATATTTTACTATTGTTTTGGCTTTGGGCCTACTATAGACGATTTCATAAACCTTGCATGGCCTCGGGAGCCCATTTTTGGTATAAATGATGATAAAATGAGATTTGCATGATTTTACACTTGATTTCCTAGTGATACTAGGCATGGCAGGGCCGTAGCACTAGACTTGATTTCCTACTGATACTAGGCTCGGCAGGGCTATAGTGGGAGACTTGACTTCATTACTGATTTAGACCCAAGTATACTTCGAGCACCCTTTGAGAGGGTCTTTTGAGATTACTACTACTATTTTAGACCCGATTCGACTCTAAGCATGTACTACGAGGTTTCGAATATTGAGATACTATACGAGATTACACGATTTTGTATGTGTTCTATGAGCAGATCTCCATAGACCCTGTCAATCCTGGACCTAGGGCCTTGGGCTGCGTATACCGGATGAGGGGTGTACGGTATAGTAGAGGTACACGGGTAGAGTCTTTCCATCGGTCCTGCCTATATATGGGACCTTGAGGTACTTGAGAGGGGACATATTAGTTACTTTCACATCATATCATTATCATGCATTTGGTATTCTGATTCCACCCTTGTTTGTTGTGTGTTCAGTGTATGCTTCGGTTGTCTAGGCGTCCAGAGAGTTTGTTTTAACTTGATTGTGTTCCTCGGTTGTATGAGCCGTTAGGACTGTAGGTAGATTATATTACTTCTTTCATTTCATAGAACTAGTCTGGACCTTTAGTATCAATTAGATGGGTGGTTTTAGCTTGTTGAGGCACCATCTTTGGGATTGAGATTGTTGAGGGGCTAGTGGGTCCCATACTACTATGATACTGATTGTGTAGCTGTCTGACCAATCATGGGGCATTGATTATTGTTTTTATCTTGGCTTGATTAGCAGATTTAGATACTTGATGGTTAGTTATTCCGTCTTAGGCTTGACATGTGAGTTGATTACGTCTATTTTTATCTTGGTATTTGATGTCTTAGGGATGGTTCTGTTAGTGTGTGATTTCTAGTTCGATTGTTGTCTTGCTTTCCTTCTTTCCTTTTATTTTGAGGTTACCGATATAACACCCATCTCTTTAAATTATCCTTATGTATATTGTTGTTGCAAGGATCCCAGGTGCGTCCTTCTTCCTTCTTTCACCTTTGTTTCTGTGTATGTATATCCTCTGTGCCAGCATGTTCTACTTGTAACTCTTGGTTGATCATTCTTGTGCTAGTTCCTTGTGCTTCTTCTTAGCTTTTTGTGACTATTTCCTTATATTATGCGTATTATTGCTTTTATATTTTATATGCGCTCAATGGACCGATGTTTCCTACTGGGTACCCGTTGCTTAGAAATTAGTACTCATACTACACTTCTGTACTTTTTGGTGCAGATATTAGTGTGTGATTTTGTCGTTGATCTCATTGGAGACTCATGTAGCTTTTGGGATATCTGAGACTAGGGTGAGCACCTGATGATCGGGGCTTGACAACATCTCATCTCTGTACTGTAACACCTCAGAAACCTACCCATCTATATAAGTTAAAAATCTCAGAAAATTCCATGTTTTAGGAATGATGGGTCCAAACCACGGACCATGGTTTGAACCACGGGTCGTGGAATGGAATCGTGATTCCTGTTTGTTTGGTGAAGCCTCTGGTCTGGAACCTTGAGTGGGTTCTACGGACCATGGTTAAAACCACGGGTCTATCCAATTGACTCATGGAAACAGAGCAGAGGGATGGCAAGCTCCCCAGGCTCTACGATTGAGTTCGACGACCCATCATTTAAACAATGACTTGTCATCCTAAGTCGTGGTTTGACCGGAGGACACCTGACTTCCCAGGAATGATCAGTCCAGTTGACGACCCGACATTCAAATAATGGATCCATCTTGTCGAGTCGTAGACCACCTTCTAAAGACTGTCTAGTCGACCAGGTTCCACGAGTTGGAACCATGAGTCGTTGTTCAAACGACGACCCGTGGAACCAACCCATAGAACCTAAAGTCGACCCATTTTCCAGATTTTTCTAAATTAAATCCCAGGGGTATCTTAGTCATTACCCACCCTTTTAACTCCTAAACAATGTCGTTTTGACTATTTCAAGGAGGGTTTTCACCTTCATTATCCTAAGTTCCTTCTCATTACTTCACTCATCTCCCAAAAAGGGAAAATTCTTCTCCAAATTTCAAGTCTCAAGATCCAAGTTCAAGTCTCCTAAATCTTTCCAATTCAAGTGGGTTAGCTCCAATCAAGGTATGTGGGTATTCAACAATGAGTTACTTTCACCCTTGTGCCCAAAACCCCCAATCCTTATTTTGGATTATGAGTTTGTGAAATTAGGGTTTTGATCTAAATTGGAGAAAACTTATGAAATCAGTTTCTATGCATCAATTCATGGTTTCTTATGGTTTATCTATGATTTTATTAAGATTCCTTAATTGGTTTCAAAAGCCCATGTATTAAAGTTGAATTCTAGCATGAATCCATTGAATTGCATGATTTCAAGTGAAAGTTTACATGTTTAGATAACATGTGTTTATGTATTTGCAAAATTACATGCCTAATGCTTTAAGTACGATTTAAGAAAGAAAATTATGTTTGAATTATGGCTATGTTAAGCTTCATGAACTTATGATATGAGATTTGCATGATGCCCAATGTATTTTCATTCTTTTCAAACAAGATTTGGCCTGAGATTGTACCACTAAGAATTTATGAGCTATATGTGCATGTTTTGTGAGTAGTATTTATCACCGAGCGATGAGGGTCAATTACACAAGTCCAAAAACTACGTTGCCAGCGTAGGTTATGAAATGAAGTGCCCTATGGGCTTATGAGAGTGGATCCACATCTTGATAATGGTGTCTTGTGTGTTAGCGGGCATTAGGGAAGCTTTGCCAACTAGGGTTATATAGTTGGGGATGGTGACTCATTCCTTGGCAAGGTTCAAGTTAACTTTGCTAACTAGGGTTATATAGTTAGATTCCATGTAGCTCACATGGTCTATTGTCGGTTATAAGAAACTCCCATATGAATGATTTCAAATTTTCTAAGCTTTATGGTATCTTATGTTGAGGTTTTGAATACGGACTCATACGTATTACACAAACTATGATATTTACTTATAACTTCTTCGATTATTCATGGACTCAGTTTTCAATTATGTTTTAAGCATGTTTTTATATTATTTACTCATATCTTGCATACTCGGTACATCCTATAGTACTGACGCATATCTTGCGCTGTATCCTTTGATGATGCAAATTCAGGAGTCCCTCCCTAAGCACGTGGTTAGAGCTTCCAGGCCACTCTATTTGTCAGTTGTTTGTGAGTCCTCTTAGGTCAAGGACTAGTCATGTTATTAGCTTATGTTGGCTTTTCATTTCCGTACTTCTAGTTACCTAGGGTCTTGTCCTAGCAACTCTTTATGTTATGAGTAGAGGCTTTCCAGACCTAGATAGTATTCGAGTCTTTTGGATCTTTTATGCCTATTCGGCTTGACTATCTATTTATGCTATTCAGACTTTATCTATCATGCTTTCGCTTATCTTTTGTTATGCTTGAGAATGCTATGAACAAGGGTTATCTTGGGGAAATTGTGGTCCATAGTCCTGTGTTATTTCTAGGGGGTAACCTCGGGGCATGACAAACTTGGTATGAGAGCCTCAAGTTCAAGAGTCCTAGGATGTCTGAAAGCCACATCGAGTAGAGTCTTTTTCATGTGTGTGAAGTACGCCACACATATGAGAGGGAAGCTACAACATATCTTAGAAAACTTCACTTTTTTCATGATTATGTCGGGCGATAGATCTTAACTCTTATGTTCCTCTAATCCTCATCTTGTACATTTCAGATTATGCCTCCTCGATGTGCTATGCCTCCCTGAGCCACTCAGAATATTTTTCGTCCTGTTTTAGTCCCCAATGTCACGAGTGAGGAGTTCAGAAATGCCATCCATTTGCTAGCCCAGACTGTGGCCACTCAGTCCAATCAGCAGGCTCCTGCCCCCGTTCATCCTCTAGGTGGGGTAGTGGCCCGAGTTCGTGACTTTATCCGTATGAACCCGCCTGAATTCAAGGGTTTGAAAGTGAGTGAGGACCCGCTCAACTTTATTGATGAAGTGAAGAGGATCTTTGAGGTTATGCAAGTTTTTGGTGTTGATTGTGTTGAGCTTGCATCCTATCAACTCAAGGATGTAGCTCATATTTGGTTCACGCAATGGAAGGAGGCTAGGGTGAGGGAAGCGGTCCCCACAACTTGGGAGTGCTTTGAGAGGGCCTTTATTGATAGGTTCTTTCCCCGAGAGTTGAGGCAAGCGAAGGTGGAGGAATTTGTGAACTTGAGATAGGGTTCGATGTCAGTTCAAGAGTATAGTCTGAAATTTACTCAGTTGTCTAGACATGCTTCCTCCATGGTAGCGGACCCTCATGATGAAATGAGAAGGTTCATATATGGGGTTTCTAATGCGGTGAAGAAAGAGTGTAGGTCTGCTTTGCTTTTGAGTGATATGAACATTTCCTGACTCATGACTTATGCCCATCATATTGAGGGTGACAATCTAAGGGAGATGTCAAAGGATAACAAGAGAGCTAGATATGAGGGATCAGGTTTTGGTCATCACTGGTCCGGAGGTAGACATCGCTCTTCTTTCCAGAAGAACTCATCAAGATTCGTTCACTCTTCTGCTAGTGTACCTACCCAGGCCCAGAGGCCTCATCATGATTAAGGTGGTAGAGGATCTGATTCCTATTCCCAGTCTCAGGGTAGTGTTGGTAAATGATCTTTCTATCCAGCTTGTGTTAAGTGTGGGAAGAGTCATTATTGTGAGTGTTTGGCAAATTCCGCTAGTTTCTTCGGATATTGTCAGGCTGGACATCGTGTCAGAGATTTCCCTTCAGCTAAGAAGGGGCAGGGAGGTAGTAGGGCTCAGTCTGCTCCAGTAGCCCCAGGAGATCAACCAGCCTAGCAGGGTGCAGCTTCTAGTTCTGGTGGTCAGCGCCAGAACCATCTTTATGTTATTTCCTCCCATCAGGATTAGGAGAGTTCTCTAGAAGTTGTCGCTAGTATGTTAAAAGTCTTCTCTTTTGATGTTATGCTTTGTTGGATCCCGGTGCTTTATTATCTTTTGTGACCCCTTATGTAGTATGCAAGTTCGAAGTTTGTCCTGAATTGCTTTTAGAACCCTTTTGTATTTCTACTCCTGTCGGAGAGTCAGTCTTAGCCAAAAGGATCTACTGAAACTGCCCTATCTCAGTCCTTCATAGAGTCACTTCAGCGGATATAGTAGAGTTAGAGATGACTGATTTTGATGTCATTCTTGGTATGGATTGGTTGTATGCATGTTATGCTTCTGTTGATTGTCGTACTCGGGTTGTCATTTTCAAGTTTCTAAATGAACCCGTTTTATAATGGCAAGGTAGTCTCCCTTCCTCAAAAGGTCATTTCATATCTTATCTTAAGGCTAGGAAGATGATTTCAAAGGGGTATGTTTATCACATAGTGCAGGTTATGGACACGAGTCTGAAACCCCATCCCTTCAGTCTATTGCTGTTATGAATGAATTCCAAGAAGTACTTCTCGAGGATTTCCCTGGAGACCCTCCCGAACAAGAGATTGACTTTGGGATAAATCTTCTTTCGTATATGAACCCTATCTCTATCCCTCCCTATAGAATGGCTCCCGCGGAACTCAAAGAGTTGAAAGATCTTCTTGATAAATGTTTCATCAGGCCTAGCATTTCTCCATGGGGTGCCCCAGTTTTATTTGTTCGGAAAAGGATGGTTCTCTTAGAATGTGTATGACTACCGACAATTGAAAAAGGTCACAATCAAGAATAAATATCCCATTCCTAGGATTGATGACTTGTTCGATCAGCTTCAGGGTGCTAGTTTCTTCTCCAAGATCGACGTTAGATCTGGTTATCATCAGCTTCATGTTAGAGAGTGTGATATCCCGAAGACAGCCTTCAAGACTCGGTATGGTCATTATGAATTTTTTATGATGTCTTTTGGTTTAATTAATGCTCCTGCAGCTTTTATGGATGTGATAAACCATGTGTTCAAGCAGTATTAGGATATGTTTGTGATTGTTTTCATTGATGATATCCTCATCTACTCTCAGAGTAGGGAGGAACATGCAGACCACTTGAGGTTTGTGTTGCAAACTCTCAAGGATAGACAATTGTTTGCTAAGTTTAACAAGTGTGAGTTCTGGATGCAGTCAGTTGCCTTTCTGGGTCATATTGTGACTAGTGATAGTATCCGAGTTAATTCTCAAAAGATAGAGGCATTAAAGAACTAGCCTAGACCCACTTCCCTGTTTGATATTAGGAGTTTTTAGGTTTGACTAGTTACTACAGGAGGTTTGTGGAAGGATTTTCTTCCATTGCTGCCCCTTTGACCCGATTGACTCAGAAGAAGGTAAAATTTTAGTGGTCCAACTCGTGTGAGAAGAACTTTCAGGAATTGAAGACTAGATTGACTATAGCTCCAATGTTAGCTCTACCCGAGGGCCTAGATGATTTTGTTGTGTGTTGGGATGCTTCTAGGATTGGTTTGAGTTGTGTTTTGATGAAGCGTAGTAAGGTGATTGCTTATGCTGCTAGAAAGCTTAAGACTCATGATAAGACCTATCATACTCATTATCTTGAGTTGGCAGCCGTGGTCTTTGCTTTGAAGAATTAGAGACATTAATTGTATGGTGTGCATGTGGATGTATTCACCGATCATAAAAGTCTTCAATGTGTGTTCACTCAAAAGGAATTGAATTTGCGACAAAGTAGGTGGCTTAAGCTCCTTTAAGGATTATAATATGAGTGTGCTTTACCATCCCGGTAAGGCCAATGATGTGGCAGATGCTTTGAGTAGACTGTCCATGGGAAGTGTGTCTTCCATTGAACATGGGAAGAAGGAATTGGTTAAGGAGGTTGATAAGCTCGCTCGATTGGGATTTCACCTTATGGACTCGACATAAGGTGGCGTGATTGTACAAAATGGTGTTGAATCATCTTTTCTAGCTGAGGTAAAGGCAAAGCAAGACAAGGATCCCATTCTACTTCAGCTTAAAGGTGCGGTTCATCAACAGCGGGTGGAGGTTTTTTCCCAAGGGGGAGATAGTGTGCTTCATTATAAGGGTCTCTTATGTGTGCCAGATGTAGATGGGTTGAGACAACAGATTCTTACTGAGGCTCACAGTTCTAGACATTCCATTTATTCGGGTGCTACTATGATGTATCAAGATCTGCGAGAAGTCTTTTGGTGGAATGGTATAAAGAGGGACATAGCCGAGTTTGTGGCTAAGTATACCAACTGTCAGTAAGTAAAGTTGGAGCATCAAAGGTCGGGTGGCATGATTCAAGATATTGACCTTCCCACTTGGAAATGGGAAGAAATCAATATGGACTTTGTTACTGGTTTGCCTCGTACTTGAAGGCAACATGATTCCTTTTGGGTTATTGTTGATCGTATGACTAAGTCTTCCCACTTCTTTGCTATTAAGCCTACTGATTCAGCTGAGGACTATGCCAGACTCTAAATCCGGGAGATAGTTTGATTGCATGGTGTTCCCTTGTCTATCATTTCTGATAGAGGTCCTCAGTTTACATCTCAGTTTTGGAGGTCCTTTCAGAAAGGTATTGGTACCCAGGTAAAGCTTAGAACAACTTTTCATCCTCAGACAGACGGCCAGGCAGAGCGTACTCTTCAGACTTTGGAGGATATGTTGAGAGCATGTGTGATTGATTTCAAAGGTAATTGGGATGATCACTTACCTCTTATCGAGTTTGCCTACAACAACATCTTTCGCTCTAGCATCCAGATGGCTCTGTATAAGGCACTTTATAGTCGGAGGTGTAGATATCCTATTGGTTGGTTTGAGGTTGGTGAGGAAACCTTGATTGGTCCAAATTCTGTGCATGAGACCATGGAGAAGGTTTAGCTTGTTCGAGAAAGGTTGAAGACCACTCATAGTCGATAAAAATCTTATGCGGATGTGAGGAGAAGAGAGTTGGAATCTGAAGTTGATGATTGGGTTTTCCTAAAGGTATCACCCATTAAGGGTGTGATCAGGTTTGTCAATAAAGGAAAGCTCAGTCCCCATTTTGTAGGTCCTTATTAGATTTTGAGGAGAGTGGGTAGTGGTGCTTATGAGTTGGACTTGCCTTTGGATTTCGAAGCTATCCATCCGGTGTTCCATGTCTCCTTGTTGAAGAAGTGTGTTGGTGATCTGACCTCGATTGTTCCCTTGTAGGATGTGGGTGTGAAGGATAGTCTCACTTATGAGGAAGTTCCCGTGGAGATCCTTGATCGTTAGATTTGGAGGTTGAGGAACAAAGAAGTCGCTTCGGTAAAAGTCCTTTGGAGAATCAGCTTGTAGAGTGTGCTACTTGGGAAGCGGAAGAGGCCATGAAGGCAAAATATCCTAATCTCTTTCCTTCTGATTCAGTTCTAGCTTGACTTACTAGTTTCCTCCTTAGTATGTCCCTTCGATTCTATTCCGCCAGTTCCTCTCATGATTCTAGCATGCATCCATGTTTTACGAAGTTAGTTTATAATGTTTTCAAGTTGAAAAGTTCAATTTTTATGTTTACTCCCTGATTTTCATGTTTTGATGTTGATTGGGCTGTTTTCTCCTCAGTTTTCCTTGATTAGTCTTCATTCGAGGATGAATGACTCCAAGGGGGAGATATTGTAACACCCAAGAAACCTACCTAGCTATCTAAGTTAAAATTCTCGGAAAATTCCATGTTTCAGGAATGATGAGTCCAAACCACGAATCGTGGTTTGAACCACGGGTCGTGGAAGGGAACCGTGATTCGTATCTGTTTGGTTCAGCCTCTGGTATAGAACCACGAGTGGGTTCTACGGACCATGGTTCAAACCACGAGTCCATCCTGTTGACTCATGGAAACAGATCAGAGGGATGGCAAGTTCCCCAGGTTCTACGACTGGGTTCAATGACCCGTCATTTAAACAACGACCCATCATCCTGAGTCGTGGTTTGATCGGAGGACAACTAATTTCCCAGGAACAAAGAGTCCAGTTGATGACCCATCATTCAAATGACGGATCCGTTTTGTTGAGTCATAGACCACCTTCTGCAGACTGTATAGTCGACTAGGTTCCATGAGTTGGAACCACGAGTCGTGGTTTAAACGACGACCCATGGAAATAACCCGTAGAACCTAAAGCAAGCCATTTTCCAAATTATTCTAATTTAAATCGCAGGGGTATCTTAGTCATTACCCACACTTGTAACTCCTAAACAATGTCATTTTGACTATTTGAAGGAGGGTTTTCACCCTGATTAGCCTAAGTTCCTTCTCAGTACTTCACTCATCTCCCAAAAAGGGAAAATTCTTCTCCAAGCTTCAAGTCTCAAGATCAAAGTTTAAGTCTCCTAAATCTTTCCAATTCAAGTGGGTTAGCTCCAATCAAGGTATGTGGGTATTCAACAATGGGTTCCTTTCACCCTTGTGCCCAAAACCCCCAATCCTTATTTTGGATTATGAGCTTATGAAATTAGGGTTTTGATCTAAATTGGGGAAAACTTATGAAATCAATTTCTATGCATCAATTCATGGTTTCTTATGGTCTATCTATGATTTTATTAAGATTCCTTAATTGGTTTCAAAAGACCATGTACTAAAGTTGAATTCTAGCATGAATCCATCGAATTGCATGATTTCAAGTGAAAGTCTACATGTTTAGATAACATGTCTTTATTTATTTACAAAATTGCATGCCTAATTCTTCAAGTATGATTTAGAAAGAAAAGTATGTTTTAATTATGGGTATGCTATGCTTCATGAACTTATGATATGAGAATTGCATGATGCCCGATGTATTTCCATGCTTTTCGAATAAGATTTGGCATGAGATTGTGCCACTAAGAAATTATGAGCTATATGTGCATATTTTGGGAGTAGTATTTATCACCGAGCGATGAGGGTACATTACCCAAGTCCAGAAACTATGTTGCCAGCGTAAGTTATGAAATAAAGTGCCCTATGGGCTTATGAGAGTGGATCTACATCTTGATAATGGTGTCTTGTGTCTTAGAGGGTATTAGGGAAGCTTTGCCAACTAGGGTTATATAGTTGGGGATGGTCACTCTCTTCCTTGAAAGGGTTCAAGTCAGCTTTTCTAACTAGGGTTATATAGTTATATTCCATGTAGCTCACATGGTCTATTGTCGGTTATAAGAAACTCCCGTATGATTTCAAGTTTTCTAAGCTTTGTGGTATCTTATGTTGAGGTTTTGACTACGAACTCATACTTATTACTCAAACTATGATATTTACTGATGACTTCTTTGATTATGCATGGACTATGTTTTCAATTATGTTTTAATCATGTTTTCATATTATTTACGCATATTCCGCATACTCGGTACATCCTATAGTACTGACGTTTATCTTGCGTTGCATCCTTTGATGATGCAGATTCAAGAGTCCCTCCCCCGACACGTGGTTAGAGCTTCCAGGACACTCTATTTGTCAACTGTTGGTGAGTCCTCTTAGGTCGAGGACTAGTCATGTTATTAGCTTGTGTTGGCTTTTCATTTTCATACTTCGAGTTAGCTAGAGTCTTGTCCTAGCAACTCTTTATGTTATGAGTAGAGGATTTCCAGACCTAGACAGTATTCGAGTCTTTTGGATCTTGTATGCCTATTCGGATTGACTATCCATTTATGTTATTCTGACTTTATCTATCATGCTTCTGCTTATCTTTTATTATGCTTGATAATGTTATGACCAAGGGTTAGATTGGGCCACTTTTGGTCCCATGTCCCGTGTTACGTGTAGGGGGTAACCTCGGGGCGTGACATGTACTGTACTTTTGTATATTCGAAGACAATTGTACTTATCTTTTGTTACTTTTATCACTTGTATTCTATTAGAAGTTTCTTTACCGTCGATACCAAGTTTTGGGGTTGGTGTAGTTTTCATATATATTCGGGTTTTTACTTCCGCTTTTCCTTATCTTATTCTGCTTTTGTTTGTTTCTGCTTATTGTGCATATTGGTTAGGTAGTAGTCCATTACTAACAATTCTGGGCTATGGGGATTGGTTCGCCTACTGGGTGGTTGTAGGTGCCATCATGACCTGAGAAATTGGGTCGTGACATTTATAGAGTGGCTATCACAAGTGCAAATCGCGCCGCTGCATCCACAGTGATTACTTGACTCACTGCTGTCAGAACTATATGCGATATTATTCTGATTTCATCACTAAGGCTCTCCTCAGAGAAAAAAACTATTTTCATTTTTTTTCAAGAATAGAATATAATTTATTCTTGACTTCTTGCTCAAGTTCTAACATATTTATTTTATCTTTTCTTTTATTAGGTACTCGGCAATCTCTGGCTCGGTGGCCAAACTTTCCACAGTTCAAACATTAATCAGTATTATTTTTATAAGATTTAGTGCCACCTTTAGTGGTTTTATATTTTTTAAATCTTCTTTTGTAATAATGGGGTTTTTCAGATTTATTTTTATAATATTTATGTCTTCTTTTGATTTTCTTGGATGGTTCTTTTGAAGGGGCGGATAATTTAACATATCCAAAGTCCTGACAAAATCTCCCTAGCTTGCTTTGTTATATTTTACTGTCCCTTTTTAGTTGATTTTTCAATTTCATGTCTGTACATAATTCAAGTCCAGTGATATTTATTAAATGTATAAAGGTCACTATAGGTTAATTGACTTTAAGGAATTTTACCAATAAACCATCTTTTTATTTTATCATAACTTTTTCAGCAAATAATGCTGGTAAACCACTTATGAATTTTTTTTTTCAATAATCATGATTGTAGTCTTCTCTAACCATGAATTTATTGAGGAAGATATCTTTATACCATCTAAAATCATCTAATTTTGGACAGGATATATTTGATAATATCTGTAGACTCCTATCTTGGAAAAGTTGGGGTTCTCTTATAAAATATTTCGCTATGCTATAAATTAAAGTAGCGGTGGCGTCTTATGAGATTTGATTTTTAGAAGTTTGCCCTATAGGTTCCGTTTTAACAACTTGAGTAATAGTAGTAGCATTTAATACACTCTTTTTATTATCTTCGATGAGGTAATTATTCCACTAATATTTGAATGTTCCTGTAAATCCTGCTATAATTAATGTGTCAACTTATTTATCCATTATATTTTTCATTCTATATGCAGTAATGGCCATTTCCATTTTATGCAGTTTATTTTATATTTGTTGTTCGGCGAGTCCATCAATATTTCATTCAGCAATTTCATTTTCAGAATGTGAAGTAAGAGATAAATTTCATTTTCTTCATACAGCATATCCGAAAAAGAGGGTTTCTTATAATAGTTCTTTTTAGTAAAATATCTAGAACTTAACTTGTTAATGTCATTATCAGTTTTTAAGATATGGTTCTTATGATCTTATCATCTTTAAATTTTAATTTGGATTTTAATCTTCCGTTAATTTTTTCTATAAGATCATCTAGGATTTTAAATTTTTCTTGAAATTTTGGGAATTTATCTATTGAAAATTCTGGTAATTTAAATATTGGGTGAGTTTCTAACTTCTTATCCTTATTATTATAAGAAGAACTTGGTTTATCCTTAAAAGTTAATTTATTATCAGCCTTAAGGATTTGATTGGAGACCATACATAGCAGTTGATTTGTATAATTATTTTGCTGAATTATCCGATTTATATCTTTATTTGTAGGGTCACCTTTAATATATAATATATCAAGTTTAAAGGGTGTAGCAGTAACAACTCTACCATCTATGGGTAAACTAATTTCCTCTAATGGGAGAATTATAAATTCAACCACCTTAGTTTTGGTATACTATTTATTGACAATCATATTTAATAATACCTTTTGATCATCTAATGTAATGACTCTTCCGATTATTTTCGTATTTACGCCTTCTTTGTACGTTTAGAGCCTTCCTATAATGGCACCAAGTTATTTATGGCTTGCTGGGACCAGTGGTTCGGTGCCCTGACCATTCGTTTGGTCGTTATGATCGTCTGCCTGTTTTAGAGCCTTAACTTAGGAATTCATTGACTTTAGTCAACATTCTTAGCTAACATGCTCGGCATCGAATTTCGACAGTTTCGTTAGCTTCAGAGCATTGAGTTTGGTTTGGTTGGACCTTTAGTCGAGGATTGAGGACTTTCGGTGTGGATTTTATGTTAGTTTTTCTGCTTTCAGGCCATTTGGAGTTGAAACTGGGACTTTGGTCAGCTTTCGATGATCGGAGCGTAAGATTCAAAATCTGATGATTCCATCAGCTCTAGAATGTTGAGTTTGGGATAGGTTGGTGGTTTGTTCGGGCCCGAGGTGAGGCAGACTCATTTTGCTATTTGGTTGGTTTTAGCTAGTGTTAACTTGGGTTAACATTACTCCAAAACGACCTCGTATGGAAGTTTCATCAATTCTGTTGAGTCTGAAACGTCATTTACACTCTATTAGCTTTATTGGTTTTTGAATATCAGGTTTCGATTATACCCGGAATGCCCCATTGATTTTTTGAGAATTGCAGATTTTCTGCTGCAGGCCAGCCTTCAGCACAATCATGCCACAGCCAGCGCGATCGCGCCTGCAACCTTTGTGGGCGATAACGCCTGGCCAGCATCGATGGTGCCTAGGCTAACAACTTCCTGCCAACGCCGATGGTGCCCCTTGCGCGCTATAGCGCCTTGGTGCCTGGCTCCATTTAGCGCGATAGCACTGACCAATGACCATCAGTTATATATTTCTTGGCATTTCGACTTTCCATCCTTATTTTCTTCATTTTTCCTAGTCTAAACTCAACTTTCTCTCCACCAAAGAGTCCAAATCAGTCCTTAGCCTTGGTGATTCTTTGTATTGAGGAGATACCTTGCTTCCTTGCTAATTTGGTAAGTCCTTCTTCCCCAATTTTTCCCTTTTCCTCCATTGTTGAAGTTTCCATGGATATAATTCTAAAAGCTTGGTTTTCTTGAAGAATTTGTCCCCTTTGGAGTTGCATATTCCATGAATTCCTTGATTTTATTTCCTTGGCGTGGTTCTCTCATTGTGGTAAGCTTTCCTTGCTCAATTTCCAATTTTGTACTTAACATTCCACCTTTAAATCCTCTCTTGAGCAGGCGGTTTTTGTGCCTTCCTCTTGGGAAAAATTTCTCAATTTTGGAGAATGTCTTCTTGGCATTGTTTTGGTCATCGTGCTTCTTTTGGTTATTGATTTTGGGTTGTGGGCCCCACAGGCCCACCGATGACCCAAAATTTGACCTGGCTATGATTATCGCAATATGGGTGTCCTTAGTCTTATTTTAATATGTTATTCGTGTTTTTGATAGTTTGATTATCATTTGGAACTTCTCGTAGAAGTTCAGCCTCGGATATACTTGTGTCAGCAGCTTGTCATTGGACGACAGGTAGGTTATAGTCTAAACACCTTAGACTTTGCATATATCGAATAAAATTGTACTAATTGGCATCCTTGGGTTGGGTTATTAGCTTGGCACCACAAACCTTGACCTCTTTTCCATGTTCACCTCATTTCCTCCGTTGTGTATAGTATTCTTCGTAGGTTGGTATTATAACCCTTGTGGTCTTGTGTGGCCTTGATTTGACTCTGGACTATAGAAGGTAGTCTATTCGGGGGTGTCTCTGAGTCCCTGAAATTGTTATCGTGATTTTAGGCTGGTTATCTATGTTGTAGAGCGAATGGAGGATGTGTAGGGCCGATAGGTTGATGGTGGGTCGTGGGCCACTGTTGTGATTGTATACACCATTTGTCATGAATGTAAGAGGGGTTTCTAGATGACTTTACTATGGCTTTGGCTTTGGCCCTTCTATTGATGATTTTCTAAACCTTGCATGGCCCGTGGGGCCCATTTTTGGTAAAAATGATTGTAAAAGGGTTCAAAACTATTTTAATGGATCTTCTTGGGGTAAGAGAGAATAAAGGGGTGTTTTATCACTATTTTCCACTTATACTAGACTAGGCGGGGCCGAGCTCTAGACTTGTTTTACTACCACTTTTGAGATGATACTAGGCTCGGCGGGGCCGTATGCTAGACCTATTTTTGACTTACTGATTAAGACTCAGATACCCTCCGAGCATATTTACTTGGGGACTTTCGAGATTTGCAGGGCATCTGGTATAATTGTCGGCGGCCTTCATGGAATTTTCCATTCTGGGCCAGGGGCTATGTACTGCGAGTGCCAGAGGGGGTAGGGGGTATAGGGTGTAGTAGAGGTATAAGGGTGTCACTTACTATGGATCCTTTCTTCTGGGCTTTATAGGACGCCGAAAGAAGGTAACATACATTACTATTACCACACTTAGTCGGCATATCATATCATACCATTCATTTGTGTGAGGTTCCACCCTTGTATGTTGTTTACTGTATTTACGCTCCGGTAGTATGGGATGCCGGTGGGTTTGTATTCACTTGGTTGTGTTCCTCAGGTGTATGGGCACCCATTGGGACTATAGGTATACTTTTTATTACCTTATCGAGCTTTATGATTCCTTATGCTGAATTCCTATTATAACTTGATATTGGAACTAGCATTATGTGGCTGGGTTTTGTTATTAGTCCTATATTTGAGCATGCTATTGTTACTTTGTTTCCATTCTTCTCTTTTTAATTGAGGTTACTGGTATACCGCTGATTTTCTAAAACTCATTATATATTGTTATTCGGTAAGGATCCCAGGTGCATCTTTTCTTACTTTCACCTGTGTCTGTATTATATATCCTACTTGCTAGACTTGTATGTTGTTTCTGTTGTCTTTCTTCTGTGGTAGATTTTATGTGCTTCTTCGTTGTTTTCGGTGACTATTTGCTTCTATTCTATCTATTACTGCTCTTTTATCTTATATGTGCCCAGTCGGCCTATGATACCTACTAGGTACCATTTGCTTCGCATTGTACTCATACTACACTTTGCATCTTTTGGTGTAGATCCTAGTATGGGCCATCACCGATAGCTTAATGGAGACTCGTGCGAGGAGCTGTTTTGGGGATATCTCAGACTGAGGGTGAGCTCTTGGCGACCGAAGCTTAGCTTTTAGTTATCTTTTGCATCATGTACTCTATTACTACTCGGAGACATTTGTGTATTGTATTTTGGATCCTTTGTACTCCTTATATATAGTTCTGGCTCTATACTATGATACCAGGTCTTTGGAGTTGGTTTAGCATCTATATATATTGTTACATATTCTTGTTATTTACTTTTCTTCTCGTATAACCATTGCTTCCATTTATATTACCGTTCTTCTTCTTACATGATAGATAGTAGAACATTGTTAATAATTCTGGGCTACGGGGATTGGTTCTCCTACTAAGGGATTGTAGGTGCTATCATGACCGAGAAATTGGGTCGTGACAACTTGGTATCAGAGCCTAGGTTTCACTAGTGTCATCGATATAGGAGCCAATGTCTAGTAGAGTCCTGCGGATCTGGGGGAGACGGCTGTACTCAATCTTCAGGAGGCTATAGTGATATCTCAGGATATATGACTCTTTTATTGATTCTATATTGTGCGTAGTATCCTTGAAAGTTTCTTGAAATCTCACTTGTTCTCGTTCACTCTTCCATAGATGGTTCGTATCAGATCATTAGTGTGGGGCAGAGACGAGCCTCCGACTCTAGCTAGGGGCTGGGGAGGTCATAGAGGTAGGGGCCAAGGATGCCCCGAGGAGCGGCACCTACTAGAGCTGCTAGAGTTATGATAGAGCCTAAGCATGAGAATGAGCCAGGGTTAGTTCTTGAGCGGCAACATATGGACCCGGGGATAGCCCAGGTACCACCAGCTCCAATGTCAGCTTCAGCCCCAGCTCAATCTTAAGATATTCGGGGTTCACTGTCCCAGCTTTTAGGCATGATTGTAGAGCAACCTTCTGAGGTAGCACAGACATCCACTCAGGGGAAGCCTTGGCTGCACAGGGTTCTGGAGTGCAGCCTGCTATTACGGCTCCCGATGCCGAGGTTATTTTAGTTCCATCAGTTGCACAACCAATTACTCCTCGCCTAGTTATGACAGAGATAGAGCAGAAGGAGTTAGGTAGGTTTTTGATATTGGAACCTCTAAGTTTTTCTAGTAAATCTGGACATGATCCACATGACTTCAATACTAGTTGTGAGGAAATGTTACATCACTTGGTCTTGTTAGAGACTCACGGGTTTGGTTATACTACTTACCAGCTGGAGGGCCCAACTAAGTTATGGTGGAGGGTTCAGGTTGCTTGCAGACCATCTTCATCTCCTCCATTGTCTAGGTCTGAGTTTTATGAGGCCTTTATGGCCAAGTTCTTGCCACAGAGTGACAGAGAGCATTGGAGAGAGGATTTCACTAGACTTGCTCAGGGTTCTATGACCGTATCACAGTATAAGACCCATTTTCATCAGCTCGCTCCATTTGGAACAATGATTATACCTACCGAGCCTGAAAGAGTTTGTAGTTTTTTTGGGGGGCTACAGAGAGAGTTTAAAGAGCCAGCAGAGATATTGGTTGCTAGTATTCGGTCATTCCAAGCTATTACGGAAAATTCTCGTACAACACAGGACTTGCATCATCATGACCCGGGGGCCAGATATAAGAGGCCTCGTCATCAGGGTAGCTTGAGTGGTTCTATACAGGGTGGTAAAGGTTCAGGCTAGTAGGGCCAGGGTTATCAGCCATAGCAGCATCAGGGTCAAACTAGTCGACCAGTTCAGGCATCACCCTAGGATTTCTATTCTCAGTTTGAGAAGGTTTAGAGAAGTTAGTGTGGTCATAGTGGTCAATCTTTGAGAGATACTACTTCTGGGGCATCAGGCCATGGTGGCCACACAGGTTCATCAGGTTCATCTCGACAAGGTAGGCCATCAGGGTCCTGCTATGGGTGCGGTGTTAGTAGTCACTATGCCATAGATTGCCCTCAATAGGGTTCATCTTGCTACGAGTGTGGGATCAGTGGTCATTTTGGCATAGATTGCCCTCTACAGGGTACAGTTCAGCCTGCTGGTCAGCCAACTCAGCCTATTCACTCAGCTCAGATATCGACTCGAGAAAGTGGCAGTCAGGGTAGAGGTGATAGCCCACAGGGCAGGATAAGTGGTATGGATGCCGGTCTGTCAGGTGGTGGTCATCATCAGTTCTATGCACTCTCTGGGAGATCGGAGGTAGAGGCCTTGAATGCTGTGATTATTGGTATGATATTTTTTTTTCGTCGGCCAGCTTAAGCTTTATTTAATCATGGATACACTTGTTCATATGCATCTGCCTATTTTATTTGTTTAGGGTTGTCTAATGATCCATTATTTGTGCCTGTATTTTTATCGACCCCAATACGAGATTCTTTAGTAGTGAATCAGATATGTGAGATCTTACATGATTAATGTGGGTGACGTGGAGACTTAGAGTGACCTGTTGATACTTGATATGGTAGATTTTGATGTGATTATGTGCATGGTCTGGTTATCCCCTCACCATGCAGTTTTGGATTGCTACGCCAAGACTGTTTCCAGAGCCATGCCCAACGTATCCCTAGTTGTGTGGCAGGGTTCTGTCAATCGCACACCGTCTGGGATCATCTCTTGTCTTTGAGCTAGGAAGTGAATCTCTCACGGGTGTTTAGCTTATCTAGCATATGTTTGAGATGCTAGCACTGACATTTCTTCCTGTGAGTCCATTCTTTTGGTTAGAGACTTCCTAGATGTGTTCCCGACCGACCTGCCAGGCCTCTAACTTGAGAGAGATACTAATTTTGCTATTGACTTAGAGCCGGGCACCAGGCCTATTTCCATCTCTCCTTATCGTATGGCTCTATCTGAGTTGAGGGAGCTTAAGGAGCAGGTTCAGGATTTGTTAGCTAATGGGTTTATTAGATCGAGTGTCTCCTTGGGGTGCTCCTGTTTTGGTTGGTAAGAAGAAGGTTCGGTTGATGCGGATGTGTATTGATTATCAGCAGCTGAATAGGGTGACTATGAAGAATAGGTATCCAATACCGTGGATTGATGACTTATTTGATTAGCTTCAAAGTTCGGCCATGTTTTTTTGAGGATTGATTTAAGGTCAGGCTACCACCAGTTGAGGATTAGGGATGGGGACATCCCTAAGACAGCATTCAGGACACGTTATGGTATTATGAGTTCCTGGTGATGTCTTTTGGGTTGACTAATACCCCACAACTTTCATGGACTTGATGCACAGGGTGCTTAACCCGGATTTGGATTCGTTCATGATAGTATTCATAGACGACATTCTGGTATACTCCCAAAGTAGAGATGAGCATGAGCGACACTTATGGACTATACTTTTGACTTTGAAAGATTATCGGCTTTATACCAAGTTCTCAAAGTGTGAGTTTTGGCTTGAGTCAGTTGCATTTCTAGGACATGTGGTGTCTAAAGATGCGATTAGAGTTGATCCGGGTAAGATTTCAGCGGCACATGATTGGCCTAGACCTACTACCTCTACTGAGGTTTGCAGCTTTGTTGGGTTGGCCGGGTACTACAGATGGTTCATTGAGGAATTTTTTACATAGAAGCACCCTTGACTATGTTGACTAGGAAGGATGTTCCATTTCAGTGGTCACATCAGTGCGAGGATAGCTTGCAGAGGCTTAAGGCCTTGTTGACTTAACCTCTTGTATTAACTTTATTGGTTGAGGGTCAGAGTTTCTCTGTGTATTGTGATGCTTCCGAGGTTGGTCTTAGTTGTGTGTTGATGCTGCAGGTTCGAATGATAGCATATGTATCGAGGAAGCTAAAGGTGCACTAGCGCAACTACCCCACTCATGAGTTGGAGTTGGTGGCAGTAGTTTTTGCGCTCAAGATCTAGAGGAACTACTTATATGGAGTTCATTATGAGATATTCACCGATCACCTTAGTCTTTAATACATTACGAGTCAGCAAGAGCTGAACTCGAGGCAGAAGAGATGGATTGAGCTACTGAAAGACTATGATTTCACCATTCTTTATCATCCGGGCAAGGCAAATATAGTAGCGTATGCCTTGAGTCGGAAGACGGTGAGTATAGGTAGCCTAGCTTCACTTTTAGTTTATGAGCAACCATTGGCCTTAGACATCTAGTCCTTGGCTAAGCGTTTGGTTAGGCTTGACTTATCAGATCCCAACAGAGTTCTTGCCAGTGTTGAGGTTTGGTCCACCTTGGTTGATCAGATTCAAAGCCGTCTATTTGAGGATCAGCGGTTCTGTGACCTTCATGATCAGGTTGTTCGGGGTGAGGTTATAACGCTCAAATTACACCTCAAATTAAGAAGCGTAAGTGGTCATCATCAAATATAGAACCCAACAGAGGTTGGGGTCGATCCCACACAAAATAAGGTGCAAATTAAGTCGTTAGTGAATTAGATGACTAATAATCAATAGTTTCCGGTAAATGGGGGGTTTGTGTGATCAATATTTGAACAATGCAAATAATAAGTTACGAGTTTCAACGAGTATTAATCAATATGAGAATGAACTAGGGAAGTGTTCACCATAGCGTCGTAACAATTTCGACTCAAAGCTTAACCGGGTTCTTTCTATATGTATATCACGTTGTGATTGAATTAATGGTATCATCTAAACGTTTCTCAACCAAATAGACGAATTTCCTTTTCAATTCTCTCGAACTTGAAAAGGTGAAATTTCTTATTTCAATCCTAAACATCAAGTAGATTAATCTAGTTACAGCATTAATCATAAGACGAGAGTTGGTAGTCTCGAATCCTCGTAGTTAATCAAATTTCCCGGGTTTAATCTCTTTGTTCAAGCAAATCAAACCTAGGTATGTTCTAATGTTTGCAACCATTAGAAAACGTGAATAACGAATGAATAACCACGTGACAACATATAAATTTAACCCAATGCTACCCGGAATCTATATTGCTACTTTTGCCATGGCTCCCACAACCCTAGTTGTGGGAAATTAGCTACTCATGCTATTAGAGAAAAAGAAAATAATAGTGTTCATAATATAAAGAAAAAGATCTTACAATAGATGAACACAAGCTTCTAGTTTTCCAAGAACAAGCAGCCAATAATTTCCAAGAACAATGGAGGAAGAAGAAGAATACGTTGGTGTCGTATTTTTCCTCTCAAAAAGTCATCCCAATTAGTCTCTAGAAATATTTGGTAATGAATAATAAAATAACCCTAACACAGGGTATTTATAGTAGTCCAGGAAATAAAGTCCAAAAATAGAATTTTCAGAATCCCGCGTCGCGTTGACGGGTCGCCTGACGGGCCGTCAAGCATGTGACTGGCCGTCAAGTGAACCGTCACTCTTAGGCAGTGGCTGAACTTCGACTGTCAAAGCTTGACGGCTTCCCTGACGGTCCGTCAAGTCTGTGACGAGCCGTCAAGCCATCCGTCGCCACTATCCAGTGAATTTTTCTGGTAAGTCGTTGGGCCTGTGACGACTTGCTGGAAAATTCTGGTAAGTCGTCCGCCCAGTGATGACTTGCTAGTAAATTGACTGTTTAGCTTGACGGTTGGTGTGACGACTCATCAAAACCTTGACGATTCGTCAAGTGAGTCATCACACTAACCAGTAGAGCCCTTTAGTGTCAAAAATCCATCTTTTTCAGTTTTGGTTCACGTTCCTGCAAGTTAAACATAAAACCCATCAAAAACAACAACGGTTGCTTGAAAACTCATGATTATTCTTAGTTAAAGGAGTCAAATGTGCCGTAGAATGGCGGCACATCAACACCCTCAACTTAAAACGTTCGCTTGTCCTCAAGCAACATGACAACAAAAACAAAAAGATGACTCAACTAAGAAAACAAACACGTGTCACTAGCAAATCATGGCCATTCAATAGCTTATTCAATTTAAATCAAGCCCCCCCGGTAACACACAAATGTATGAAACGCTAACTTGCAAGGATCCAAACATGTCATTCCGATATGATAGAATATTCTACATACACACACAACAGCTATCCCAACAGTCAATAGATAATACAGAAATCTCGGTGCCCTCACCACAAAGAAGTCCCACACATAAGATTTGGGACTAGGTAAGGCGCTCACACTCACAAACGATTTCAAACAATGCACATGTGATGCCATAAGCTTGCCCTTGCTATCCTATTTCAGTTTTTCAGATAGCCGCTCAGGATCACTATAGGACTTGTTTTGGCTTGTAATGTGGCTTTGGGTGCAGGTAGGATACATTTAGGGGCTAGTGACTAATCCCTCCTTGGAATCACCGACCTACTATTTCCACTTAACTTTTCTTCGTCCATCCTTATTCACCTTTTTATTCCCTTCTTTCTAGCTACAGGTGCGGCCTCTTTATTTTGACAATTCTTTTTCATCTCTTTTTGGTTTCTTTTTCTTTGTTTTCTTAGGCACACACCCAAAATTTTCATTCTATCCACAACTAATCTTATCCATCCTATTTTTCTTATCATTTACCTCTATAGTAGCCACCCTCAACTTAGGCTGATTGCCTGAGTTGAGGTGCACGATGTCCAAGGAAGGACCACATCCAAAATAGGGATTCAAAGTTAAAAAGAAACGGTGACAGGTTATTGAAAGAATAGGGTCAATTATGGCTCAAACATAGATCAAAGGGATTATTTGCATTTGGAAGTGGACTGCACACAAAAAAGGGCCTGTGATCCTTTCCTAAGCAACTAACTTCAATTCTAACAAAATAGACCGGGCAAGTTCTAGATGCATGTAGAGAGTAAGAGTTTATAACAATAAGCTCACACACACTTGGCACCAAGAAACCATACCACTACAGAGTAAGCACAATTATTACAATCACATCCATTCAATGACATTCAGAGATCCAGAACAGTCAATCATTTCAAACACAAGTACAAAATCAACTTTTTCAGAGAGGTCTCCTTTTAGTTCAACTTTCCAAAAAGCCATGCTTGCTATAGACACCAGAAAACAACACAAACAAAATTTAAAATTACAACCTAAACATGCCGGGTCTACTAGATACCACACCGGAGGGAAAAGAAACACGGCAATAAAAACCCTCGGTGGTGAAAGACTCACAGGTATCCCAACACCCTCAACTTAGACTCATGCATTAACCCTAATGCACACATGTGAAAGCTAAAACTGTGAAAGAAAGGAATACCTGTGAAGCCCATAGGACTCAGAGTGTGGCATGATGTTGGAGACCACCAGGGTCTCCAAAGTAGGAGAAATCGCTGGAATAGGTGCAAGCGACATCATCCTGTTGAGCTCCAACTTTCTCTTTTATCGGCTCCTCAGCTAGTCGAGACAACTTCTTTACTCTTTCTAACTGTTTTTCTTTGTTGGTTCTCTTGCGGTGTTTTCTTTTTCTTGATTTGTTCTCACCGCCTTCCTCTATAGGTTTCTCTTCTTGTGATCCTAACATCATTCTCATAACAGCTAAGGTCTCAACACAACCCTTCTCCTCAATATGCACATCCATAGGGGCTTCATCAATAACATTGATAATCGAGACCACCCTCATGTCTCTTGGTGGCTTCATCAATTTACACACATCAAACTTGACCAATTCATTGTTTAATCTGAATGTCAGTTTGTTTCTTTCTATGTCGACCAACACTCTTGCAGTGGCTAACAATGGTCGTCCCAATATTATGGGAACTTCAAAGTCCACTTCACAATCTTAGATTACAAAGTCAGCTGGGAATATAAACTTACCAATCTTTACTAGCACATCATACAATATTCCCACCGGTCGCTTTACTGAACGGTCAGCCATTAACACCCTCATGGTAGTTGGTTTGGGAGCTCCCAAACCCAACTGTTTATAGACTGCTAGCGGCATCAAGTTGATGCTAGCACCAAGATCACATAAGGCTTTTTCAAAGTTGAATTTCCCAATAGTACAGGGAACAGTAAAAGCACCTGGATCTTCCTTCTTTTCCACTAACGATCTTGAAGAAATAGCACTGCAGTGGTGGAGGTTATCTTCTGTTTCAAAGCTCACTGCCCTCTTCTTGGTAATCAAGTCCTTCATGAACTTGGCATATCCGGGCATTTGTTCAAGAGCGTCCACCAGTGGGATGTTCACTGATATCTGCTTGAGCATGGTCATGAAATTTAGGAACTTGCTATCTTCCACTTTCTTCTTCAACCGTTGTGGGAAAGGAGGCGGTGGCCGAGGCATCATAGTTGGAAGTTTTTAAATTCCTTGCTTTTATCCGTGAGCACTTGAGTAGCATCCTCTACCACAGCGGGTTTTTCAACAGATACTCTCACACCCCCATCGACCATATTTTCAGCATCTACTAACTCATCTTCCTCAGCAACATTATTTTTCTGAGTCTGAATTACCGAATGTGATTCCGATAATATTTTACCGCTTCTCGTAGTGATCGCCATACAACTCCCATCATTCTTAGGGTTTTGAATGGTGTCACTCGGCAAGGTACCTGTCTTTCTTTGATTTAGAGACGCTGAGATTTGACTCACTTGCTGCTCTAATTGCTTGATCGAGGTGGAATGTGAATCCACTACCTGACTCATTGCTGATAATGCAGTCCTCATCTCCTTTACCCCGGAGTCAGTCGATTCTACCTTCAATAACATCTTAGCCATCATATTCTCTAGTTTTGACGTCCCTAACTCATTGCTAGCTTTGTCACGATTCGCAGGTGGTATGTATAATCCACCTCTATCATCTTTGCTCCTCCAATCACCTTTTTCTCGACTCTTATAACCCGGATTTTCATAGTAATTGTTCCGACCTTGGTTTCCTTGGCCATAAGCCTGGAAAACACCCACATAATTTGCCTCCTCATCAGATTCAAACTCTGCTGCTCTACTTTGGGAACCCACATCTTTCACTTTCTCCATACCTCCTGACAACAAATGTTTTATCAGTAGGTCTATTTGCGTTTTCAGATGGGCCATATCTTGGTCCCGCTCTTCCTCTTTCATGCGCTGTTCCGCTAACATACCGACTGCATAAGTACTAGCAGCTACCTTTGTATCCCGTGTATGCCAAGCCCTATTGGTTTTAGTGAGCCGGTCCAAAATAGTTGTGGAATCGATAAAGGTAAGACCCATAAATTCTCCACCTGCTGCATTATCCAGTGTCGGCTTGGTAGCCGAATTCAGTGCCCTGTAGAATGTCTGCATCAAAAAATTATCGGTCAACTGATGGTTTGGGCATTGTGTCAGCTTTTTCTTAAATCGCAACCAGGTCTCATGTAAAGCCTCATGAGGTTGTTGTCTGAAGTTCCTAATTTCATCCCTCAACTGTATCATCCTAGAGGGAGGAAAGAACCTTTCTAGGAAAGCTCCTTTCAACTCTCCCCAGGTTGTGATAGAGTCGGGGGTTAACTCTGTCAACCATAATGCTACCTCATCAGACAGAGACAACAAAAATAACCTGAGCCTGATCGCTGTCTGACTTACTCTAGGCAATTCGAATGACTTGCAGATACCCACAAAATTCTTCAGGTGTCGGTTTGGATCATCACCAACAACACCATGGAACAGTCCCTTTAAGTTCAACAGTTGGAGCATGGTGCTAGTAATGTTGAACTTAGCCCCAGGCGATAGCGGAGGAAGCGCAATAGCGCCTGTGGCACCAACTCCATCTAAGTCGATATCCTCATCATCATCCAAAGAAAATTGCCTTGGTTGCTGTCGACCTATACCCCTCTGTTGCTGCCTTTGGTTTGCGGGGGCTATATTTTCAACACGCTCTGCAACTCTACCATCACCCATTGTAGCCTCATCATCCAGCCCAACATCGTCCTCAATATCATCAATATTTAAGTGTTGTTGGGCCTGCTGAGCTGCATCTAGTCTTGCTCCCTCTTGTTGTTGTGCGTTCATGTTGTACCTAGCAAGTTCAGGGTCGTAAGGTAATATCGGTTCACCCGAGCGTCGGGTACTTGGCATGCACAACTCTGTACCCTGTAACAAACAAAAACAACAAATAAAAGTAAAAGCAGGAAATATGACTAAGAGTCAAATAAACACACTAGACTTAATAAACAATTGTATTCCCCAGCAATGGCGCCAAATTTTGATAACGCTCAAATTACACCTCAAATTAAGAAGCGTAAGCGGTCGTCATCAAATATAGAACCCAACAGAGGTTGGGGTCGATCCCACACAAAATAAGGTGCAAATTAAGTCGTTAGTGAATTAGATGACTAATAATCAATAGTTTCCGGTAAATGGGGGGTTTGTGTGATCAATATTTGAACAATGCAAATAATAAGTTACGAGTTTCAACGAGTATTAATCAATTTGAGAATGAACTAGGGAAGTGTTCACCATGGCGTCGTAACAATTTCGACTCAAAGCTTAACCAGGTTCTTTCTATATGTATATCACGATGTGATTGAATTAATGGTATCATCTAAACGTTTCTCAACCAAATAGACGAACACAAGCTTCTAGTTTTCCAAGAACAAGCAGCCAATAATTTCCAAGAAAAATGGAGGAAGAAGAAGAATACGTTTGTGTAGTATTTATCCTCTAAAAAAGTCATCCCAATTAGTGTCTAGAAATATTTGGTAATGAATAATAAAATAACCCTAACACAGGGTATTTATAGTAGTCCAGGAAATAAAGTCTAAAAATAGAATTTTCGGAATCCCGTCTCGCATTGATGGGTCGCCTGACGGGCCGTCAAGCATGTGACTGGCCGTCAAGTGAAACGTCACTCTTAGACAGTGGCTGAACTTCGATTGTCAAAGCTTGACGGCTTCCCTGACGGTCCGTTAGGTCTGTGACGAGCCATCAAGCCATCCGTCGCCATTATCCAGTGAAATTTTCTGGTAAGTCGTTGGGCCTGTTACGACTTGCTGGAAAATTCTGGTAAGTCATCCGCCCAGTGATGACTTGCTAGTAAATTGACTGTTTAGCTTAACGGTTGGTGTGACGACTCATCAAAACCATGACGATTCGTCAAGTGAGTCGTCACACTAACCAGTAGAGCCCTTTAGTGTCAAAAATCCATCTTTTTCAGTTTTGGTTCACGTTCCTGCAAGTTAAACATAAAACCCATCAGAAACAACAATAGTTTCTTGAAAACTTATGATTATTCTTAGTTAAAGGAGTCAAATATGTCGTAGAACACCAACACATCATGAGGCCAACCAGGCTACTCTAGATTCAGATAGAGTTCTAAGGTTTGGTAGTCGACTTTGTGTTTCGAGGATTGGTGATTTGATTCAGTTGATACTCCATGAGGCACATTATTCTAGATACTGCATTCATCATGGAGTGGTGAAGATGTATAGAGACTTGAGAAAGCTTTACTGGTGTAGTGGCATGAAGCGGTATATAAAAGAGTTTGTATCTTAGTGCTTGAACTGTCAGCAAGTAAAGTTCGAGCACATGAGACCTCGTGGTTTGATGCAGCGACTTCCCATTCCTGAGTGGAAGTGGGAAGGGATTACTATGGATTTTGTGGTTGGTTTGCCTCGTACTTCTTGTGGTTTTGATTCTATTTGGGTGATTGTGGACTGGCTGACTAAGTTGGCCCACTTCTTGCCAGTGTAGACTTCCTACGGGACCAAGAGGTTAACTCAGATCTATATTCGTGAGGTTGTTTAGTTGTATGGGGTCCCAGCTTCTATCATTTTAGACCACGACACTCAGTTCACATCTCAGTTTTGGAAGGCTATTCAGGGAGATTTGGGTACAGAGGTTCAACTTAGTACTGCTTTCAACCCTCAAACAGATAGCCAGTCTGAGAGGACTATTCAGGTCCTAGAGGACATGCTTTGGGCCTGTGTTCTTGACTTTGGAGGTTCTTGGGATCAGTTTGTGCCTTTGGCCGAGTTTGTGTATAATAATAGCTTCCATTCGAGCATTGACATGGCACCTTTCGAGGCTTTGTATGGTAGGCATTGTAGATTTTTTGTTGATTGGTTTAATGGGTTGGAGTCTAGACGTTAAAGTATAGATTTTCTTTATGATTCCTTAGACAGAGTTATAGTGATTCAAGATAGAATTTGAGCCGCTCAGAGCAGGCAAAAGAGCTACGCAAATTATAGACTTCGTGCCATAGAGTTCAGTGTTGGTGACTTGGTAGTCCTTTGAGTATTGCCCATGAAGGGCGTGATGAAATTTGGTCGGTAGGCCAAGCTTAGCCCTAGGTATATTGGGCCATTTGAGATCCACTAGAGAGTTGGTAGTGTTACCTATCAGCTAGCCTTGCCTCTAATATTTTTAGCTATGCATTCGGTGTTTAATGTTTTGATATTGAGATGATATGTTCCAAATGAGTCTCATGTGTTTTATTGGGAGTTGGTTCAGTTGGATGAGAGCTTGTCCTTTTTTGAGGAGCCAGTTGCTATATTGGCCAGAGATGTGAGGAGGTTGAGGTCTAGGGAGATTCCTGTTTTGTAAAATTTTAGTGGAGGTATCGCATGATTGAGGAGGCTACCTGGTTGACCGAGAGGGTTAAGCAGACTCAGTATCTGTAGTTGTTTGAGCCTTTGGGTACTTTCTTTTTCTTGTCTTTCGAGGTTGAAAGTCCTTTTTAGTAGTGGATAATGTAGTGACCCTTCCGGTCATTTTCATGTTTATGACTTTTTTGTACTGTTAGAGCCTTCATATAGCAGACCCAAGTCATTTATGGCTTGCTGAGACCGGTGGTTTCGTGCTCTGGCCGTTTGTTTGGTCGTTATAGCCGTTTCCTTGTTTTAGAGCCTTAACTTAGGAATTCGTTAACTTTAGTCAACATTCTTAGCTAACATGCTCGTAATCAAATTTTGACAGTTCCGTTAGCTTTGGAGCATTGAGTTTTGTCTAGTTGGACCTTTAGTCGAGGCCTGATGACTTTCAGTGTGGGTTTTATGTTGGTCTTTCTGTTTTTAGGCCATTTGGAGTTGAAAGTGGGTCTTTGGTCAGCTTTCAACGATCGGAGCGTCAGATTTGAAATTCGACGATTCCATCAACTCCAGAATGTTGTGTTTGGGTTAGGTTGGTGGTTGGTTCGGGCCCCAAGTAAGCCAAGCTCATTTCAGTAGTTGGTTGGTTTTAGCTAGTATTGACTTGGGCCAACATTTCTCGAAAACGACCTCGTATGGAAGTTTCGTCGATTTTGTTGGGTCCGGAACATCATTTCCACTCTATTGGCATTATTGGTTTTTGAATATCGGGTTCCGATTGTTCCCGGAATTCCCCGTTGAGCTTGTGAGAATTGTAGATTTTCTGCTCCAGGCCATCCTTCAGTGCAATCGCACCAAGGCAAGCGCGATCGTGCCTCTGCTCCTGCAACCATTGTGCGCGATGGCGTCTTGCTCCCTTTAGCGCGATGGTTCCTTGCTCCCTTTAGCACCATGGCGCTAGTTTAGCGCGATAGCGCTGACCAGCAACCATCAACTATATATATCTTGGCATTTTGACTTTCCAGCCTTATTTTCTTCATTTTTCCTAGTCTAAACTCAACTTTCTCTCAACCAAAGAGTCCAAATCAGTCCTTAGCCTTGGTGATCCTTTGTATTGAGGAGATACCTTGTTTCCTTGCTAATTTGGTAAGTCCTTCTTCCCCAATTTTTCCCTTTTCCTCCATTATTGAAGCTTCCACGGATATAATTCTAAAAGCTAGTTTTCTTGAAGAATCTGTCCCCTAGGAGTTGCATGTTCCGTGAATTCCTCGATTTCATTTTCTTGGCGTAGTGCTCTTGTTGTGGTAAGCTTTCCTTGCTTAATTTCCGATTTTGTTCTTAAATTTCCACCTTTAAATCCTCTCTTGAGCGGGCTGTTCGTGGGCAAAATTGCTCAATTTTGGAGCATGTTTTCTTGGCATTGTTGTGGTCATCGTTCTTCTTTCCATTCTTGATTTTTAGTTGTGAGCCCCACGGGCCCACCGGTGACCCAAAATTTGACCCGGCTATGATTATAGCAATATGGGTGTCCTTAGTCTCATTTAAATATGTTATTCGTGTTTTTGATAGTTTGATTATCATTTGGAGCTTCTCAGAGCAGTTCGGCCTTAGATATCGTCGTGCCAGCATCTTGACATCTGACGATAGGTAGGTTACAGTCTAAACTCCCTAGACTTTGCATATATCGGATAAAATTATACTAATTGGGATCCTTGTTTTGGGTTATTAGCTTGGTACCACAGACCTTGATCACTTTTCCATGTTTTCCTCGTTTCTTTCCTCTGTTATGTGTAGTATTCTTTGTAGGTTGGTATTATCACCCTTGTGGTCCTGTGGCCTTGATTTGACTCTGTCCCATAGACAGTGGGCTATTCAGGGGTGTCCGTGAGTCCCAGACATCGTTATCACGATTTTAGGCTAGTTATCTGTGTTGTAGAGCGATTGGAGCCTATGAAGGGCCGATAGGTTTATTGTGCACCGTGAGCCACTATTGTGTTTGTATAAACTATTTGTCATGCATGTAAGAGGGTTTTCGAGATGATTTTACTATAGATTTTGCTTTGGCCTTTCTATTGACAATTTTCTAAACCTTTCATGGCTCGTGGGGCCTATTTCTGGTAAAAATGATTGTAAAGGGGTTCAAAACTGTTTTAATGGATCTTCTTGGGGTAAGAGAGAATAAAAGGGTGTTTTATCACTATTTTGCACTTATACTAGACTCGGTGGGGTCGAGTGCTAGACTTGTTTTACTACTACTTTCGGGATGATACTAGGCTCGGCAGGGCCATACACGAGACATATTTTTGACTTACTTATTTAGTCCCGAATACTCTTCGAGCAGATTTACTTGGGGACTTTCGAGATTTGAGGGGCATCTAGTATGTTGGTCGGCGGCCTCCATAGACCTTGACGTTCTGGGCCAGGGGCTACGTGCTGTGAGTGTCGAAGGGGGGTTATACGGTGTAGTAGAGGTATACAGGTGCGACCTTCCATGTATCCTATCTTTTGGGCCTTATAGGATGCCGGAAGCGGGTAACATACGTTACTATTATGACACTTAGTCGGCATATAATATCATACCATTCATTTGTGTGAGGTTCTACCCTTGTTTGATATTTGTTGTGTGTGCGCTCCGGTAGTATGGGATACTGGAGCGTTTGTATTTATTTGGTTGTGTTCCTCGGGTGTATGGATGCTCGTTGGGGCTGTAGGTAGACTTGTTATTACCTTACCGAGCTTTATGATACCTTATGCTGAATTCCTATTGTAACTTGATATTGGAAATAGTATTATGTGGTTGGGTTTATTTATTACTCCTATATTTGAGCATGCTATTATTACTTTGTTTCCCTCCTTCTTTTTTTAATTGAAGTTACTAGTATACCTATAATTTTCTAAAACTCCTTATATACTGTTATTGCAAGGATCTCAGGTGCGTCTTGATGTGCCTGGATTCTACGGCACATTTGACGCCTTTAACTAAGAATACTCGCAAGTTTTCGACCAACTTTTGTGTCTTTTGATGTTTTTATGTTTTATTTGCAGGAAATGTAGACAAGGATAAAAAGGAAGTAAAAATACTCAAGCTAAGTAACAAAGGTTGAGCTTGACGGAGGAGCTGACGGCTCTTCATACAGGTGACTGACCGTCAGGAGAGCCACCAAACCTTGCAGCAGCTAAAGTAGCAACTGGATAGCGGCGACGGTTGGCATGACGGCCCGTCACACCTTTGACGGACCGTCAGCCAAGCCGTCAAGTGAGAGCTCAAGGAGAGCCTACACTGGATAGCAACGACGGTTGGCGTGACGGCCTGTCACACCTTTGACGGACCGTCAGCCAAGCCGTCAAGTGGGAGCTAAAAGATGGCATGCACTGGATAGTGGCGACGGCTGTGAGTGACGGCCCATCACAGTGGCGACGGTCTGTCAGGCGACTCGTCCTATACCACGCGGATTCCGAAAATCCTATTTTTGGACTTTATTTCCTGGACTACTATAAATACCCTGTGTTAGGTTTATTTTATTTATTGATTACTCAATAGTTCTAGGATATTTTTAGTCGACTTTTGAGCGAGTTTTTGGAGAGAAAACACGACACTACACGTTTTCCTTCTTCATCATCTTGTTCTTCCATTATTCTTGGGATCTTGGTTTTCTTTTTCTTGGATAATTGAAGTTTGTGTTCATTATATTGTAAGAATCTTTTCTCTTTATTATGAATATGATTTTCTTCTCTTCTCCGAATAGCATGAGTAACTAACTTCCCACAACTAGGGTTGTGGGAGCCATGGCAAAAGTAGCAATATAGATTCCGGGTAGCGTCGGGTTCAATATTTATGTTGTCACATTGTTAATCATTCATTATTAACGTTTTCTAGTGGTTGCAAAAATTAGAACATGCCTAGGTTTAATTTGCTTGAGTAAAGAGATTAAAACCGGGAAATTTGACTAACTACGAGGATTCGAGACCACCACTTCTCGTCTTATGATTAATGTTGTAACTAGATTAATCTACTTGATGTTTAGGATTGAAATATAAAAGCTCACCTTTTCAAGTTCGAGAGAATTGAAAAGGAAATTCGTCAATTTGGTTGAGAAACGTTTAGATGATACCATTAATTCAATCACATCGTGACATGCATATAGAAAGAACCCGGTTAAGCTTTGAGTCGACATTGTTACGACGCCATGGTGAACACTTCCCTAGTTCACTCTCATATTGATTATTCATCGTACATTATTATTTGTTTTGATCAAATATTGTTCACACAAACCCCCCTCTTTACCGGAAACAATTGATTACTAGTCATCTAATTCACTAACGACTTAATTTGCACCTTATTCCCTGTGGGATCGACCCCAACCTCTGTTGGGTTCTATATTTGACGACGACCGCTTACGCTTCGTAATTGAAGTTGTAATTTGGGCGTATCAAATTTTGGCGCCATTGCCGGGGAATTACGGTTGTTTATTAAGTCTGGTGTGTTTTTTTGCTTCTTAGTCATATATCCTGATTTTTCTTTTATTTGTTGTTTTTGTTTTCTACAAGGTACTGAGTTGTGCATGCCAATTACCCGACGCTCGGGTGAACCAATATTACCCTACGACCCCGAGCTCGCAAGAACGCTAAGGCAAACCATGAATGCACAACAAACGGAGGCAGCAAGGCTCGCTGCAGAACAGCAGGCTCAACAGGATCAGCATCACTTCAATGCCGACGATATAGAAGATGATATTGCATTAGACGGAGTTGGCGCTACAGGCGCCATTGTTCTTCCTCCACTAGCGCCCGGGGCCAAGTTCAACATAACTAGCACAATGCTCCAGCTATTGAACTTAAAGGGATTGTTCCGTAGTATGGCTGGTGATGATCCAAACCGACACCTGATGAACTTTGTGGGTATCTGCAAGTTGTTCGAATTGCCTGGAGTAAGTCAGACCGTGATTAGACTCAGGTTGTTTCCATTGTCTCTATCTGATGAGGCAACGCTATGGTTGACAGAGCTAACCCCCAACTCTATCGCAACCTGGGGAGAGTTGAAAGGAGCTTTCCTAGAAAGGTTCTTTCCTCCCTCTAGGATGATACAGTTGAGGGATGAAATTAGAAATTTCAGACAACAACCTCATGAGGCGTTACATGAGACATGGTTGCGGTTCAAGAAGAAGCTGACACAATGCCCTAACCATCAGTTGACCGACAATTTTCTAATGCAAACATTTTACAGGGCACTAAATTCGGCTACCAAGCCGACACTGGATAATGCAGCAGGTGGAGCGTTTATGGGTCTCACTTTTATCGATGCCACAACTATTCTGGACCGGCTCACTAAAACCAACAGGGCCTGGCATACACGGGACACAGAGATGGCTGCTAGCACTCATGCAGTAGGTATGTCAGCAGAACAACGCAGGAGAGAGGAAGAGCGGGACCAAGATATGGCCCATTTGAAAACGCAAATGGACATATTGACAAAACATTTGTTGTCTGGAGACATGGAGAAAGTGAAAGTTGTAGGTTCCCAAAGTAGAGAAGCAGAGTTCGAGTCTGATGAGGAGGCGAATTATTTGGGGGGTTTCCAGGCCAATGGCCAGGGAAACCAAGGTCGGAACTATCAGAAGGACAACTACTATGAAAAAGCTGGCTACAGAGACCGTGATCAGGGGAACTGGATGAATAAAACAGATAGAGGTGGGTTGTATGTACCACCTGGTAACCGAGAAAGAAGTAGCAATGATACAGGGACGTCCAAGTTAGAGAATATGATGGCAAAAATGTTGTTGAAGGTAGAATCTACTGACTCCGGAGTCAAGGAAATGAAATTTGAATTATCATCATTGAGTCAGTTGGTTAATTCTCATTCCACCTCAATGAAGCAGTTAGAGCAACAAATGAGTCAAGTCTCGGCGTCTCTAAATTAAAGGAAAGCTGAAACATTGCCGAGTGACACCATTCAAAACCCGAGAAATGATGGAAATTGTATGGCAATCACCACCAGAAGCGGTAAGACATTAGCGGAATCACATTCGGTAATTCAGACCCAGAAAGGTAGCGTTGCTGAGAAAGATGAGTTAGTAGATGCTGAAAATATGGTCGATGAGGGTGTGAAAGTGTCTGTTGAAAACCCCGGTGCAGAAGAAGATGCTACTCAAGTGCTCACGGATAAAATCAAGGAAGTTGAAAAACATCCAACTATGATGCCTCGACCACCACCTCCTTTCCCACAACGGTTCAAGAAGAAAGTGGAAGACAGAAAGTTCCTGAACTTCATGACCATGCTAAAATAGATATCAGTAAACATCCCTCTGGTGGATGCGCTTGAACAAATGCCCGGTTATGCCAAGTTCATGAAGGACTTGATCACAAAGAAGAGGTCGGTAAGTTTTGAACCGGAAGACAACCTCCACCATTGTATCGCCATTTCATCAAGGTCGCTAGTCCAAAAGAAAGAAGACCCGGGTGCGTTCACTATTCCTTGCACCATAGGGGAGTTTAACTTTGCAAAGGATCTTTGTGACTTGGGGGCTAGCATAAACTTGATGCCGTTAGCCATCTACCGGCAGTTGGGCTTAGGAGACCCCAAACCGACGACTATGAGATTATTGATGGCTGACAGATCGGTGAAACGCCCAATTGGTATTCTGTATGATGTACTTGTGAAGGTGGGGAAGTTCATATTTCCGGCAGACTTCATGATTTTTGACTGCGAGGTAGACTTTGAAGTCCCTATCATTTTGGGACGACCCTTCTTGGCAACCAGAAGAGTATTAGTAGATATGGAGAGCAACGATTTGACTTTCAGGTTGAACGACGAGGTAGTGAAGTTTAATATGTGCAGATCAATGAGGCAACCGAGGGACATGAATGTCATCTCGGTTATTGATGTTGTTGCAGAATCTGATGTGATTGTTTCTGTTGAAGAGAGACTTGCTGTAGAGACATTGGCAGCAATCATGATGAACTTCGATGATGATGGCGTTGAAGATTATGAGGAAATTGTAAATGTTGTGGTTGGAATTGGGTCATATGGTTACGCCCCAAAGAAATTGGATCTCGATTTAAAGAATAGACTGACACCTCCTGCAAAGCCTTCTATTGAGGAAGCTCCAGTATTAGAGTTGAAAGAGTTGCCAGGTCATCTGAAGTATGCATTTTTGGGTGATAAAGATACCTTACATGTAATCATCGCGACAGACCTTGTGCAATCTCAAGTTGAAGCGTTATTATCCACTCTGAGGAGACACAAGAGAGCAATTGGCTGGACCATTGCAAATATTATTGGCATCCCACCAGGTATTTGTACTCATAAGATACAGCTAGAAGAAAATTGCACTCCCACCACCGAGCACCAGCGGAGAATGAATCCGCCAATGCAAGAGGTGGTGAAGAAAGAGATCATCAAATGGCTCGATGCTGGAGTGGTTTACCCAATCTCTGATAGCAAATGGGTGAGCCCAGTGCAATGTGTTCCTAAGAAGGGAGGAATGACTGTAGTAGCAAATGACAAGAATGAACTGATTCCATTAAGACCTGTCACGGGCTGGCGAGTCTGTATGGATTACCGGAAGCTAAACTCATGTACTCTCCGTGATCATTCCCCCATGCCCTTTATGGATCAGATGCTGGATAGATTAGCTAGAAGAGGTTGGTATTGCTTTTTAGATGGATATTCAGGGTACAACCAAATATCTATCGCCACGGAAGATCAGGAGAAGGCCACTTTCACCTGCCCCTATGGTACGTTTGCCTTTAGACGCATGCCCTTTGTTCTTTGCAATGCTCATGCAACATTCCAAAGATGCATGATGTCTATCTTTTCTGATATAGTGGAGAACACATTGGAAGTCTTCATGGATGACTTTTCGATAGTAGGTGATGCATTTGATGATTGCTTGGCTAATCTGGGTCAGGCATTGCAAAGGTGTGAAGAGTCAAACCTCGTGCTGAATTGGGAGAAATGTCATTTCATGGTGAAAGAGGGCATTGTATTAGGGCACAAAATATCGATGAGAGGTCTAGAGGTGGATAGATCCAAGATAGAAGTCATCGAGAAACTACCTCCACCCATTTCAGTAAAGGGTGTGAGTAGTTTTCTTGGTCATGCGGGTTTCTACTGAAGATTCATCAAAGATTTCTCTAAGGTTGCTACCCCATTGTGCAAGTTGCTTGAAAAGGAGATGAAGTTTGTATTTGATGCTGAGTGTTTGAGGGCATTTGAATGCCTGAAAGAAAAGTTAGTGGATGCTCCTATTATAATTGCCCCGGATTGGTCCAAACTGTTCGAAGTAATGTGCGATGCGAGTGGTGTTGCACCTGGAGCTATTCTGGACAGAAGAGAGATAAACTTTTCCACCCCATCTATTATGCTAGTAAAGCATTGAATGGGGCACAAAAGAACTACACAGTGACTGAACAGGAGTTGTTGGCTGTTGTATACGCTTTTAAGAAATTCAGAGCATACTTACTTGGTACAAAAGTGGTGGTGCACATAGATCATGCAGCCTTGAGGTATCTGATGACCAAAAAGTATGCAAAACCTCGACTAATCCGATGGGTGCTATTGTTGCAGGAATTTGACTTTGAAGTCAAAGATCGGAAAGGGTGTGAGAACCAGGTAGCGGATCATCTGTCCAGGCTTAAGAGGGAAAAGAACGTAATAGATGAATCGGAGATTGATGATGCACTCCCGGATGAGCAGGTGATGGCTGCATCACTTGATATGGTGCCTTGGTACGCTGACTTCGCAAATTATGCGGTGAGTGACATGATCCCGGAAGATTTGAACTTCCACCAGAAAAAGAAGTTTCTCCATGATGCAAGTAAGTTTTTCTGGGATGAGCCGTATTTATTCCGGTTGTGTGTTGACAACATAGTGAGAAGATGTGTACCGAAAGTGGAAATGACAAGCATCTTGCAAGCTTGCCATTCGTCCCCAGTTGGAGGACATCATGCGGGTAATCGAACTGCCCGAAAAATCTTACAGTGTGGGTACTATTGGCCGACAATCCAGAAAGATTCCTATGAATTTGCCAAGTTCTGTGATCAATGCCAACGAAGAGGAGCAATCTCTCGCCAACAAGAGCTACCCATGTCCACTATTTTGGAGGTTGAGTTGTTCGACGTATGGGGAATAGATTTCATGGTCCCTTTTGAAAGCTCTTATGGGAACCGTTACATCTTGGTAGCGGTGGATTATGTTTCAAAGTGGGTAGAGGCGGTTGCTTTGGCCGATAACGAAGGGAGAAGTGTGGTGGCATTTTTAAAAAGAAACATCTTTGCTCGGTTTGTCACCTTCGCACAATCATCAGTGATGGAGGTTCACATTTTTGTAATAAGGTGTTCCGGGCTGCTCTAGCAAAATATGGAGTGAAGCAACACAAGGTAGTCACACCTTATCACCCCCAAACCAGTGGGCAAGTCGAGGTGTCGAACCGGGAAATTAAAGAGATCTTGGCTAAGTCTGTGAATGTGAACTAGCGAGATTGGGCGAGAAAGCTGGATGACGCACTCTGGGCGTACCGAACAACATTTAAGATGCCAATAGGTATGTCTCCTTACCAATTTGTTTTTGGTAAAGCTTGTCACTTGCCCGTGGAACTTGAGCACAAGGCCCTTTGGGTGCTCAGAAAGTTAAATCTCAGTTGGAAAGAGGCATCGGAACTAAGGTTGGAACAATTGAATGAGATGGACGAGTTCTGATTGCGAGCATATGAGAGATCCGCTCTATACAAGGAACGAATGAAGTTGTACCATGACAGGAAAATTGAGAGAAGGGAGTTCAAGGTTGGGGACTTGGTATTGTTGTTCGACTCCAGGTTCAAATTATTTCCCGGGAAACTCAAATCCAAATGGTCTGGACCATTCAAAGTACACCAAGTGTTCCCATCCGGTGCGGTCGAACTCGAAAATAAAGATGGTGAGTTGTTCAAAGCCAATGGGAAGAGGGTAAAGCAATATCTGGGCCTCCCGGAGGAGGAACATGTTCTGTCTTTGGTGTATCTTGATGAACTCTGAGTAATCAAGACACCTGCGTCGTGCCGAGACGTTAAATCAGGCGTTGTATGGGAGGCAACCCATAGATTGTTGTTGTATTATAGTCTTAGAAAATTTGATTTGTTAGAAATGGTTAATTTGTGCGTTGAGTGTACAGGTACAAAAAGGTGGAAGTAACAGCACGATTCTGTCTACGAGTGACGGTTCCAGTTGATGGACCGTCACGCCTACGACGGCCCGTCACACGGACCGTCACATGTTGACAAAATATTCATACCCACTGCTTGGTACTGACGGTATGAGTGATGGACTGTCACAGACTTGGTGGACCGTCATTTCAGGCCGTCACCCACGAGACTCACAAGGGCTCACTACCTAATTATGACGCACAACGTGACGGACCATCAATTAGTTGACGGACCGTCACACCAGGCCACCGCATCAGGTAAGTTTTTTAAAAAAAAAATCTTGGGCAACCCGACCCAAAACCAAACTGACCCGCCCGGTTATATATTAAATCATCTTCACCTTCATCCCACTCATATTATACTCTCAAGCTCCAACCCTCCATTAAAACAATAATCCTTTTTTTCCCAAGCAAAGTCCCAATCCCCATTGTCCTTTCTCCACCTTGTCCAAAACGCAAGAAACCAACAAATTCCCGCTAAGTTGTCCATCGGTTCACATAGATCAAAAGGGAATAGCGATTTCTTCTCACTAACAAAATCAAGGTATGATTCTAAACTCTTCCTCGTTGAAATTATTGAGTAGCACCGTACGAATTATCGGAGTAACTTGTTGTGTTTGTATAGTTGTGAAATTGTGATAATGTAAATGTTGTGGGGTATGAGAGGGTGTTATTGTTGTTTGAAATCGTAGTGTGACATGGGTGAAGTCTTGAGTAACCCATGAGATCAAATATATGATGGGTGGTGACTTTGGGAAACCAAATCCCACAAAGAAGGAGAAAACCCGTAATCGAGCACAAGGTGTTCGAGGAAATGCCTCAAAGAGAGTGAAAACACGGTGTCTCAACTTGACGGTTGGCACGACGGCCCGTCACACATGTGACGAACCGTCAGTTAAACTGTCAGGTTGAAACAGTTCACTGTCTTAGAGTGACAGTCGGTGTGACGGTCCGTCACTCATGTGACGGACCGTCACCCATACCGTCACTCCAAGACAGTGGCGATAGTTTAGTATATCCTTTTCTCATGTGTTCGAACTTGTTCTCGTGCAGGTACATGACCCCCAAACAACAACTGCCTCGCGGTCAAGCACAAAAGAAGAAAGAAAGGATCGCTACAACTCAGACCCTAATTGATGAATCGAGTAGCGATGAAGAAGCAATTGCAGCCCCGACTTACCAAACTAGGCTAGTTAAATGAAAAACCACCCAAGTCTCCCAGTCTGAAGAGGAGAGTGGGTCATCTAGCAGTGAGTCGGGGAGCGGTAGTGGATCGGATGAAAGTGGTAGCTCCAGCCCCAATCCGGAGGATGTAGGTGGTCTTGAAACTACCAACATTGCAGGGAGTGCACCCATGGACAGATAGTCCATCCGGTGGGCATTTAAGGATGCTCAAAAGCACTATCTTGACGGTCTTACCAGAATGATGTTGAGAAGCCATAAAAGACCGATAGCTGAAGAAGTGCAAATCATGACCACAGATCTGCCTGAATACCCAGTTCTTCAGACACAGTTTCAAAGGTATCAGCTCGAGTGGATGAGTTCGCCCCCGGGATTCTATTATACAGAACTAGTTCGGGAATTCTATGCCAACTATTTGGCACTGTTGGAGAGAAAATGAGAGCCAGGAAAAGGGGTTAAATCAGCACCAAGGCAGGACAGGGTGCCAGTTCGGGGTAAACAAGTGGACATCTCACGGAAAATGATCAACAAAGTCCTCTTTGGACCTGAATTCATCCCTCCACCTGATATGACAGAGTTTCATGACAATATTTCCAACGCCTACTCACAGAGACCATGGTTAGCCCGAACATTGACTGATGGCTCACCATCTTGGCTAACTCAGAGGGGACGGATATCGAAGTAATCACTAAGCTTCGTAGCCAAGTTTTGGTGGGCAGTTGTGCTGTTTAGGTTATTTCCAACAGGAGGAGACAATAATTTGGATAAGAGAAGAGCCATCCTTGTGGCAAGCTTGATAGCCGGGTACGTCATCAACTTTGGAATGATAATTGCAGATGAGATGCGGACCAGGGCCATAAAAAATACTTCGTCTTTGCCGTTCCCGTGTCTAGTGACTGAGTTATGCAGGCGTGCAGAGGTGCCAATATGGGATGGTATTGATAAGCAAGTGACAGCGTCATCAAAGCAGAATATTGACAAATCAAAGGAAGACACTAAATTTGAAATGAGGATTCATAAGCCTCAGATCTTCGACGAGCCAACCACAACCACCTCTGAGGCAACCGACTCCCCATCAGGCATAAAAATGCCACTTGCGGTGTTTGATCCGAAAACTTCACAGACAACAAGAGCTACTGCTGAAAGCTCGGGCACTGCGACAAGGCCTCCTCTACCACCTGAATATCATATGAACCCCCAAAATTTTGCCAAAATGGTGCAAAAGCAGAAATAGTTGGATAAACAAATTGCCGCATGGACGGACTTGTTTAAACCCACCATTGGTAAAGCAATACGGGAGGCTCTAAAGCCATTTGAGGGGTTGCGCGCAAGGGTCGATGTGATGGAAACCCGGATGGATGCAAGGCTAAACGAAATGAGCATCCCGAACCTGGCGAGATTTGATGCGGAGCTAAAGAAGGTGAAAAATGATATCACAGTCCTTAAGCAAGAAAAAGCGCTTTATGAGGAGACTTCGGAGTTCGTGGACTTGGAAGAAGAAACCATGATAGTGGATTTGATGGGTCGGCCACTGAAAATTAGTGAACCCCAAGTAGGTGAAAGTGGGGTAAAGAAATCAAAGAAGAGGAAGCACAAAAAGATATCAGCTGAGGAGGACGAGTTAGAGGTCGCGAAGTAGCGGTCGATAATAGATGAGCAGCTGCGACAGGAAAGAGTGCGTGTCCAAGCAGGAGGGGCATCTTCCAGTGCAGTACCAGAGTCTAAAAAGACCCCAGATGTTGATGAGCCGCGTACGGAAACCTAGGTTTCCCAAGTACCCCTATTCCTTTATTCTGAATATCTGTTTCCTAGAGCATTGAGGATAATGCTAAATTCTTTTGTTAGGGGTAGGAGTACCACCACCGGAGGTTTTTGTTGCCGTGTTTCTTTTCCTTCGGTGTGCTATCTAGTAAAACCGGCATTTTTAGGTTGTCGTTTAAATTTTAAAATTATGTTGTGATGTCCGTAGCAAGCATGGCTTATTGAAAATTGAACTAAAAGGAGCCCCCTCTGAAAATTTTGATTAAATTTTGATTTTGTACTTAGGTTTGAAATAATAGACTGTTCTGGATCCTTGAATGTCATTGTGTGGTTATGATTGGAATAAGTATGCTTAAGCCGAACTGTTGTTTTGATAGTTGGTAGTTGTATCGTTTCTTGGTGCCAAGGGTGTGTGAGTGTATTGTTATAAATTCTTACTCTGTGCATGCATCTAGAACTTGCCCGGTCTATTTTGTTAAGTTTGAAGTTGGTTGCTTAGGAAAGGATCACAGGCCCTTTTTGTGTGCAGTCCACTTAGCCTATAAGACCGTCCAAATGCAAATAATCCCTTTTGAACCCTGTTTGAGCCATAATTGACCCTATTCTTTCAATAACCTATCACCGTTCCTTTTTAACTTTGAATCCCTATTTTGGCCCTGGTCCTTCCTTGGACATCGTGCACCTTAACTCAGGCAATCAGCCTAAGTTGAGGGTGGCTACTATAGAGGTAAATGATAAGAAAAATAGGATGGATAAGATTGGTTGTGAATAGAATGAAAATTTCGAGTGTGTGCTTATAAAAAAAAAAAAGAGAAGAGAAAAGAAAAACGAAAAAGAGGTGAAAAAGAATTGTCAAAATAAAGAAGCCACACCTGTAGCTAGAAAGAATGGAATAAAAAGGTGAAAAAGGATGAACGAAGTATAGTTAAGTGGAAATAGTAGGTCGGTGATTCCAAGGAAGGTTTAGTCACTATTCCCCAAACGTATCCTACCTGCACCCGAAGCCTCATTACAAGCCAAAACAAGTACTGTAGTGATCCTGAGGGACTTTCTGAAAAACTGAAATAGAATAGCAAGGGCAATCTTATGGCATCGCATGTGCATTGTTTGAAATCGTTTGTGAGTGTGAGCGCCTTACCTAGTCCCAAATCTTGTGTGTGGGACTTCTTTGTGGTGAGGGCACCAAGATCTCTGTATTATGTATTGACTGTTGGGATAGCTGTTGTGTGTGTATGTAGAATATTCTATCATATCGGAATGACATGTTTGGATCCTTGCAAGTTAGCGTTTCATACATTTGTGTACTACCGGGGGGCTTGATTTAAATTGAAAACTGTTGAGTGGCCATGATTTGCTAAGGATTTATGTTTGTATTCTTAGTTGAGTCGTCAGTTTATTTTGTGTCATGTTGCTTGAGGACAAGCGAACGATTTAAGTTGAGGGTGTTGATGTGCCTGGATTCTACGGCACATTTGATGCCTTTAACTAAGAATACTGGTAAGTTTTCGAGCAACTTTTGTGTCTTTTGATGTTTTTATGTTGTATTTGCAGGACATGTAGACAAGGATAAAAAGGAAGTAAAAATACTCAAGCTAAGTAACAAAGGTTGAGCTTGACGGAGGACCTGACGGCTCGTCACACAGGTGACTGACCGTCAGGAGAGCCACCAAACCTGGCAGCAGCTAAAGTAGCCACTGGATAGCGGCGACGGTTGGCATGACGGACCGTCACACCTTTGACGGACCGTCAGCCAAGCCGTCAAGTGAGAGCTCAAGGAGAGCCTACACTGGATAGCAGCGATGGTTGGCGTGATGGCCCATCACACCTTTGACGGACCGTCAGCCAAGCCATCAAGTGGGATCTAAAAGATGGCATGCACTGGATAGTGGCGACGGCTGTGAGTGACGGCCCGTCACAGTGGCGACGGTCCGTCAGGTGACTCGTCCAATACCACGCGGATTTCAAAAATCCTATTTTTGGACTTTATTTCCTGGACTACTATAAATACCCTGTGTTAGGTTTATTTTATTTATTGATTACCCAATAGTTCTAGGATATTTTTAGTCGACTTTTGAGCGAGTTTTTGGAGAGAAAACATGACACTACACATTTTCCTTCTTCATCATCTTGTTCATCCATTGTTCTTGGGATCTTGGTTTTCTTGTTCTTGGATAATTGAAGCTTGTGTTCATTATATTGTAAGAATCTTTTCTCTTTATTATGAATATGATTTTCTTCTCTTCTCTGAATAGCATGAGTAACTAACTTCCCACAACTAGGGTTGTGGGAGCCATGGGAAAAGTAGCAATATAGATTCCGGGTAGCGTCGGGTTCAATATTTATGTTGTCACGTTGTTAATCATTCATTATTAACGTTTTCTAGTGGTTGCAAACATTAGAACATGCCTAGGTTTAATTTGCTTGAGTAAAGAGATTAAAACCGGGAAATTTGACTAACTACGAGGATTCGAGACCACCACTTCTCGTCTTATGATTAATGTTGTAACTAGATTAATCTACTTGATGTTTAGGATTGAAATATAAAAGCTCACCTTTTCAAGTTCGAGAGAATTGAAAAGGAAATTCGTCAATTTGGTTGAGAAACGTTTAGATGATACCATTAATTCAATCACATCGTGACATGCATATAGAAAGAACCCGGTTAAGCTTTGAGTCGACATTGTTACGACGCCATGGTGAACACTTCCCTAGTTCACTCTCATATTGATTATTCATCGTGCATTATTATTTGTTTTGATCAAATATTGTTCACAAAAACCCCCCTCTTTACCGAAAACTATTGATTACTAGTCATCTAATTTACTAACGACTTAATTTGCACCTTATTCCCTGTGGGATCGACCCCAACCTCTGTTGGGTTCTATATTTGACGACGACCGCTTACGCTTCGTAATTGGAATTGTAATTTGGGCGTATCACGTCTTTTCTTACTTTCACCTGTGTCTATAATATATATCCTACTTGCTAGCCTTGTATGTTGTTTTTATTTTTTGCTAGCTTCTATGTACTTCTTCCTTGTTTTTTTGTGACTATTTGTTTCTATTCTGTCTATTAATGCTCTTTTATCTTATACGTGCCCAGTCAGCCTATGATACCTACTGGGTACCATTTGCTTCGCATTGGTGCTCATACTATACTCTGCATCTTCTTGTGCAGATCCTAGTGTGGGCCATCATCGTTTGCTCATCAGAGACTCGTGCGAGGAGCTGTTTTGGGGATATCTATAACTGAGGGTGAGATCTTGGCGACTGGAGCTTAGCTTTTAGTTATCTTTTGCATCATGTTCTCTATTACTACTCAGAGATATTTGTATATCGTATTTTGTGTCCTTCGTACTCCTTATATGTAGTTCTGTCCATATACTATGATACTAGGTCTTTGGGATTGGTTTAGATTCTATATATATTGTTACATATTCCTGTTATTTACTTTTCTTCTCGTATAACCGCTGCTTCCGTTTATATTACCGTTCTTCTGCTTACCTGTTAGATAGTAGCCCATTACTAATAGTTCAGGGCTACATGGATTGGTTTGCCTACTGGAGGGTTGTAGGTGCCATCATGACTGAGAAATCCTGTCGTGAAATCTAAATTTCTAGTATACTCAAACCATTTAAAAAATTCGATATTATATCTTATTCTTTTCATATCGATGTTCAAATTTTTTCTAAAGGATATCCTTTACTTTAAAAAATTCGATATTACAGCTTACTATTTTAGCCTTAGGGTCTAAGGTAGTTTTCATTAGTCTATGATATACTCTATGTATTATGTCTATTTCTCTAGTATTTACTTTACTATTCATGTTTTTTGTCTTAACATTTAATGTTAATGTATCCCTAACATTCTTATCATTAATATCTATAGAGAAGTTGGGATAACAATTAAAATATACGGGGCCGTTATCTAGATTATTTTGTAATACTGCTAATAATGAGTCATCAAAATTTAGTAACCTGTTGTCTCTTAGGAGAAGACATATAGGTACATCTAGACCCTAACGATATAATGGTTTAACTGCTACTTGAACAAGTCCTACGTGAAGAAACTTGGAATTTTTCCTATATCTGTTAATATCCTCAACTGCTAATAAATTAATAGTTTCAATATTCTTATTAATAGCAATCGCAGATTCAGAAGTTTTAATATTATAATTTTTATAAAATCAAAGAGTCCTGTTTTATAAACCCTTTTAAAATGTTCTTTTGGAATATTCTATGTTTATAGATCACTTTCTATTTTTGCTATCTTAGTAGCGGTAGCAGAAACATTAACACTATTTATTATGTTTTGATTTATTGGAACATCCATTAAAATTAATTCTGAATAAATAATTAGTATATCATCTAATTGTCTTATTTGAGTTGACAAATTAAGGCTAGCAAAATATAGTTTATTATATGATTCAATTAATGTCACGATCCAATTTCTCGGTCATGATGGAAACTACAACCCCCAGTAGGCGAACCAATCCCCGTATCCCGGAACGGTTAGTAATGGGCTACTATCTAGCAGTAAGAAAATGCGGAAGCAAGGGTGATAAGTAAAGAAAGTGAACAATAGGAGTATATATATACATACGAAAGCTAAACCAAACCCCAAAACCTGGTATCATAGTATAAAGCCGAAACTACATCAACAGAGTACAAAGGGATCCAAAATAATATATACACAAATGTCTCCAAGTAGTAAGAGAGTATATGATACAAAAAATAAACTTAAGCTAAGCTCCGATCTCCAAGAGATCACCCTCAGTCGTGGACAGTCCAAAAACTCATCGCACGAGTCTCCCACGAGCTAACGGCGATGACACACACCAGGATCTGCATGAGAAGATGCAGAGTGTATTATGAGCAACCAATGCGAAGCAAAAGGTACCTAGTAAGTATCATAGTCCGACTGGACACATATAAGATAAAAGAGCAGTAATAAGCAGAGTAGAAAAAAATAGTCACAAAAAACAATGAAAGAGTACACGGAAGCTAGCACGAAAGGAATACAAGTAGAAAACAACATAAATGGCTAGCTACTAGAATATATATCATAGGCATAGGTGAAATAAAGAAGAGTAACGCACCTGGGATCCTCGCAATAACAACATATATAGAAGTTTTTAGGAAACGCGCGGTATAACAGTATCCTCAAGTAAAAAGAGAAGGAGGAAAGCAGAATAACGATAGCATGCTCGAACACAGGAAATAATAACCAAGTCAAGCTACATAATACTAGTCTCAAAATCTAGTTACAATAAGAAATCATGTCACAACCAGATTTCATAGTTCATGATGGCACCTATAACCCCCAGTAGGGGAACCAATTCCCGTAGCTTGGAACGGTTAGTAATGGGCTACTGCCTAACCAATACGCATAATAATCTGAAATAAATGGAAGCATAATAAGATAAATACAATGCGGAAGCAAAGCCTAAATATATTTATACATACAAGAGAACTACACCAACCCCAAGACTTGGTATCGATAGTACAAGAGCTTATAAATGGAATACAAGAGCTAGATGTAACAAAATAGTCTCCAAAATTGTCTCTAAATACATAAAGAGTAACTGTACAAACGATGAGATGCGGTCAAGCCCCGATCGTCAGGCGCTCACCCTAGTCTCGAATATCTAGAAGCTGCATGAGTATCTACGCGATCAACAGCGAAAGATCAACTAATCTCTGCACCAGAAAGATGTAGAAGTGTAGTATGTGCACTAATTGCTAAGCAACGGGTACCCAGTAGGCATCATCGGCTGACTGAGCGCATATAAGCCGAATACAAGGAAACAGTCACGAAAAACAAGGAGGAAGCACAAGCAAACTAGCACAAGGAGTAATTCAACCAAGAGTTATAAATATAGCATGCGAACACGAAAGATATACATACACAAAAACACAGGTTAAAGAAAGAAGAAGGATCCTAGGTGTGTCCTTCTTCTTTCTTTAACCTGTGTTTTTGTGTATGTATATCTTTCATGTTAGCATGCTATATTTATAACTCAAAAGAAGAAGCTCAACAATGCAAGTCCCACTAGCCTCTCAATAGCCATAGTACTAAAGTCGGTGCCTCAACAAAGTAAAACAACTAATCCAACTAGTACCAAAGGTTATAACAAGCTCTAACAAATGAACGGAGAAATATAATCTACCTACAGTCCCAATGGCTGCCCATACAATTGAGGAACACAATCAAGTTAAAGCAAACCCTCTGGCTGCCCATACAACCAGAGCATAAACTGAGCACAAAACAAACAAGGATGGAATTGGAATACCAAATGCATGATGATGATATGATGAATCTGATGTGAAAGTAACCTATATGTTCCCTCTTTGGTACCCCAAAGGCCCATGTAGAGGCAGGACCCATGCAAGGACTCTACCCGTGTAACTCTAGTCTGCCGTACACCCCTCCTCCTAGTGCGTGAATCATCCCATAGCCGATAAGCCAGGAATGACAGGGTCCATGGAGGTCTACTCATAGACCACATACAAACCACGAATCTTAAAATATATCTCAATACCCAAAATCTCGTAGCACTTGCTTGAAATTGAACCAGGTCTAAAATAGTAGTAGTATTCTCAAAGACCCTCTCAAAGGGTGCCCGAAGTGTATTTGGTTCTAAATCAGTAGTCAAAACCTCAATAACCATCTCAAAGGGTGTCCGGAGCATAGCCGGGTCTAAAACTGTCATAAAACATGTCTAGCGCTCCGGCATAGCTAGGTCTTGTATTAGTAATAAAATAAGTGAGAAAATCAACATAGTATCACTTTTATCTCGAGAAAGTCCATCAGTCAATACCAAATTTCTTTTAATTCTCATTATACCAAAAATGGGCCCTCGAGGCTAGCCAAAGTTTAGAAAAACTGGTGATAGTCGGCTCGAAGCCAAAATAGTAGTAAAACATGCAGAAAAAAATCATTTTACATGAATGGAATGCTCGTAGACAACAAGTTTAGCCCAAGTGGCTGACTGACAAATATTCCTATTGGCCTTGCACAGGCACAAGCTATTCTACAACACAGATAGCCAGCCTAAAATAAGGACACGATATCCAGGACTCATGGACATTCCCAAATATCCCAACGTCTATGGTCCAGAGTCATTAAAAAAGGCCACACGAGGACACAAGGATGAAATTCAAGGCTACAACAAATTCTACAAACATCATTTGAAAGAAACGGACAGAAAGGCAGACAAGGTCTGGGGGTACCATCCTATAACAACCTACCCAAGTATTCCAATTAGTGCAGTTATAGTCTATATATGCAGAGTCTAGACATGGAAAGCCATAAGCTACTTGTCGTCCGACGACTAGCTGCGGGAACAACGACGTCAGGGCTTGAACTTCTTTGAGAAGCTCCAAATTGCAAAAACACTATCAACAACATAAACTACGCATCAAAAGAAGACCAATGATACCCATATTGCTATAATAATAGCCGGGTTGAAATTTGGGTCAAAAGCGAGCCTGCAAGGCACACCCCAAAATAAAAAATGAAAAGAAGCACGATAAATATACAACTCCCATGAGCGCATGATCCAAAATTAAGCGAATTTGGTCAAGGAAAATGGCACAAAGCAGCCCGCTAATAAGGGAAATAAAAGATGGAATTTTTAAGAATTAATATCCGGAAATATGAGCAAGAAGTTAACTTACCACGATGAGAGAAACAAGCCAACGGACTGAAATCCTCGCAAATTCATGAATAATAGAATCCAATAGGGTAGCTTCAACCAGGAAACTTCAAGCTTTAGAAGAAACTCAACAATGGAGGTCCTGCAAAAAATGGAGAAGAACAAGATTAGGGGAAGAAGAGGACTTATCAATCGAAGGGGGAAGCAATGTTAAGCGTCACTAGGTTAATTCCCGAGCCAAGAATTGATGTGGGAACTATTTAGGAGAGGGGAAATTATTTTGGAGTTGAGAGAAATTGAGGAACATGGCTGGAAAAATGAAGGGAGAAGATCTTTAATATATTACCAGCAGATACAGCAAATGCGGTACTTTTTATTGCAAATGCGGACGTGGCAAAAGCGGCAAATCCACCGCAAATGCGGAGGTCACTATTCACCCATGCCTCTGTAAATGCGGAGGTTTCATCGCAAATACGGTGTCCACAAAAGCGGAAAATCATAGCAAAAATAGAGAAAGTCCGCAAATACGGCAATAAAAAATGCAGTGAAAGTCCACAAATGCAGACCCCTAGCAACAACAAAACTCAGCTAAGGTTAAAACTTTGGATGGACCCTCGAGATTTATTCGGGGTCCCACATACACAAACGAATAGATCTATTTTACGAGAAATGGAATTTTGGGTTGAACTGAATCGACAAAAATCCCATCGGAGGTCGATTTAATGAAAAGTGGGCCTCGCACCCAAAATCAACCTTAGGCCAACTATTTCCAAAATAAAACCCAATTGCCAAAATGAAGTCTGGAAGCCTTGAGATTTGAACCAATGGTCCCTCTTGCCTAAACTCTATGTTCTTGAGCTAACAGCGCTGGAAAATTTTTCATCCAAGGCCGTTTTCTCTAAATATTGACAAAAATCAACCAAACAAGCCCAACTAGCTTGATCAAACAGAACGAGAGAGAATTTCAAGCTGGAAAGCTCCCAAATCCCGATAAAAGGACATCGTAAACCGAAGTCCATGCTCTGAAGGCAATGGAACTGTGAAAATTTGATTTCGAGCACGATTACCACAAAAATTGACCGAAGTCAACGATTTCCAAAGTTGAATTTCTAAAAGAAGGAAACGGTCATAAAGAATAAACAGACGGCTCGAGCACCGAACTACTGGTCCCAGCAAGTCATAAATGACTTAGAGCCACTACAGGAAAGCTCTAACAGTACAAGAAAGTGAAAACACAAGAATGACTGGAAAGGTCATTACATTATCCACTACTAAAAAGGACTTTCATCACTGAAAGTCAAAAAAGAATGGAAAAGCAGAAGCTTAACAACTGCGGATACAAAGCCTGCAGTACTCTCTAAGACAACCTGGGTAGCCTTCTCGACTGGACGACACTCAACAGAACAAGGCCAAAAAAAGCAACCAAGCCTTAACTTCACTCTAGGCAGCTAGACTCCATCCTTGAACTCTAAAACGCAAAAGATCCCTAAACCCAAACTGAACCTCAAGAATTTCAACCAGAAGCACCGACATAACACTGAAACCCAATAACCAAGGTGGTTGACACACAGAACCCAAATCCTCGATGCCACAACCAAGTGCATCAAGGAAGACATCAACCAAAAAATTCTAACTTATAAGTCTTCTGATCCGCAAAACCCTTTTTATTCTTAACTAAATCCTTTCGCACCACAAATATGAAGCTTTATATAAGTCGAACACTCAAACCACCCTCGAAATATCAGCTGAAACACTGAACACCCATAGTTCTCGCTTACATTTCATCACAAATTAAGTCATCCCTTTTTACTCAAACTCTTTCCAAGCCAAGCTATAGTCTACTAGCCTTTTCCATCCAAGATAACAACCCGTAAGATATCCTCGAAAATTGGAGTTACCTATCCTAACTGACCATCAACCAATGAATGAACACTTGTGCTAACATCAAACTCGATAACTGAACCTAACTGAACAACCCATCTGAACTCGATTGAAGTTTGCACACTAGGGTTAGGAAAGGTATGCATGAACAGCCTGTGTCAATGGATAAATTTCCAATTGTCGAACAAAACAAACCTCGCTAAACCCGAGCAAGTCTAAACCAACTGAAAACTAATGAACCACGGCAACCTGCCCAAAGACCCAAACCAAAACTAAGACCCAACAAGGAGTGTGGTAACACTACCATGAAGTTCGTAACCATCAGCTAAGCTCCCAATTCTAGGAAACCCTGTCGCTACTCCAAAAACTCAAACACCATTCATATTTGAAATCACCTTACAAATCTCACCTCAGGAAGAAGTCTACCATACCACGAATACCAAGTCAAAACACTCCAAAGGCAAAGGAAAAGGTGCCTGGGGTTTAAGGTTGTCATCTAGCCATATAAGTTTTTTCATACAGCTTCAACTGATCCCTTTGGTTCAAATCAACTGCTCTGCTGTATCAGCACACAAACCAACCAACCCGAAGCATACCACATACCAAACTTTTAGTCCATACTGGTGGAGTCTAACAAAACCTGGAACCCCACATCAAAGATAGACCTTGAAGAATCAACTAATCAAGCTTTTAATCTCTCGATAAACGACGGTGACCATCAGTCTTAAAGTACCATTAAAACCCAAAATGGCCTCGCTAGTTTTAACCTGCACAACCTAATCACATATAGCATACACCACTGCTGAGTCTCAAACTTACACTGTTGAGTCTGTCCAACCATGGTAGAAGGAACCTCTTACTATCTAGAACACCACTGAAATCTAGAATGTCCAGCCTAACTCAAAGGTTAGCCAAGGAATAGATATCCAAGACCAACTACCACTCTAAAATGGAAATAGGGAGCTAAGTTGCCCAATCTATATCTATTACTGAAACCTTAAACCTGTCGAAGGAAAAGCTACCATAATATGTAGTTGGTATAATCAAATCACCAACACACAACCCAAAGCAACTCCTAGTCGTTACCTTAATCAGCTACTAGAACAGATGCCTATACACAAGGAGTCATCTTTCTCCTTCACAAACCATATGAAACCCTTTCCAAGGATACCCTAAATTCCACATATTCTTTCTCAGAAGACTCTATAGTTGTTCCCTTAGCTCCTACAACTCTTACTGGCAACACTTAGCCACATATTATTGTCAAAACTCAACCACAATGCCATAATCAAAAGCTCAACACGAGAACTATGATCAAAATTCATTCCAACTTGAACAGGGAAAATAATAAAACAACCCAACCGAACAAGAAACTAAAGAAGACTATGGGAATGACCCACATACCTGTCAGCCCCTTAAACCAACCAAACAAAGAGGGTCGACTCTAAACACCTAAGAAAACCTAACCAATCAAAGCACTCTAGCATAACTGATACCTCTCAACTTATGACAAGAGCTCAAAATCTAGCGTAACCACATGAATCACACCAAACCAACAGAAGGACCTCGAGCCTATTCTAGATAATAGCCTAGGAAACAACTATCTAGGACAGCTAGAAAAGGAAGATTCAAGCAAAGTCTAGAACCACAACTAATTAGAAGTGAGCTTAACAAGACCTACCCATGAGCTACAACTCTGGGAAAACACCTCTTAAGGATAACTCACCCTATCCACTACTAAATGAAATGATCTACCAAAAAACACACGAATAGAACTACAAACTTAAACAGTAAAACAATTAAACAAGTAAAGAAGAAGGTACATAAGCACATACACAAAAAGGGGAGAATCACAACGTGAACAATGCTATCACCAGTGAAAGATAAACAAAGTCGTACCTGGAGCAACAACATCAAGAACCTCTACCTCTGGCCAATCATGAGGGGCATCAGACTTGCGTTGTCTATCACTGGATTGAGTAGTCGAAGAAAAAAACTTTGTCATCCCTCACCGAGGACAATATCTAAAATGGTAACCAACCACTCAATAATCATAACACCTCAGCTGACTGGGATACGTGAACGTGGGGCAATCCCTAGCATAGTACCCTTTCTCACTACACTAAAAGCAAACCCCACTGAATAAAGTCGGACATGAAGATCTCTCTGAACCTGACAAACTACCATGGCCTACATACCTTGAAGGCAAACCCTAAAGAATCTGATTTGTACCTTGCCTACTCTACTCAACATGCCCTACACAACTACTCTCTGGAAACTGTGGAGCAACCGAAATTGGTTTGCTAGATAAGAAGCAACAGAACTGATCCCTAGCAGACCATCCTATACATCGAGTCTGAAAACCTCTAAAACTTCCCTGACAATGACGCTTCTTACTACCACCTCCATATGCCTCACGACATAAACCCTCAACAGACCAAGCATGATACACTACCTAAAGGAAGGTCATCTCGATTGTAAATAGGTGCTCAGTCGCCAAACAGAGTGGTGAAATCAAACCTCCCATAAAACTCTAAACTCTGACAAACTCTGAAGGAACAATATTAGCAGTATGCTTGACCACCTGTGAAACCTTGCCTCATACTCTAACACTGACATACTACCCTGCTGAAGGACTAGAATCTCAATTCTAACTAGAGCATCTCTAAAAGAACTGGGTACTACCCTAGCCAAAAAGACTAAAAAACCCATCAGAGGACTCATAGTCCTAGACATGGTGTCTTGAAGAACTGAGGTAGCCATGAATCCAATCGGTGGCTAGGCTGGCCCCATACACCCTATCTGATGCAGTAAACTATCATTCTGAATTCCTGGTGCTGACAAAAGCACTGAAGCAACATGCACATAATCCTCGACATCACATGTTGTCGCACTCATCTTCAACATCTGAGAAAGAATAAAACAATCGAAGTTTAGAAGTCAATAGAGCCAGGAATGCATGATAAGAAGGCAAGAAGGTGGAACTTTTACTAACAATTCCCTGCAACCTCACGCATATAGGATACCGATTTCATCGTACCAATCCATGAGACTCTACTTAGACACTTGCTTTTGTACCATGACTTGAACCTAGTCTCTGATACCAAGCTGGCACGAACCGATTTCTCATATCATGATGGAACCTACAACCCCCTAATAGGCGAACCAATTCCTGTAGCGCAGAATGGTTAGTAATGGGCTACTGCCTAACCAATACGCATGATAAGATGAAATGAATAGAAGTAGAATAAGATAAATAAAATGCGGAAGCAAAGACTGAATATATATATATATACATATAAGAGAACTATATCAACCTCAAGACTTGGTATCGATAGTACATGAGCTTCTAAATAGAATACAAGAGCTAGATGTAACAAAATAGACTACATAATTATCTCTAAATACATAAAGAGTAACACTACAAAAGATGAGATGTGGTCAATCCCCGATCATCAGGCGCTCACCCTAGTACAAAATATCCAGAAGCTGCACGAGTCTTGACGTGATCAACGGTGAAAGCTCAACTAATATCTACACCAGAAAGATGCAAAAGTATAGTATGAGCACCAATTTCTAAGCAACGGATACCCAGTAAGCATCATCGTCCGATTGAGTGCATATAAAATATAAAATAAGTAATAAGCAAAATACAAAGAAACAATCACGGAAAACAAATTTAGCCCAAAGTGGCTGACAAACATTCCTATCGTCCCTGCACAGGCACAAGCAGTTCTACAACACAGATAGCCAGCCTAAAATAAGGTCATGATGTCCGATACTCACGTACATTCCCAAATATCCCACTATGGTACGAAGTCATAAGGAAAGGCCACACAAGTCCACAATGATGAAATTCAAGGCTACAACAAATACTACAAACAACGTATTAAAGAAACGGATAGAAAGGCTGACAAGGTCTTGGGCTATCAACCTTTTACAACCCACCCAATGATATTAATTTGTGCAGTTATAGTCCATATATGAAGATTCTAGATAGGGAAAATCATAACCTACCTATCATCCGATGACTAGTTGCGGGAATGGCGACATCCAGGCTCAAACTGCTCTGAAAAGCTCCAAATTGCAAAAACACTGTCAAGAACATAAACTACGCATCAAAAGAAGACCAACGATACCTATATTTCTATAATAATAGTCGGGTCAAAATTTAGTTAAAAAGCAGGCTCGCAGGGCCCACACCCCAAAATCAAAAATAAAAAGAAGCACGACAAACATACAACTCCCATGAGTGCATGCTCCAAAATTGAGAAAATTTGGTCAAGAAAAATGGCACAAAACAGCCCGCTAATAAAGGAAATAAAAGATGGAATTTTCAAGAATTAATATCCGAAAATATGAGCAAGAAGTTAATTTACCACGATGAGAGAAACAAGCCAACAAAATGAAATCCCCGCAAATTCATGAACAATAGAATCCAATAGGGCAACTTCAACCAAGAAACTTCAAGCTATAGAAGAAACTCAGAAATGGAGGTTTTGCAAAAAAATGGAGAGGAAAAAGATTAGGGGAAGAAGAGGACTTATCAATTGAAGGGGGAAGCAATGTTAAGATTCACTAGGTGAATTCCTGAGCCAAAAATTGATGTGGGAACTATTTAGGAGAGAGGAAATGATTTTGGAGTTGAGAGAAATTGAGGAAAATGGCTGCAAAAACGAAGGGAGAAGATTTTTAATATATTGCCAGTAGATACCGCAAATGCAGTACTTTTTATCATAAATGCAGACGTTGCAAAAGAAGGAAATCCACCGCAAATGCGGAGCGGGTAGTTTCCATGATTCATGAAACTAACCACAACTCGTAGACTCTATTCGTGGTTCTCAGAGACTAGAGGTGGGAGCTGCAGAGATAGTTTCACGAGTCACTTCCACAAGTCGTGATCCCTTCCATGAATCGTAGACTTGACTCGTGATTCCTGGAAGTTTCAAAATTCTCAGAATTCTTAAGTTTAAAAGCTGGATCGAATTTTGAGGTATTACAATATCTCCCCCTTGGGATCATTCATCCTCGAAAGAAGACTAAGCAAGGGAAAACTGAAGAGAAAACAGCCCAACCAGCAACAAAACATGGAAAGCAAGGAATAAACATGAAAACTGAACTTTTCAACCTAAAATATAATTGAATCAACTTCGAAAATGTGAATGCATGCTAGGATCATGAAAGAAACTGATGGAATAGGATCGGAGGAACATACTAAGGAGGAAACTATTACCTCACGCTAAAATGGAATCAGTAGGAAAGAGATGAGGGTACTTGGCTTATATGGCTGATTCCGCTTCTCATGTAGCTCATTCAACAAGTTGATTTCTCCAAAGAACTTTTATCGAAGCGACTTCTTTGTTTATCAACCTCCGAATCTGATGATCAAGGATCTCCATGGGAACATCCTCATAGGTGAGACTGTCTTTCACCCCTACATCCTTCAAAGGAAAAATCAAGATTGGATCACCAACACACCTCTTCAACAAGGAAACATGGAAAATCGGATGAACCGCTTCTAACTCCATTGGAAAATCCAACTCATAAGAAATGCTGCCAACTCTCCTCAGAATTTGATAAGGACCTAAAAAATAGGGACCGAGCTTCCCTTTCTCGACAAACCTCGTCACACCTTTCATGGGTGACACCTTCAGAAAAACCCAATCATCGACTTCAAATTCCAACTATCTTCTCCTCACATCTGCATACTATTTCTGTTGACTCTGAGTGGTCTTCAACCTTTCCCTAATGAACTGAACCTTTTCCATAATCTCATAAACTGAATTAGGACCAATCAAAGCTGCCTCACCTACCTTAAACCAACTAATAGGATATCTATACCTCTGGCCATAAAGTGCCTCATAAGGAGCCATCTGGATGCTTGAGTGAAAGCTATTGTTGTAGAAAAACTCGATAAGAGGTAAGTGATCATCCCAATTACTTTTGAAATCAAACATACAAGCTCTCAACATGTCCTCTAAAGTCTGAATGGTATGCTCTGCCTGGCCATCTGTCTTAGGGTGAAAAGTTGTGCTAAGCTTCACCTAAGTACCAAGACCTCTCTGAAACAATCTCCAAAACTGAGAAGTAAACTGAGTACCTCTATCTGAAATAATGGACAATGGGCCACCATGCAATCAGACTATCTCCCGGATGTAGAGTCTGGCATAATCGTCTGTTGAATCCGTAGTCTTAACAGCCAAGAAATGGGATAACTTGGTCATCCAGTTGACAATCACCCAAATGGAATAGTTGCCTTCGAGTACGAGTCAAACCAGTAATGAAGTCCATATTGATCGCTTCCCATTTCCAAGTGGGAAGGTCAATATCCTGAATCATGCCACCCGGTCGCTGATGCTCCACCTTCACTTGCTGATAATTGGGAAACTTACCCCCAAAATCAGCTATGTCGCTCTTCATGCCATTCCACCAAAAGACTTCTCATAGATCACGGTACATCTTGGTGGCACCAGGGTGAATGGAATATCTGGAACTATTAGCATCAGTCAAAATCAGCTGTCTCAACCCATCTACATCTGGCACACATAGTCGACCCTGATAACGAAGCATACCAACTCCCTCTTGGGAGAAAACCTCAACCCTCTGCTGATGGACTACACCATTTAACTGAAGCAAAATGGGATCGTTGTCTTGCTTTGCCTTCACTTCTACCACCAAGGATGATTCAGAACCATTCTACACAATAACCCCACCTTTGGTCGAGTCCCTAAGGAGAACTCCCAACCGGGCAAGCCTATGAACCTCCTTAACCAACTCCTTCTTTTCATCTTCAACAGAAGACACACTACCCATGGAAAATCTGCTAAGCGCATCTGCCATAACATTTGCCTTACCCGGATGGTAAAGCACACTCATATCATAGTCCTTAAGAAGCTCAAGCCATATCCTTTGTCAAAAATTCAATTCCTTCTGAGTGAAACATACTGAAGACTTTTATGATCATTGAATACATCCACGTACACCCAATTCAAGTAATGTCTCCAAATCTTCAAAGAATAAACCACGGCTGCTAGCTCAAGATCATTAGTAGGGTAGTTCCTCTCATTAACCTTATAGTAACTATAAACTAGCCAAACCTAAAAAGCTCATAATATCAGATGGGGAAGTGGGTCTAGGCCAGTTCTTTACTGCCTCAATCTTTTGAGAATCAACCCAAATACCATCTCTAGTTACAATATGACCCAGAAAAGCAACAAACTGCATCCAGAGCTCACACTTGCTAAACTTAGCAAATAACTGTCGGTCCTTGAGAGTTTGCAACACAACTCTCAAATGGTCTGCATGCTCCTCCTCACTCCGAGAATAGATAAGGATATCATCAATGAACACAATCACAAACATATCCAAATACTGCTTGAACACACAGTTCATCAAATCCATAAAATCTACGAGAGCATTCATTAGAACAAAAGATATCACAACAAATTCATAGTGACTATACCGAGTCCTGAAGGATGTCTTCGAAATATCACACTCTTGAACACGAAGCTGATGATAACCGAATCTAAGGTAGATTTTAGAGAAGAAAATAGCACTCTGAAACTGATCGAACAAGTCATCAATCCTAGGAATAGGATACTTATTCTTGATGGTGACCTTGTTCAACTTACGGTAGTCAATACACATTCTAAGAGAACCATCTTTCTTCCGAACAAACAAAACCGGGGCACCCCATGGAGAAATGCTAGGCCTGATGAAACCCTTATCAAAAAGATCCTTCAATTGATCCTTTAATTCCTTAAGTTTTACAGGGCCATTCTATAGGGAGGGATAGAGATAGGATTCATATCTGGAAGAAGATCTATCCCAAAGTCAATTTCCCGCTTGGGAGGGACTCCGGGCAAATCCTCGGGAAACACTTCTGGGAACTCATTCACAATAGGAATAGAAGACTGAAGGGATGGGGTTCCAGACTCCGTGTCTATAACCCAAACTATATGATAAACATAACCCTTAGAAATTATCTTCCTAGCATTACCTTGACATTCTAAGACATGTTCATTTGGAAACTTGAAACTAACAACCCAAGTATGATAATCAACAAAACCATAACAAGCCTACAACCAATCCATACTAAGAATACTATTAAAATTATTCATCTCCAACTCTACTAAATTTGCTGAAGTGACTCTGTGAAGAACTGAGATAGGGAAATTTCGGTAGATTCTTTTGGCTAGGACTACCTCACCAATAGGAGTAGACACACAAAAGGGTTCTAAAAGAAATTCAGGACAAATTTTGAATTTGCATGCTACAATACGGGTCACAAAAGATAGGGAGGCTCTGGGGTCCAACAAAGCATACACATCTAGAGAAAAGACTTTCAAATACCAGTGACAACATCAGGCGAGCTCTCCTAGTCCTGGCGAGAGGACATAGAATATAGGCGGTTCTGGTGTTGACCACCAGAACTAGAAGTTGTGCCCTGCTGGGTTGGTCGACCTCCTGGGGCTGTTGGAGCAGACTGATCCCTAATACCTCCAAGTACCTTCTTAGCTGAAGGGAAATCCCTAATCCTGTGACCAACCTGACCACACCCAAAGACACCACATGATCCCGATAAACACTCACCGGGAAGATTTTTCCCACACTTGGTACAAACGGGGAAAAAAGGCCCATTTGCACCACTCTCCTGAGCAAAAGAGCCTGCACCTCTACCAGACTGATCATTATGGGGCCTGGAGGACTGAGAAGGTGAACTAGCATTAGAATGCAAAGGTCCTGATGAATTTTTCTTAAAGGAAGAATGATGTCTGCCTTCGGACTTCTGATTGATAACCCCGAACCCTCAGATCTGGCTCTTTTATTCTCCCTAAGCATGTTTCCTTCGATATGCTGAGCATGGGTCATGAGTCTGGAGATGTTTATATCACTCAACAACATAGCGGACCGACACTCCTTTTTCACCATATCTGAAACCCCATAGATAAACTTACTCATCTGATCCTCCGGGTCAGCTACCATAGAGAGGGAATACCTAGACAACTGAGTAAACTTCAAACTATACTCTTGGACTGACATCGACCCCTGTCTCAAGTTCAAAAACTCCTCAGCCTTTGCTTGCCTTAACTCTTGGGGAAAGAAGCGGTTAAGGAAGGCTCTCTCAAAACACTTCCAACTCATATGGACCTCGTTCATAACTCTAGATTCTTTCCATTGCGTGAACCAGATATGAGACACATCCTTGAGTTGATAGGACGCAAGCTCAACACAATCAACATCACCCACTTGCATAACATCAAAGATCTTATTCTCCTCATCAATAAAGCTAAGTGGGTCCTCACCCACCTTCGATCCCCAAAATTCAGGTGGGTTCATTCGGATAAAATCACAAACCATGGCCGCTACCCTATCTTGAGGGTGAACGGGGATAGAAGTCGACTGGTTGGATTGAACGGACATGGTCTAGGCTAGCAAATGGATGGCATTCCTGAATTCTTCATTCGTAACCTCGGGAGCCAGAACTGGAGGGGCAACATTTCGAGCGGCTTGGTAAGCCATAGCACATCAAGTCATAATCTGAAATGTACAAGGTAAGGATTAGAGAGATATTAGAGCCAAACTCTAATGCACGATGTGATCATGAAATGAGTGAAGTTTTTCTAAGACATCTCATAGCTTCCCTCTCATAAGTGTGGCGCACTTCACACACATGAAGGAGACTCTACTCGATGCGGCTTTCAGACATCCTAGGACTCTTAAACCTGATGCTCTGATACCAAGTTTGTCATGCCCCAAGGCTACCCCTAGACGTAACACGGGATCCGAAGCACAAGTGCAATGCCTACCATATAATGCCTTAAAAGTGCCATGCCAATGCTAGAATGGAATCTATTATTATACACAAACTCGGCCAAAGGCACAAACTAATCCCAAGAACCTCCAAAGTCAAGAACATAGGCCCAAAGCATGTCCTCCAAGACCTGAATAGTACTCTTTGACATTCCATCTGTCTGAGGGAGGAATGCAGTACTAAGTTGAACCTTTGTACTGAAATCACGCTGAATTGCTCTCCAAAAATGAGATGTGAACTGAGTGTCACAGTCTGAAATGATAGAAGTTGGGACCTCACAAACAATCTCACAAAGTTAAATCTGAGCTGACCTCTCTACACTGTAAGTAGTCTAAACCAAAAAGAAGTGTGTTGACTTAGTCAGCTGGTCCACAATCACCCAAATAGAGTCAAAACCCCTAAATGTACGAGGCAATCCAACTACAAAGTCAATAGTAATCCCTTCCCACTTTCACTCAGGAATGGGAAGTCATTGCATCAAACCACCAGGTCTCATGTTCTCAAACTTCACCTGCTGGTAGTTCAAGCACCGAGACACAAACTCCGCTATGTACTGCTTTATACCACTCCACTAGTAAAACTGCCTCAAATCTATATACATCTTTGATGCGCCAGGATGAATGGAGTATCTAGAACAGTGTGCCTCACAAAGTATCAACTGAATAAAATCTCCAACTCTCAGAACACAAATACAACTATCGAACTTCAGAATACCATCAGAACCCAAAGTAGCCCGTCTGGCCTCACCTCGAACAAACTAATCACGAAGGTCACATAATCTCTAATTCTCAAACTGTCAGCTCTGAATCTAATCAACTAGAGTATAACAAACCTCAATACTGGCAAGAACAATGCAGGGATCCGACAATTCAAGCCTAACCAAATGGTTAGCCAAGGACTAGATGTCCAAGGAGAGTGGTCGCTCAGAAACTTAAAGTGAATCTAGGCTGCTCTTACTCACCGCCTTTCAACTAAAGGCTTCTGCTAGAACATTTGCCTTGCCCGGATGGTATATAATAGTGAAATCATAGTCCGTCAGTAACTCAATCTAACTCCTCTGCCTCGAGTTCAGCTCTCGCTGACTCGTAATGTATTGAAGACTACAATGATTGGTGAATATCTTGCAATGAACCCCATATAAGTAGTGCCTCGAAATATTGAGCGCGAAGACTACCTCCACCAACTCTAAGTTATGAGTGGGGTAGTTGCGCTCGTGAACCTTCAGCTACCTTAATGCATATGCTATCAATCGACTCTGATGCATCAATAAACAACAAAGACCGACCCCTGAAGCATCACAATACACAAAAAAACTCTGACCCTTGATCAGCATAGTCAAAACTAGAGCTGAAGTCAATAAGGCCTTAATCCTCTGAAAGCTACCCTCGCACTGATCTGAACATTAAAATGGAACATCCTTCCTAATCATCATGGTCAAAAGTGCTTCTATGAAAGAAAACCCCTCAATGAACCTCCTGTAGTACCCTGCTAACCCAATAAAGCTGTGAACCTCAGTAGGAGTAGTAGGTCTCAGCCAATCCGGAACAACTAAAATCTTACTTGGGTCCACTCTAATCCCATCCTTAGACACCACGTATCCTAGGAATGCAACTGACTCAAGCCAGAACTCGCACTTTGAGAACTTGGAATAAAGGCGATGGAGTATAATCCTCAAATGCTTCTCATGCTCATCCCTCTTCCATGAGTATATAAAGATGTCATCTATGAATACTATCACAAAAGAGTCTAGATACGGTCTAAGCACCATATACATCAAGTCCATTAAGGTTGCAGAGGCATTAGTCAACACAAAAGACATTACTAGGACCTCATAAAGGCCATAGCGTGTCCTGAATGCTGTCTTAGGGATGTCCTCCACCCTAATCCTCAATTGGTCATAGCCTAACTGCAAATCTATCTTCGAAAACACGGCAAAACCTTGAAGTTGATCAAACAAATCATCTATGCATGGCATCAGATACCTATTCTTCACAGTCACCTTATTCAGCTGCCGATAATTAATACATATCTGCATCAACCCATCTTTCTTCTTAACAAACAAAATAGGAGCACCCTAAGGAGACACACTCAGCCTAATAAAACCCTTAGCTAACAAGTCCTGCTCCTTAAGCTCTCTCAACTCAGCTGGATCCATATGGTAAGGAGAAATAGATATGGGCCTGGTGCCCGACTCTAACTCAATAGCGAAGTTAATATCTCTCTCAGGTGGGAGGCCTGGCAGGTCGGTAGGGAACACATCTAGGAAATCTCTAATCATAGGGACTGACTTAGGGGAAAAAAGGTCGGCACTAGCATCTCGGACATATGCTAGATAAGCTAAACACCCACGAGAAATCAACTTCCTAGCTCAAAGACCAGAGATGATCCCAGACGGTGCACGATTGACAGAACCTTGCCATGTAACTGGGGATTCGCTGGGCACGGCTATGGTAATGATCTTGGCATAGCAATCCAAAATGACACGGTGAGGGGATAACCAGTCCATGCCCAGAATCACATCAAAATCTAATATATCAAGGATTATCAAGTCACCCCAAGTCTCTAAATCACCAACGGAAATCATACAAGACCTCACTATCCGATCTACTACTAAAGAATCTCCCACCGGGGTCAAAATAGATATAGGTACAGATAAAGACTCGCTAGTCAACCCTAAAAAAGGCAAATAGTAGATAGAGGCATACAAACAAGTGGATCCAGGATCAAATAAAACATAAGTTGGTCGATGGCATATAGAAATCATACCTGTGATCACACCATTGGAGGCCTCTGCCTCTGGTCTCCCAGGGACCGCATAGAATTAATGACGACCTCTACCTACCCGACCATCATCCCTATAACTTGCTTTGCCACTTGGGAAACTACCTCTACCCTGACCACTACCTCCTCGAGTCGGTGGCTGAACTGAGAAAATAGGCTAGGCCAACTTAGCAGCTGGCTGAACTGTACCCCGCTGCGGGAAATCTCTAGCATAGTGACCAATAATACCATAATAATAACAAGGCCCTGATGGCCTAGACTAGTGAGATGAACTAGATGAACCTGTATGGACACCACAACCTTATAACCAGAAGCTACACCTCTCGATGACTGACCACTATAGCTCTGCTGGCTACCCGGACTCTGCTCAAACTGAGACCCACCTGAAGACTTAAGTGAATATTGAATCAGTCGTCTAGACTGACCCTGGTGCTACTCCGACTGATAACCTCATCCCCACTTATCTGAACCTCAACAACCTTGATGAGAACCACTATAGCTACCATTGTTTCGAGGCCTCTTATCTCTGTCCCCAGAATCACGATGATGCAAATCCTCTATAGTACAGGCATTGTCTACATTAGCCTAAAATGATCGACCACTAGCAACCAATATCTCAGCTGGCTCTCTAAATTCTTACCACAACCTCTAAATTAACCTACAGACTTTGTCAGGCTCGGTAGGTATAATCATGGCCCAAATGGAGCAAGCTAGTGGAAATGGGTCTCATACCCCGATATGTTCATAGAACCCGTTATAACTCTAGCGAACTGCTCCCTACGATGCTCTTTGTTGCTCTGTTGAAAGAACTTGGCCATGAAGGCCACATAAAACTTGAACCAAGTCAATGAAGGTGATGAAGATAGCCTGCAATAAACCTGGGCCCTCTACCATAACTCAGCTGGGCCCTCCACTTTATATGAAGTGTATCCAACACCGTGAGTCTCCAGTAAACCCAAATGATGTAACATCTCCTCACAAGTAGTAATGAATTCATGTGGATCCTGACCAAAAGTAATAGCAAACCTCGGAGGTTCCAATCTCAAAAAACTACCCAATGCCTTCTGCTCCATCTCTGTCATAATTGGACAAGGAGCAAGAGGTTGTGCAACTAATAGGAATGGAATCACCTTAGCATGAGGAGCTACAGTAGAAGGTTGCGCTCCCAAACTCTATACACCCAGGGCTACCCACTGAGCAGATTTCTGTGCTACCTCAGAAGGCTTCTCTCCAATCATACCCAAAAGCTTAAGAAGTAAACCTCGAATATCTGAAGACTGAGCTGGGGCTGATGATGGCACTGAAGCTGGTACTGGAGCTGGCATTGGAGCTTGTGGCACCTGGGATGTACCCTGGTCCATGTATTGCTCAGGAACAAACTCGGGCTTATACTCGGGATCAACCTCGACCTTATGAGATCTAACTAGTGCTGCCGCTCGGGCACATCCTAAACCTCTACCTCTAAGACCTCCCCAGCCCTTGGCTGGTGTCGGGGGTGCTCGAGTAGAAGGATTGCCCCTGCTTGACATAGAAGATCTTGTACGAACCATCTATGGAAGAATGAACTCGAAAAAGTGAGGTTTCAAGAAACTTCCAAGGATACTACGCATGATACAAAAGCAATAAGAGAGTCATATTTCCTAGGATGTCACTGTAACCTCCAGAAAATTGAGTATGGACGTCTCTGCTCCAATCCATATGACTCTACTAGACATTGGCTCCTATATCAATAAAACCGATGAACCTAGGCTATGATACCAAGCTGTTAATGAACGCTCAAATCATGCTCCCCAAAGTTGGAGGTCACGGTGATCGTGCAGCAAAAAACTTTTATAATTCCCAATGAGTGTCCGGGTCATACCCAAGGGACTTGGAGCTAACTAAATGAAGAATGTATTGAAGTTAGTTCAAAATAAGAGTAAGTGCTTAAACATGAAAAGTAAAAGGTTGGGGGAATTGGGATGTTGTCACTACAATCACAATTCAAATAATAGCAAATAAACGAAAGTAGGTGTACCAAATTAAGTAAGAGACCAGGGATGTGTATCTGATAGGACTTTAATCATGGGATAGGGTGATTATCAATTCACACTCATTCTTTCTTATTGACATAAGTAGCATTGGTCATGGGTATGGATTTTCTATATTTCGATCAACAACCAAATATCCGATAATCTCAGTTAGAGCATCATCGGTTTGACCGAGAAACAACCAATCTAAGCTAGGGGAGGTCATACTATCTGTAGCTTAGACCCTTAAGCGGGTGATTTCTTCGATATGAGATATTTCTAGACTCAAATCTAGATGGAGTCCCAAGTTCCCACTAGTAATTTCACATCTGAAACCATGAAATCCTCTTTCAAGCAATCACACAGTCAAGTAATGAAAATTAATGTTTGCCACCACCAATTTTAGGATTAAAACTTGGTGAAACTACTAGACCCATGTCAAATAAGCAATTATAAAGATGAATTAACAACACCCACACCTATTTGTTAGGCACCCATCATCAACACAACCTTAGACAAGAGAAATTAGCCACTCATAGCAAAGGAGAGAGATATACCAAATGGGTAAGTCAAAATCCTCTTCATTGGAGCTGAATCTCAAGTTTTAAGCTCAATTTGAGTACACAAATGGTTAACCAAGAGAATGGATTCAAACCCTCTTTTCTTTAGAGAGGAAAACTTATTCTCAAAGAAAAATGCTATCTAAAATATTCAGGACTGTACAATGTTATTTACAATTGTGCCTAAATTAGCCTTTTATAGTTTCCCAAAATGTCACTAAAATATAGGACAAAATTGCCCCTTCAGGTGGAGTGCAGCGCGATGTGCGATTCGCACATCGTGATGTGCGCGTCACACACTATCTTCAGTTAGGCCAGTGACTTCAGCTAACTTAAGGAGCTTCATGCGAAGAGGGTGCAGTTCGCACCTTGGGTTGTGCACGTCGCACAACGACCGCACCCTTTAATAGATTCTTCAGTGGCTTTTGCAACTTCATGTGGAGGAGGTGCGGTTCGCACCTTGGCTTGTGCTTGTGGCACAGCCACCACATTTCATGTCAGAATCTCTAGCTTTTCTGAATACTTCACACTTCACTCCTTTTGAGCCTTTTTTGGATCCATTTCCTTGTTTCTCGTCATTTATCAAAAGTAGCTGCATAGACATCAATAAAGGTCATAAGAACCTCTAAATCCATTCAAAACATAGCAATAATTCATGGATATAGGATCAATAAATTGGTTGATTATCAACTTATCAAACCCCCAAACTTGAACTATTGCTTGTCTTTAAGTAAGATACTCACAAGGCAAGGAATGAATTAATCTCTAGACTCAATTAAGGCACAAAAGACTGATCTATACTAAAAAATAAGAAAAATAATAAACAAAAAACTCAAACAAAAGATTCAACTACGATGCTCATCTCAATTTGAACCACCACAAAATCAAGGCATTTGGCCATTTCAAAACTCTTCCAAAAGTACTTCATTTATCATTCAAAGTTAAGGGAATTTTGTCATTCAAATCAAGACATTTAAGCTTCTCAAGTCATTGGCATGGACCGTCAAGGTTTTACTTGAGATTTGCCACATAACTTGTCTCATTCATTCCCCTTAATTGAAATAGAGACCTCATTTTTCAATTCGAGTGCATGATGCCACTCACCATAAGAGAGAATCCCACTCACAATCATTCAATTCACAAATAACCGGGATTATAGGAGAACCAAAAAGATTCTCACTCTCTCAAGGAAGTTCAAGTGCATTTGCATTGAACCATAGGCTTGCCCTTAATGTATATCGTAACTAATGTAGGGTAGCCAAGCTCGTGATCACCAAGGACTTGCGGGTTACGATGTTATCTAGGGCTAAGGTAAGGATTTCATTTGGTTCAAGTGATTACACCTCCCTAATTCTCTTTGTTCTCATTTTGAACACCGCTCACATTTTTAAATTTCATCTTCACCTTCTTTCTCCCTCACACAACCTAAGATTTCTCCTTTTTACTCATTATCATTCAAACTCCTTATATCGCCTTTGTTTGGTCGCACCTATTTTTGCCTTTCATTCTGCTCATTGCATTGAATTTTTGGAGCAAATTTTCAATTTAAGCCGAAGGTGCTACCTTGCACTCTGAGTGCACTTCTTTTATTCTCCTTATTTGATCACATACACCCCCAAACCTAGGCATTTGCTAATGTTATCCTTCATTCCCCCCCCCCCAAACTTAGGCTTTTAGCCTACATTTTGTTTTCAAGCAATTAGGCAGGATGGGTGCCAAGATAGAGGTTCCAAAAATTTCAAGGTGTTAACAAGGTGCCAAAGAAAAGTCACAAGCTCAAAGGGTTTCACTAGGGTTGAAGTCATGGGAGGTCATTTGGGCGAAGTGGCTATCAAAAAGGGCCTAAGGTCATCTTCCAAGCTTGGTCACACCTAGAATTTTGCCTTGAATTACATTCAGGGCAAGTTCTACACGACACTTATGCACAAGAGTCAAGGTAAAGCCTCACCACAGAAGGCACCATGCCACAAGACTTCTTTCTTTAGTCTAAAAATCAATTGGGACAAATGATTTTTGACAAGCTATTTCGAGTTCATTAAGCACTTGTTTGTGAGTCAGTCAAGCCAAAGAGAGAGTGTGCAAGTCATGACAAGAGAATGCTTTTCCTCGGAAAAAAAAAATCATTTCCCTTCTTTCTTTTATTTTCAAAACAATTTGCCAAGAGAAATTTTTTGGTGGGCCCATTTTGAGACAAGAAACTACGGACTCAGTTTGAAAAGTAAAACTTGGCATTTTCCCTTAAGAAAGTCGCCTCTCAATCTATCATAGGGAAACACCAATGTGGTTCAACATAAAACAAAAGAAAAGAAAAAGAAAATAATCAAAATTGTTGCTCCTTGGAAAAGAACTGTGGTATTAAGAAAACCCTCGGAGATTATTTCTAAACTACTATTAACAAGACAATATCCAAATTACGCGCTCATGATTCATTTTAAAACAAGCCTCAACGTATCCCTTTAGCGTATTTGCAAAGCACGAGTAGTGAAACAATGGGGCATGTAAGACTAACTCAGCAATACAATCTCAATAAATAAAAATCAAGCCCAGCGAGTGCACAAGTAAGCTCAAAATAAAAATAAAACATAATCAAAAGGCCCGGCGAGGGCAATGTCAAAACAACAAGCATCACAATATTAATAGTTACAGGCTCCCCAAACTTAAAGTAAGCATAGCCCAAATGCACAAAAAGTTATACAAATAAGAATCAGTGGCAAAAACTCCATGATTATGCTAAGAGTGATAATGCCTCCTTGAATAGAATTTTTAAGTAGGCTTTTGTGGCTGCTGTGATGATGATTGCGATGGTTGGATGTAGGCATATGCAGGTTCAATCTAAAAACCTCTCAATGTTGGTATTGTAGGACCCCATGTAAGCTTTAGGTGACCAAATGGGTCATCCACATACCATATGTCCTCTACAGTCATGAACTTATGATAGGAAGGCCCCCTTCTCCAGCTAGGCCTAGGTGGAGTCCTCCATCCTGGCACAGGTGAGTCGAGAGGATCCAGGTATTGCTGGACTGATAGTGGATCAAGCACTTCTTCAATTTTGGATGTAATTTCATTGTCAGATTGAGCCCACCCCGTGCCCCAATCATCAGGGGGGCTAGCAGCCCTTGGGGGTGGTGACGAGTTTGGTGCTGGTATATTAAGATCCCAATTTGATTCAACATGTGGGACCACTTGCTTGAGTTCCTCAACCTCTACTTCCATGGTGTCCACTCTAGCACATAGATTTCTCACTCTTGATAGTACCTGTTTCAAGGTAGACTTGATGGCGGATTGAATTATGGTCAGAATGTCTTTAGCCAACTTTTGTTAGAGCTCCTTATTCTTGTTAGTAAGTTGAGCAAGGTTTATCAAGTTACCTGAGGAGGAGGTAGGTGACTGATATGCCCCATGCACCATGCTCGAAGCTCCTTGAGACAAGGGTGAAACCCCTTCTTGATCATGCACTATGTTGTTAGCTCGAGATATGGGCGTGGTAGCATGTGAAGTTTGACCGAGCTGCCTTAATTTGACATATGGTGCATCTTTATCCCTCTTTGTGTCCAAGCATACCATCCCCTTAGCTTGGCTGCCCTTGTCAAATGCTCAAAACAAAGGACATTCGATTTGGATACATAGAAGAGTTATGCGCACGGGGAAAGCCATGGATGTGGAGTCATGTCACGCTTTTCACTTGAGATGTTCAGCTATGATCTCATATTCATTCAAATGGAGGCCTCTTATGATTCATACAAGGAGAATGGCCATCTCTATGGTTACTTTAGTGGTGTGGCTGGTCGGGATGAGTCTTGTGCTCACAAAGTCAAGCCACATTCATGCTTTGAATCTGAGATCCGAGCGATGGAATTTCCCCTTTGAGGTGGTCCAAAATGGGTTTCCTTCAGTAATCAAACTAGCAACACATTCATATTCTTCATTCTTTCTAGCCACACGTTCAAAGTACCTTGATTCGGGGATTGGCTCATCGTCCCATATGGAAAAATTAATGGCTTCAGGGGTAATGTTCACCTCTTTACCTCATACCAACACTTACTTAAGGCATGGAAACTTGCTTAGTGGGAATTTATGATTTAGCATATCGAGGCAAGCCCGATAAGAGGCATTGAATTCCCGCACCAACTCAGGAAAGTAGAGGCCTAGTGTATTGGCAAAGTGTTCCCAAGCTCTTATGCAAAATTTCTTTGGCATGTTCGGGAGTTCTTCTTAGAAGTCTTCTACATTGAACCCCTTTTCCACCAAGAATGGGCGATTTTGGAACTTAAGATAGTAGGATTCCATTCCCCTGAGCCAAAAGTGGTCTCCCGACTCAATATGCTCAGCCTCTTGTATAGGAACACCTGCATTTAGAGTGTGCTTTAGGGAACGTCTCTTTTAATGGTGCTTATTGGAAGACATAATCTTGTGGATGGGCATTATCAGTATGCACTATGAATATATGCACAACTAAAAAAAGTTTTGAATTCAGTAAAGTGGAAAATAATTGAGGGTGTTGTGGCTCGTGCGAACCACATACGGACAACACTAGGGAGAGTGCGCATCGCATGTGCCGTCGCACGAGCTAATAGACTCCTCTTGGTGGTTTTCCTTTTGTGGTGTGAAGCTGGTGTGAACTGCACCAACAAAAGTGCATGTCGCACTAAGCTTCACACCTCAGATCAATGATTGTCTCTCTCTTTTCAACATGGTGTGATGCCTTGTGCGACCCACATGTCAAGATCCATACATCGTATGCGAAGTGCACAAAGGCACAATTGGGATTTTGGGTTCCTTGTGTTCTTGTAAGTTACACATATGATCCATTGAGCAAGGTATGATAATCACTTGGCACCATGCAGTAAACCAATCAACAATAGACAAGGGGGACAAGGGATATCATGACCACAACTTTTGGGTACTCAGACTTCCCTGGATTTCTATTAACACAATAACAAGCAAGAAAAGAACTCAATGACTTCCCTTAAGATGGGCATTACCCCGTCTATCATTGGGAACATCAAGACCTCACTTGCAACAATGGGTACCAATAATTTTAGCAATAATTAACCCCCTCCCCGCACAAGATCATACTCCCCAAATATAATACTCAACAAGAATCATGGGTATACAATCAGCAAATTTCAGCCTCAAGAGTCAATTTTCAATCAAAACCTTATGACAACTGTCGATTTGCCCTTAAGAACAATGTCACCCAATTTATCATCGAGCCAAACCATTTGTAAATCACAAGTGGATTACTCAGACTTCACCCCAAGCACATATTTTGCAGCTAAAAATTTCTATCAATCAACATGCATTAACAAAATTGAAGTTCTACCAAGTTGACACTAAGCAATCTTATCCATATAATTCAAAATTGTGGACCCCAAAATTTTCGAATCTTACCCAAAATCAACATGGCAATTCTATTAAGCATGCTTCACAATATGAGTTCCCAACCTTCATAAAAACAAGTATTTAACATCGGGGAACTTACCACAAGTGAAGATTACGAAAGGAGGAGTGAAAATTAAAGATTTTTGGAATTCAACAATGGTGACCCAAACAGACCTCACCGGAGAACGACGACGGCAAGGGTGGTGTAGCAGTGGAGATTGTTCGGGGAGAGGAGAATAAGATTTTGGGAAAAGTAGAGAGGTTATTGGAAGGTCTTGGGAGAGAATATAGAGAGTTTGATAGAAAAGATGGTGGAAGAAGGAGAGGAGAGGCTATTTTAAAAAGAAAAGAAGAAGAAAAGTTTAGCCGGGTCATCTCCAGGTCGGGTTGGTTAACGGGTTAGGTTAATTCAAATTCAAATTTACCTTCCATGCACCACAACATGTGATTCACACCAGCCTTAGTACGGACCTCATGCCATTTCGCACATTGCCCCTTTTTCTCCCATGGTTTCCCAGGTGTCTGTTTTGCCATGCGATGGAGGTGTGATGAGCACTTGACCTCGTGCGGCTCCAATTTTTCGAATTTCCTTTAGGCATTCTAATTTGGCATGTGGTGTGTTGTGCGAGCCGTACAATTACTTGTGCGGTCCACAAAGTCCGTCGCACAACCCATTTTTGCCCTGCTTTCCCTTGTTAATTTTTCCAACCATTCATTCCCTACAAAAACACCAAAAACAATAAAAGATAACCAAAAACAAATAAAGAAACTTGGGTTGCCTCCTAAGCAACGCTTGATTTAATATCGTGGAATGACGATACTACCTTAATAAATCATTCGTTGGGTTAGTCATGGTGTCGCTAGGCAATGTCCCTTTCATCCTCGGGTTCATTTTGCTAGACAGGTGGTTCATTTGGGCATCAAGATGCTTGATCGAGGCTTAGTGGGAGCTCACAGTTTGATGAAGTGTTGAGACTTCACTCTTTTGTTTGCTCACTCCCGTATTTGTGGTGTCCACCTTTTTATGAACCAAGGACAACATGTCCTCCAACTTGGAATGGCCAGGGTTGCTTGTGCCTGGTTGGTAGAGAGAGTCCGCCTTGTTTGGAGGAATATAGGGATTCAAACTCCGGTGATTGAAATGATCACCATCCTTGTCTCTATCCCACTATTTTTCTTCTCTTTATTTGTCTCGAATCCATCCTTGGTTCTCCTCCCTCGGGCAATAATACCCGAGATGAGAACCCGCCGACACAAAGAACAGTTTGCCATCAACCACTATCATTAACTCATCATCACTCGCTTTGATTTCCGGTGTACTCACTGCATTGACTGTCTTAGCACCACTAGCTCCCATTATATACTTGGCCATCAAATCAATTTGTGTCATCATTTCGTCCATTGTCTCTTCACGCTCCTCATCCTTCTTTCTCATTTCATTAACCAAGATGGATGAGGGTCCTCCCAAAGTTGGCACATCAGCTTATCTTGTATGCCAAGCTTGATTCGTTTTTGTCATTCTCTCTAATAAAGTCAAGGCAATGGGAAATTCTAAGTCCATGAAGGTGCCACCTCCAAGTATTTCAGCCATAAACTTATTTAGAGAATTCAACGACCTATAGAAGCTTTGTAGCAATACGTTGTTCGACAACTCATGGTTCAGACACAAGAGAAGCTTTTTTTTTAACCTTAACCAAACTTCATGTACAGGCTCATCTGGGAGCTGCCTAAAGTTGGTAATCTCATCTCTTAGGTTCATCATTCAAGATGGAGGAAAGAATCTCGATGTAAATGCGTCAACCAACTCGGCCCAAGATGTGTTAGAGTCATCCATCGGCTCTTCTAACCACGTCGTGGCTTCCCCCATCAAGGAAAAAGGGAATAGGTATAATCGGATGGACTGTTGGGAGATATGCTGAAAAATGAACGGTTGGCAAATCTCCACAAAATTCCAAATATGTCGGTTGGCATCTTCATGTGCTGCTCCACCAAATAGGCCATTCATTTGGATTAAGTGAAGTATGGTGCTAGTCACATAAAAGACAATGTTTCCCACCATGGGGGGTAGGCGGATTGCACCCACACCTCCTTGCATCATAGGCTCAGCCTCGTCGGCCTCCATGAAGCCGCCAATGCTCTTATTATTATCAGCCTCATTCATAGGCTAGCTTGCTTAATCACAACACAAACAACAAACAAAGGTAAAGGAAAGAAGTACTCTCAAAGTGATTTCAAATCAACAATCAAAAATAGCTATCAACTCAAGACCCCGACAACGACACAATTTTTGATGAATGCTTAAATCGTGCTCGCCAAAGTTGGAGGTCACGACAATCGTGCAGCAAAATAAAATTTATAATTCCCAACGAGTGTCAGGATCGTACCCAATGGACTTGGAACTAGCTAAATGAAGGTTATACTGAAGTGAGTTCAAAATGAGAATAAGTAATTAAACATGAAAAGTAAAAGGTTGGGGGAATTGGGATGTTGTCACTGCAATCACAATTCAAATAAAAGAAAATAAATGAAAGCGGGTGTACCAAATTGAGTAAGCGACTAGGGATATGTATTCGATGGGGCTTTAATCATGGGATAGGGTGATTATCTATTCACACTCATTCTTTCTTATTGACAAAAGTAGCATTGGTAATGGGTATGGATTGATATCTTTCAATCAAAAACCAAATATCTGATGATCTCGGTTAGAGCATCATCGGTTTGATCGATAAACAACCAATCAAAGCTTGGAGAGGTGACACTATCTCTAGCTTAGACCCTTAAGTGGGTGATTCCTTCCATAAGAGCTATTTCTAGCCTCAAATCTGGATGGAGTCCCAAGTTCCCACTAGTAATTTCACATTTGAAACCATGAAATTCTCTTTCAAGCAATCACATAGTCAAGTAATGAAAATTAATGTTTGCAACCACAAATTTTAGGATAAAAACTTAGTGAAACTACTAGACCCATGTCAAATAAGCAATTATAAAGATGAATTAACAACACCCACACCCATTTGTCAAGAACCCATCATCAACACACCCCTAGAGAAGAGAAATTAGCCACTCATAGCAAAGAAGAGAGATATACCAAATGGGTAAGTCAAAATTCTCTTTATTGGAGCTAAATCTCAAGTTCTAAGCTCAATTTGAGTACACAAATGTTTAACCAAGAGAATGGATTCAAACCTTCTTCGCTTTGAAGAGGAAAACTTGTTCTCAAAGCAAAAAGCTATCTAAAATATTCAGAATTGAAGAATGTTATTTATAATTGTGCCTAAATTTTCCTTTTATAGTTTCTCAAAACGTCACTAAAATTTAGGACAAAATTTCCCCTTTGGGTGGTGTGCGACGCGATGTACGGTTCGCATATCGTGATGTGCGCGTCACACACCATCTTCAGTTGGACCAGTGACTTCAGCTGACTTTGGGAGCTTCATGCAATGGGGGTGCAGTTTGCACCTTGGGATGTGCACGTCGCACAACGACCGCACCCCTTGAAAGATTCTTCAGTGGCTTTTGCAGCTTCATGCAGAGGAGGTGCGGTTCACACTTTGGCTTGTGCATGTCGCACGACCACTGCATTTCAGGTCAGAATTGCCAGCTTTTCCGAATACTTCACACTTCACTCCTTTTGAGCTCTTTTTGGGTCTATTTCCTTATTTCTCATCATTTATCAAAAGTACCTGCATAGACATCAATAAAGGTCATAAGAACTTCTAAATCCATTAAAACATAGCAATAATTCAATGATATAGGCTCAATAAGTTGGTAGATTACTGACTTATCAGCTGTCAGGACCTAATTTCTCGGTTATGATAGCACCAACAACCCCCCAGTAGGTGAACCAATCCTCGTAGCCTAGAATGATTATTAATGGGCTACTATCTAATAGTAAGCGGAAGAACAATAAGAAAATGTGGAAGCAAGGGTGATAAGTAAAGAAAGTGAGCAACAGGAGCATATATATATAACATAAGAAAGCTAAACCAAACCCCAAAACCTGGTATCATAGTATACAGCCAGAACTACATCAACAGAGTACAAAGGGATCCAAAATAATATATACACAAATGTTTCTAAGTAGTAAGAGAGTACATAATACAAAAGATAAACTAAAGCTAAGCTCTGATCGCCAAGAGCTCACCATCAGTCTGAGACATCCAAAAACTCCTCGCACGAGTCTCCCATGAACTAACGGCAATGTCCCATACTATGTTTTGCACCAGAAGATGCAGAGTGTAGTATGAGAACCCAATGCGAAGCAAAGGTACCTAGTAGGTATCATAGGCCAATTGGGCACATATAAGATAAAAGAGTAGTAATAAGCAGAGTAGAAGAAAATAGTCACAAAAAATAATGAATAAGTACACGGAAGCTAGCACGGAAGGAATACAAGTAGAAAACAACATACATGGCTAGCTACTAGAATATATATCATAGTCACAGGTGAAAAAAAGAAGTGTAACACACTTTGGATCCTTGCAATAACAATATATATATAGAAATTTTTAGGAAATAGGAGGTATACCGGTATCCTCAAGTAAAAGGACAAGGAGGAAAGTAGAATAACGATAGCATGCTCAAACACAAGAAATAATAAACAAGTCAAGCTACATAATATTATTCTCAAAATCGAGTTACAATAAGAAATCAACATAAGGAATCATATATCGAATAAGATATAATAAGTCTACCTATTGTCCCAATGGGCACCCATACACCTGAGGAACACAAAAAAGTGAAGACAAACCCTCCGAAATCCCATACTATCGGAGCGTACACTCATCAAATATAAAATAAGGGTGGAACCTCACACAAATGAATGGTATGATGCATCATGAAACACAGGTGGAATAGTAACCCTGTATGTACCTCATTTGGTGCCTTAGGGCCCAATAGGTAGGTCCTATGGAAGGACACTATTGGTATACCTCAACTCCACCATATAGACCTCCTCTGGCACACGCAGCCTGAAGCCCCTGGTTTAGATCACCAAGGTCCATGGAGGTCCTTGACCACATACTAACTCTCATAAAAACAAAGTAACACTCCAGGGTGAATCCGAATCCAAAGTAGTAACCCAATTCTCAGAAATGCATGCCTGAAACCTATCCGAGTCTAAATCGGTGAAATAAGTCCCATAAACCCCTACAGGGGTGCCCAAACCTAACCGGGTCTAAAACAGGAGTACAAAAAGTCTGCTGCTTGGATTTACCGAGTCTAATATGATTTCTCATCAATAACAAAACAAGTTTGGCACCTCGGCTCAACTGGGTCTAATATAAGTAGGAAAACTGTGATAACTTTCTCTTTTAACTTTTCTTACCCCAAGAAGATCCATTAAAATAGTACCAAACCATTTCATGACCATTTTACAAAAAATGAGCCACCGAGGCCATGCAAGATTTAGAAAACCATATGATGTCGGCTCGAAGCCAAAAGTCGTAGTAAAATCATGTAAAAATCATTTATATGCATGATAGTGGCATGCTCAATCACAATCAATAGACCAACGGCTCACAATCAACCTATCGGCCCTGCACAGGCTCCAATCATTCTATAACACAAATAGCCAGCTCTACTACAATAATAACAATGTCCAGGACTCATGGACGTTCCCAATAACTCACCATCTATGTTTTAGAGTCAATACAAGGCCACACAGGACCCCAAGGGTGATAATATCATCTATAACAAATACTACAAACATCGAAGGAAGAAAAACAAATCAGACATGAAGAAGTGATCAAGGTTTGTCGTACCAAGCTAATAAACTCAACCCCAAGTATGCCACTTAGTACAATTTTATCCCATATATGCAAAGTCTACAGAGTTAAACCTTAACCTACCTAATCTCTGATGACAAGCTACTGGAACGACGATGTCTGAGCCTGAATTGCTCTGAGAAGCTCTGAATGGAAATCATTCTATCAATATCATAAACTACACGTTAAAACGATACTAATGATACCTATATTGCTATAACTATAGTTGGGTTGAAATTTTGGTCACCGGCGGCCCGTGTGCCTCGCAACCCGAGGTAACAAATGAAAGAGTAAAAAATGATCAAAATGATCATAGGAGTGCATGCCAAGAAAATTGAAGGGATTGGGCATGAATTTTGGGCTAAAACAGCCCACCATCAACAAAAACAATTAAAGGAATTTAAGGAGGTGAGATGCGGAATTTAAACAGATAACTTACCAAATTAGAGATACAAAGATGATCAAGGGACCAATAAACTTCACCCAGAAGCCATGAATCAAAGTTATGCAGAGAATTATGAAGCTTGAGCTTACAACAATGGAAGAAATTTGTTTTAGAGAGATGAAAAATGAAGGAGATGGTTTATATACTTCCCAGGGATCCTTCTTCGTGACCATGAAGGGATCCTATGCGGTCGTGATGACCATGCTGGCTAGACCATCACAATCACGAGGACTAGACATGTAGTCATGAAGAACAAGAAGGGAGGGGCTTTATCACAGTTGCAACAAAGGACGTCGCGATCGCGTAGAGCAAGGAACCTCGAACAACATCACAGTTGGGAAGGACACTTTGTGATCGCGAATAGCAAAGGTACCAGGTCCACATGACCTTCATCACAGTCGCGTGGAAGGTCCTCGCGATCGTGATTAAGTCCTGAGGCTTATACCTGCAACTGCTAACAACAGAGAAAATAAAGGGAAAAAACTTCTAGATGGGCCCATAGGGCTCATTTGGGACCCCATGCGCATGAATGAACAATCCTAACATACCAGAAACAACATTTTGGACTTAATGGAACTGACGACAAACCCAATGGAGGTCGATTTAGCAAAAAGTGGGCCTAATGCCCAAAACTAATCTTAAGCCAAAATGGAACTCAACACCCACAAATGAGTCTAGGAGCCTTGGGACCCGAACCAAAGGTCCTTCTAGCCCAAAGTTGACATTTCGGAGCTAATGTCACTATGAAAATTACCGTCGGAGGCCGTCCTCTCCGAATGCTGACCAAAGTCAAACTTTCAAGTTCAACTGGCTAGAAAACACAAAAAACTCACAAAAAACCAAACCAAAAGCTCCCAGACCTCAACCAAGGGTCCATCTAGACTAAAATCTATGCGTCGGAGATAATGACACTGTAAGAATTCAATTTTGAGTGCATTTACCAAGAATGTTGACCGAAGTCAACAATCTCCTAAGTTTAAGCCCTAAAATAGAGAAACAGCCATAATGACCAAATGAACGTCTAGGGCACCGATCCTCTGGTCCCAGCAAGCCATAATTGACTCGGGGCCACTACAGGCAAGCTCTAATAGTACAAAAAAATCATATATGCAAAAATGGCAGGAAGGGTCATTATAATTAATTTATCGATGAATAACTTGAGAGTTACTTCTCTAGAATATCTATCTAATGTTTCTGCAGGTAATAATCTTCAATAATAATTAAGATTCTTTAATACCTCTATTTTATACCTTTTACACTGCTTTTGGATTATCAAATGAACCCATTTTCTCCTATTATAATATTTTATTTTTCTTGTGAATGGGTGTGTAAGCATAAAATCTGAATATAATATGAGGTAGTAGGGGATTTTGTAGTACTATCCTTGAACCAATATCTACTTTAGATGTTACTCCTTAATAATTAATCCCTTGTGTAGTACTTTCTAGTAATCTTCTCTAACTTTCTTTTATCTTATTCCTTTAGGTTTGGCGATGGGAACACCATCCAAGTGTGGCTCTAATACATGACAAATCTAGAGCTAATACAACCTAAAATACAGGCTTGCCAATGTCTAGACCATGATTAAATGTCTACCCAACTTAAGGAATAAAACTAAGACGGTGGATAGAGGGTAAAAATAAAGATACACAATGAAGAAATTATTGTTTTAAGAGTAACATAATTTCGATTGGCTCTAGGATAGTATAAAGATTTAGCTACTCATACTCATACCCCTCCAGACCAACCGTGGCTCTGATACTATAGAACGAATTGTAGATATAATTTGAAAATATTAGTTTGAAAATATTAACAAAGAACAGTAGAAAAATAAAAAAGCAAAACAACAGTAAGAAAATAAAACAAAAGAAACGGAAGATACTACAAAAGTTTTATTTTGAAAATAAATTAAAACAACAGTAGATAAAGAGAAAGTACTTACAAGAACGATTTTATTGAGTAGAGGGAAAGATTTAGTACATAGAGGGGAAGGATGGGAAATATGGGATAGCTCAAGCTTATCTCCTCAACTAAAGAGACTCCATAACGGATCCAGATATTGAAGAGTAAAATTAAAGCATTGAGCAGGTAGTTCAATTTTCGAATGGATCTATACATTTAAAATTTCTAAGATCCCAATCTTTTAGTCATGCTACTTCTAGTAAAAGAATGTATTTTCTGAGATCTTCATTTTCGACAACCCAAGAAGAAAAGGAGGCAACTCTTGAAGACATAGACAAAAAGTTAAAAGGAATAGATATCTCAGAAATAATTTTGAAAGTAGAATACGAACCTAGAATTACCAAGAAACCAATAAGTCCCACTTCTAGTGAAATGCTAGGAGTAAGAGACTCTTTGTTCATGATCATGTTAGATGAAGAATTTTAACCTGACTTTGAATATTTAGATAAACGCTGGATGGATCAAGAGAATGCCATAAAAAAGAAATGGTATGTCCAAAAATATTCATTATAGGAAAGGATATCCTTTAGAAAAAATTGGAACATCGATATGAAAATAATAAGATGTAATATCAAAATTTTAAAATTGTTTGAGTATACTTGTAATGACCCTTCCGATCATTTTTGCATTTGCACCTTGTTTGTTCTGTTAAAGCCTTCCAGTAGTGGCCCCAAGTTATTTATAGCTTGTTGGGACTGGTAATTTGGTGACCTGTTCATTCATTGGGTCGTAATGGTTGTTTCTCTAATTTAGAGCCTTAACTCAGGAAATCATTGACTTTAGTCAACATTCTTAGCTATTGTGCTCGAAATTGAATTCTGATGGTTCCATTAGCTCCAGACTTTGAGTTTTGTCTAGTTTGACCTTTAGTCGAGGCTTGAGAACTTTTGGTGTGGGTTTTGTGTTGATTTTTCTATTTTCAAGCCATTTGGAGTTGAAAATGTAACTTTGGTCAGCTTTTGATGATCGGAGCATCATATTCGAAATCCAACGTTTCCATCAGCTCCAGAATTATAAGTTTGGGTTAGATTGGTGGTTAGTTCGGGTCCCGGCTGAGTTGGGCTTATTTCGGCTAGTTGGTTGGTTTTTGTTAGTGTTGACTTGGGTCAACATTTCTCCGGAACGACCTCATAAGGAAATTTCATCAATCTGATTGTGTCTAGAACATTATTTCCACTCTTTTAGCATTATTGGTGTTTGAATATCGGGATCCGATTGTGCTCGAAATGTCCCGTTGAGTTTTTGAAAAGTTGCAGCTTTTTGTTGTTGTAGGTGTAGGCCTCAGGCCTAAATCGCGAAAGAGATCCCCTTCCATCGTGAACATAATAAGGCACAAGTTTCCTTATTCTACGTGGTCATGACGTCCCTTGTTGTTACCACGATAAAGACTTCTCCCCGTTGTTCCTTGCGACCATGTGGCTATTCCTTGCATCGCGATGGTCTAGCCACCATGGTCATCGCGACCGCGTAAGGTCCCTTCACGATCATGATGAAGGAGCTCTAGGCGGTATAAATACTTTCCTCTTCATTTTCCAGCTTTGTTCTTCATTTATTACCTACTCTAAACACCAAAATACTCTCTACAAATTGCCTTATACTGCTCATAGCTTGGGGAAATTCCATTGTTCATCAAGAATCCTTGCTCCCTCTATTATTTGGTAAGTTCTTTTTCCCCAAGCTTGCTCTTCTCCATTTGTTGAAAACCACCATTGTTGTTAATTCTTGGAGCTTGGTCTCTTGTAGAATTAGCCCTCTTGTGAACTGCATGCTTCGTGGGCTCATCCAATCCTCATCCTTGGCGTAATTGTCTTGTCGTGGTACGTAATCCTTGCCCATTTTCCTTGTTTTGATTCCTTAATTTCTCTCTTTGTGTTCATGTTTTGGGTGGGCTGTTTAAGCTCATTTTTTTGCCTAATTCCTTCAATTTTTGGGGCATGTATTTGATGAACGCTCAAATTGTTCTCCCCAAGTTGGAGGTCATGATGATCGTGCAACAAAACCAAATTTATAATCCCAATGAGTGTCGAGGTCGTGCCCAAGGGAATTGGAGTAGCTAAATAGAGATTGTATTGAGTTGAGTTCAAAGTGAGAGTAAATGCTCAAAACCGAAAGTAAAAGGATGGGGGGATTGGGATGTTGTCACTACAATTACAATTCAATTAGAAAAAAGTAAAACAAAAGCGTGTCGCACAGCCACCGAATCTCATTTCAGAATCTCTAGCTTTTCTGAACACTTCACACTTCACTCCTTTTGAGCTTTTTTTGGGTCCATTTCCTTGTTTCTCATCATTTATCAAAAGTAGTTGCATAGACATCAGTAATGGTCATAAGAACCTCTAAATCCATTCAAAACATATCAATAATTCATGGATATAGGCTCAATAAATTGGTAGGTTATCGACTTATCAAATCCCCAAACTTGAACTATTGCTTGTCCTCAAGAAAGATACTCACAAGGCAAGGAATGAATTATGCTCTAGACTCAATTAAGGCACAAAATACTGATCTATACTAAAAAAAGATACGAAAAAGAATAAACAAAAGACTCAACTACGATGCTCATCTCAATTTGAACCACCACAAACTCAAGGCATTTGGCCATTTCAAAACTCTTACAAAAGGACTTCATTTATCATTCAAAATCAAGGGAATTTTGTCATTCAAATCAAGACATTTAAGCTTCTCAATTCATTGGCATGGACCGTCAAGGTTTGCCTTAATATTTGCCACACAACTTGTCTCATTCATTCCCCTCAATTGAAATAGAGACCTCATGTTTCACGTCGAGTGCATGATGCCACTCACCACAAGAGAGAATCCCACTCACAATCATTCAATTCACAAATAACCAGGATTATAGGAGAACCAAAATGACTCTCACTCTCTCAAGGAAGTTCAAGAGCATTTGTATCAAACCATAGGCTTTCCCTTCATGTATATCGCCAGTAATATAGGGTATCCAAGCTCGGGATCACCAAGGACTTGCGGGTTATGATGTTGTCTAGGGCTAAGGTGAGGATTTCATTTGGTTCAAGTGGTTACACCTCCCTAATTATCTTTGTTATCATTTCAAACACCGCTCACATTTTCAAATTTCAACTTCACCTTATTTCTCCCTCACACAACCAAAGATTTCTCCTTTTTACTCATTATCATTCAAACTCCTTGTATCGCCTTTGTTTGGTAGCACCTATTTTTGCTTTTCATTCTGCTCATTGGATTGAATTTTTGGAGCAAATTTTCAATTCAAACCGAAGGTGCTACCTTGCACTTTGAGTGCACTTCTTTTCTTCTCCTCAATTGATCACTTGCACCCCCAAACCTAGGCATTTGCCTATGTTATGCTTCATCCCCCCCAAACTTAGGATTTTAGCCTACATTTCGTTTTCAAGGAATTAGGGAGAATGGGTGCCAAGATAGAGGTTCCAAAAAGGTCAAGGTGCTAACAAGGTGCCAAAGAAAAGTCAGAAGCTCAAAGGGTTTCACTAGGGTTGAAGTCATGGGAAGTCATTTGGGCGAATTGGCTATCCAAAAGGGCCTAAGGTCATCTTCCAAGCTCGGTCACACCTAGAATTTTGCCTTGAATCACATTCGGGACAAGTTCTAGACAACATTTATGCACAAGAATCAAGGTAAAGCCTCACCACACAAGCCACCATGCCACAAGACTTCTTTCATTAGTCTCAAAATCAATTGGGACAAATGATTTTCTACAAGCTATTCCGAGTTCATTAAACACTCATTTGTGAGTCAATAAACCCAAAGAGAGAGTGTGCAAGTTATGACAAGAGAATGCATTTCCTCAGGAAAAAAAATCATTTCCCTTCTTTCTTTTATTTTAAAGACAATTTGCCAAGAGAAATTTTTTGGTGGGCCAATTATGACACAAGCAACTATGGACTCAATTCTAAAACTAAAACTTGGCATTTTCTCGTAAGAAAGTCGCCTCTCAATCTTTCATAGGGAAACACCAACCCAGTTCGACATAAAAACAAATGAAAAGAAATAGAAAATAATCAAAACTTTTGCACCTTGGGAAAGAACCGTTGTATTAAGAAAACCCTCAGAGTTTATTTTTAAACTACTATTAACAAGGCGATAACCAAATTACGCGCTCATGATTCATTTTTAAACAATCCTTGGCGTAGGCCTTTAGCGCATTTGCAAACACGGGTAGTGAAACAATGGGGCATGTAAGACTAACTCGGCAATACAATCTCAATAAATAAAAATCAAGCCCAGCGAGGGCACAAATAAGCTAAAAATAAAAATAAAACATAATAAAAACGCCCGGCGAGGGCAATGTCAACATCACAAGCATCACAATATTAATAGTTACAGGCTCCCCAAACTTAAATTAAGCATAGCCCCGATGCATAAAAAGTTATACAAATAAGAATGAGTACCAAAAACTCCCTGATTATGCTAAGGATGGAGACAATGCCTCCTTGAATAGAATTTTTGAGTAGGCTCTTGTGGTTGCTGTGATGATGATTGTGATGGTTGGATGTAGGCATGTGCAGGGTCAATCTGAAAACCTCTCAATGGTGGTATTGTAGGATCCCATGTTAGCTTTAGGGGACTGAATGGGTCATCCACATACCATATGTCCTCTGCAGTCATCAACTTATGATAGGAAGGCCCCTTTCTCCAGCTAGGCCTAGGCGGAGTCCTCCATCCTAGCACAGGTGAGTCGAGAGGATCAGGGTATTGCTAGACTGATGGTGAATCAAGCACTTCTTCAATTTTGGATGTAATTTCATTGTCAGATTGAGCCCACCCCATGAACCAATCATCAGAGGGGCTAGTAGACCTTGGGGCTGGTGAAGAGTTTGGGGCCGGTATATTAAGATCCTAATTTGATTCAACATGTGGGACCACTGTCTTGAGTTACTCAACCTATATTTCCATGGTGTCCACTCCAGTACATAGATTTCTCACTCTTGACAGTACCGGTTTCAACGCCGACTTGATGGCAGATTGAATTATGGTCGGAATATCTTTGGCCAACTTTTGTAGGAGCTCCTTATTCTTGTTAGTAAGTTGAGAAAGGTTAAGCAAGTTACCTGAGAAGGAGGTGGGTGCCTGAGATTCCCCATGCACCATGCTCGATCTCCCTGAGACAAGTTTGAAATCCTTCTTGATCATGCATAATGTTGTTGGCTCAAGACATGGGCGGGGTAGCATGTGAAGTTTGACCAAGCTGACTTCTTTTGATATGTGATGTATTTTTATCCCTCTTTGTGTCCAAGCAGACCATCCCCTTAGCTTGACTGGCCTTGTTAAATGCTCGAAACAAAGGACATCCGGTTTGGATACATAAAAGAGTTATGAGCACGGGGAAAGCCATGGATATGGAGTCATGTCGCGCTTTTCACTTGAGATGTTCAGCTATGATCTCACATTCATTCAAACAGAGGCCTCTCATGATGTATGCAAGGAGAATGGCCATCTCTATGGTTACATTAGTGGTGTGGCTAGTCGAGATAAGTCTTGTACTCACAAAGTCAAGCCACATGCGTGCTTCGAATCTAAGATCCGAGCGATGGATTTTCCCTTTGAGGTGGTACAAAATGGGTTTTCTTCAGCAATGAAACTAGCAACACATTCATATTCTTCATTCTTTCTAGCCACATATTCAAAGTACCTTGATTTGGGGATTGGCTTGTCATCCCATATGGAAAACTAAATGGCTTCAGGGGTAATGTTCACCTCTTTACCTCGTACCAACACTTACTTGAAGGCATGGGAACTTTCTTAGTGGGCCTTTATGATTTAGCATGTCGAGGCGAGCCCGATACGAGGCATAGAATTCCTGCACCAACTCAGGAAAGTAGAGGCCTAGTGTATTGGAAAAGTATTCCCAAGCTCTTATGCGAAATTGCTTTGGCATGTTCGGGAATTCTTCCTAGAAATCTTCTACATTGAACCCCTTTTCCTCCAAGAATGGGCTATTCTGGAACTTAAGATAGTAGGATTCCATTCCCCTGAGTCCAATGCAGTCTCTCCACTCAATGTGCTCAGCCTCTTGTATTGGAACACCTGCATTTGGAGTGTGCTTTAGGGCACGTCTCTTTTGATGGTGCCTGTTGGAATACATAATCTTGTGGATGGACATTATTAGTATGCACTATGAGTATATTCACAACTAAAAAAAGTTAGGAATTCAGTGAAGTGGAAAATAATTGAGGGTGTTGTGGCTCGTGTGAACCACATGTGTACCGCACTATGGAGAGTGTGCGTCGCATGTGCCATCGCACTAGCTAATAGACTCCTCGAGGTGGTTTTCCTTTTGTGGTAAGAAGCTGGTGTGAACCGCACCAACCAAAGTGCGCGTCGCACCAAGCTTTGCACCTCGGAGCAGTGATTGGCTCTCTCTTTTCAACATGGTGTGATGCCTTGTGCGACCCACACGTAAAGATCTATGCATCATATGCGAAGCGTACAAAGGCACAATTGGGATTTTGGGTTCCTTGTGTTCTTGTAAGTTACGCATATGATCCATAGAGCAAGGTAACTTAATCACTTGGAACCATGCAGCAAACCAATCAACAATATACAAGGGGGACAAGGGATATCATGAACACAACTTTCGGGTACTCAGACTTCCCCGAATTTCCATTAACACAATAACAAGCAAGAAAGAAACTCAACGACTTCCCTTAAGAGGGGAATTACCCCGTGTATCATTGGGAACATCAAGCCATCACTTGCAACAATGGGTACCAATAATTTTAGCAATAATTAACCCCCTCCCCGCATAAGATCTTACACCCCAAATATTATACTCAACAAGAATCATGGGTATACAATCATCAAATTTCAGCCTCAAGAGTCAATTTTCAATCAAAACCTCATGACAAACGACAATTTGCCCTTAAGAACAATGTCACCCAATCTATCATCGGGCCAAACCATTCATAAATCACAAGTGGGTTACTCAGACTTCACCCCAAGCACAGATTTTGTGGCTAAAAATTTCTATCAATCAACATGCATTAACAAAATTGAAGTTCTACCAAGTTGACACTAAGCAATCTCATCCATATAATTCAAAATTGTGGACCCCAAAATTTTTGAATCTTACCCAAAATCAACATGGCAATTCTATTAACCATGCTTCACAATATGAGTTCTCAACCTTCATAAAAACAAGTATTTAACGTCAGGGAACTTACCACAAGAGAAGATTATGAAGGGAGGAGTGAAAATTGAAGATTTTTGGACTTCAACAATGGTGACCCAAACAGACCTCACCAGAGAACGATGGTGGCAGTGGTGGTGTAGCGGTGGAGATTGTTCGAGGAGAGGAGAAGAAGATTTTGGGAAAAGTAGAGAGGTTTTTGGAAGGTCTTGGGAAATAATATTGAGAGTTTGGGAGAAAAGATGGTGGAAGAAGGAAAAGAGAGGCTATTTTAAAAAAGAAAAGAAGAAGCAAAGTTTTGCCGGGTCATCTCCAGATCGGGTCGGTCAACGAGTTAGGTCAATTAAAATTAAAATTTACTCTCCATGCACCGCAACATGCGATTCACACCAGCCTTGGTGCGGACCGCGTGGCATTTCGCACATTGCCCCTTTTTCTCCCATGGTTTTCCCAGGTGTCTATTTTTCCATGTGATTGAGGTGTGATGCATACTTGAGATCATGCGGTTTGCACTACCCAGCGCACATCGCCTCCAATTTTTCAAATTTCCTTCAGGCACTCTTATTTGGCATGTGATGTGCTGTGGGACCCGTATAATTGCTTGTACGGTCCGCACAGTCCACCGTACAACCCATTTTCGCCCTGCTTTCCCTTGTAATTTTTCCATTCATGCATTCCCTACAAACACACCAAAACAATAAAGATAACTAAAAACAAATAAAGAAACTTGGGTTTCCTCCTAAGCAGCGCTTGATTTAACGTCGTGGAATGATGATACTACCTCAATCAATCATTCTTTGGGTTGGTGATGGTGTCTCTAGGCAACGTCCCTTTCATCCTCGGGTTCATTTGGCTTGAGAGGTAGTTCATTTGGGCCTCAAGATGCTTGATCGAGGCTTAGTGGGAGCTCACAATTTGATGAAGTATTGATAATACTTCACTCTTTAGTTCGCTCACTCCCGTACTTGTGGTGTCCACCTTTTTATGAACCAAGGACAACATCTCCTCCAACTTGGAATGGCCGGGGTTGTCTGTGCCTAGTTGGTAGAGAGAGTCCACCTTGTTCGAAGGAATATAGGGATTCAAACTCTAGTGATTGAAATGATCACCATCCTTGTTTATACCATGCAAATTTCCATCTCTTTTCTTTGTCTCGAATCCAACCTTGGTTCTCCTCCCTCGGGCAATAATACTCGGGATGAGAACCCGCCGACACAAGGAACAGTTTGCCATCAACCACTGTCATTAACTCATCATCACTCGCTTTGATTTTCTGTGTACTCACTGCATTCACTGTCTTCGCACCACCAGCTCCCATTACATGCTTGGCCATCAAATCAATTTGTGTCATCATTTTGTCCATTGTCTCATCATGCTCCTCATCCTTCTTCCTCATTTGATTAACCAAGATGGATGAGGGTCCTCCCGAAGTTGGCACATCAGCTTATCTTGTATGCCAAGCTTGATTGGTTTTTGTCATTCGCTCTAATAAAGTCGAGGCAATGGGAAATTCTAAGTCCATGAAGGTGCCACCTCCATGGATGTCAGCCACCGGCTTATTTAGAGAATTCAACGACCGATAGAAGCTTTGTATTAATACGTTTTTTGACAACTTATGGTTCGGTCATAAGAGAAGCTTTTTTTTAACCTTAACCAACTGCCTAAAGTTGGTAATCTCATCTCTTAGGTTCATCATTCAAGATGGAGGAAAGAATCTCGATGTAAATGCCTCAACCAACTCGTCCCAAGATGTGATAGAGTTATTCAGCGACTCTTCCAACCACACCGTGGCTTCTCTCATCAAGGAAAAAAGGGATAGGTGTAATCGGATGGACTGTCGGAGATATGCTGAAAAATGAACGATTGGGAAATCTACACAAAATTCTGGATTTGCCGGTTGGCATCTTCATATGCTGCTCCATCAAATAGGCCCTTCATTTGGATTAAGTGGAGCATGGTCCTAGTTACATGAAAGACAATGTTTCCCACCATGGGGGGTAGGCGGATTGCACCCACACCGCCTTGCATCATAAGCTCAGCCTCATTGACCTCTATGAAGCCGCCAATGCTCATGTTGTCGTCAGCTTTGTTCATAGGCTAGCCTTCTTAATCACAACACAAAAAACAAACAAGGGTAAAAGAAACAAGTACTCTCAAAGTGATTTCAAATCAACAATCTAAAATAGCTATCAACTCAAGTCCCGGCAACGACGCCATATTTGATGAACGCTTAAATCGTGCTCCCTAAAGTTGGAGGTCACAGCAATCGTGTAGAAAAACAAAATTAATAATTCCTAATGACTGTTGGGATCATACCCAAGGGACTTGGAACTAGCTAAATGAAGGTTGTACTGAAGTGAGTTCAAAATGAGAGTAAGTGCTTAAACATGAAAAGTAAAAGGTTTGGGGAATGGGGATGTTTTCACTACAATAACAATTCAAATAAAAGCAAATAAACGAAAGCGGGTGTACCAAATTGAGTAAGCGACTAGGGATGTGTATCCGATGGGGCTTTAATCATGGGATAGGATGATTATCTATTCACACTCATTCTTGCTTATTGACATAAGTAGCATTGGTCATGGGTATGGATTGCTATCTTTCGATCAACAACCAAATATAAGATGATCTCGGTTAGAGCATCATAGGTTTGATTGATAAACAACCAATCTAAGCTCGGGGAGGTCACACATTCTCTAGCTTAGACCCTTAAGTGGGATTCCTTCAATAAGAGTTATTTCTAGCCTCAAATCTGGATGGAGTCCCAAATTCCCACTAGTAATTTCACATTCGAAACCATGAAATTCTCTTTCAAGCAATCACATAGTCAAGTAATGAAAATTAATGTTTGCAACCACCAATTTTAGGATTAAAACTTGGTGAAACTACTAGACCCATGTCAAATAAGCAATTATAAAGATGAATTAACAACACACCTATTTGCCAAGCACCCATCATCAACACACCCCTAGGCAAGATAAATTAGCCACTCATAGCAAAGGAGAGAGATATACCAAATGGGTAAGTCAAAATCCTATTCATTGGAGCTGAATCTCAAGTTCTAAGCTCAATTTGAGTACATAAATGGTTAACCAAGAAAGTGGATTCAAACCCACTTCTGTTTGGAGAGGAAAACTTGTTCTCAAAGCAAAAACCTATCTAAAATATTCAGGACTGAAGAATGTTATTTACAATTGTGCCTAAATTGGCCTTTTATAGTTTCCCAAAACATCACTAAAATTTAGGAAACAATTGCCCCTTTGGGTGGTGTGCGGCGCGATGTGCGGTTCGCATGTCATGATGTGCGCGTCACACACCATGTTTAGTTGGACCAATGACTTCAGCTGACTTTGTGAGCTTCATACAAAGGGGGTGTGGTTCGCACCTTGGGATGTGCACATTGCACAGCGACCGCACCCCTTAACATATTCTTCAGTGGCTTTTGCAGTTTTATGCGGAGGAGGTGCGGTTCGCACCTCAGCTTTTGCGTGTCGCACGACCACCGCATTTCAGGATAGAATCTCTAGCTTTTTCGAACACTTCACACTTCACTCTTTTTGAGCTCTTTTTGGGTCCATTTCCTTGTTTCTCATCATTTATCAAAAGTACCTACATAGACATTAATAAAGGTCATAAGAACCTCTAAATCCATTCAAAACATAGCAATAATTCATGGATATAGGCTCAATAAATTGGTAGATTACCGACTTATCCGCTGTCACGACCCAATTTCTTGGTTATGATAGCACCTACAACCCCCCTAGTAGGTGAACCAATACCCATAGCCTGGAATGGTTATTAATGGGCTAATATCTAACAGTAAGCGGAAGAACAGTAAGAAAATGCGGAAGCAAGGGTGATAAGTAAAGAAAGTGCGCAACAGGAGTATATATATATATAACATACGAAAGCTAAACCAAACCCCAAAACCTGGTATCATAGTAGAGAGCCAGAACTACATCAACAGAGTACAAAGGGATCCAAAATAATATATACACAAATGTCTCCGAGTAGTAAGAGAGTACATAATACAAAAGATAAACTAAAGCTAAGCTCCGATCGCCAAGAGCTCACCCTCAGTGTGCGACAGTCCAAAAACTCCTCGCACGAGTCTCCCATGAACTAACGGCAATGGCCCACACTAGGATCTGCACCAGAAGATGCAGAGTGTAGTATGAGCACCCAATGTGAAGTCAAAGGTACCCAGTAGGTATCATAGGCCAATTGGGCACATATAAGATAAAAGAGAAGTAATAAGCAGAGTAGAAGAAAATAGTGACAGAAAATAACTAATGAGTACACGGAAGCTAGCATGGAAGAAATACAAGTAGAAAACAACATACATGGCTAGCTACTAGAATATATATCACCGTCCCAGGTGAAAGAAAGAAGTGTAACACACCTTGGATCCTCGCAATAACAATATATATATAGAATTTTTTAGGAAATAGGCAGTATACCGGTATCCTCAAGTAAAAGGATAAGGAGGAAAGCAGAATAATGATAGCATGCTCAAACACAGGAAATAATAAACAAGTCAAGCTACATAATACTAGTCTCAAAATTGAGTTACAATAAGAAATCAACATAAGGAATCATATCTCGAATAAGAAATAATAAGTCTGCCAACATTCCCAATTAGCTCCCATACACCCGAGGAACACAAAAACGTGAAGACAAACCCTCCGGCATCCCATACTACTGGAGCGTACACTCAGCAAATAGCAAATAAGGGTGGAACCTCACACAAATGAATGGTATGATGCATGATGAAACTCATCTTGAATAGTAACCCTGTATGTACTTCTTTCGGTGCCTTAGGGCCTAATAGGTAGGTCCTATGGAAGGACACTGTTCGTATACCTCAACTCCACCATATAGCCCTCCTCTGGCACACGTAGCCCGAAGCCCTTGGTTTAGATCTCCAAGGTCCATAGAGGTCCTTGACCACATACTAACTCTCGTAAAATCAAAGTAACAGTCCGGGGTGAATCCAAATCCAAAGTAGTAATCCAATTCACAGAAATGCATGCCTGGAACCTGTTCGAGTCTAAATCGGTGAAATAAGTCCCAAAACCTCCTACAGGGGTGCCCAAACATAACCGGGTCTAAAACAGGAGTAAAAAAAGTCTGATGCTTGGCTTTACCGAGTCTAATATCATTTCTCATCAATAACAAAACAAGTCTGCCACCTCGGCTCAACTGGTCTAGTATAGGTAGGAAAACTGTGATAAATTTATGTTTTAACTTTTCTTACCCCAAGAAGATCCATTAAAATAGTACCAAACCATTTCATGACCATTTTACTAAAAATGAGCCATCGAGGCCATGCAAGATTTAGAAAACCATATAATGTCGGCCCGAAGCCAAAAGTCATAGTAAAATCATGTAGAAATTTATTTATATGCATGATAGTGGCATGCTCAATCATAATCAGTATCCCAAAAACTCACAATCAACCTATCGTCCCTGCACAGGCTCCAATCACTCTACAACACAAATAGCCATCTCTACAACAATAATAACAATGTCCAGGACTCATGGACATTCCCAATAACTCACCATCTATGTTTTAGAGTCAATACAAGGCCACACAGGACCCCAAGGGTGATAATATCATCTATAACAAATACTACAAACATCGGAGGAAGAAAAACAAATCAAACATGAAGAAGTGATCAAGGTCTGTGGTACCAAACTAATAAACCCAACCCCAAGGATGCCACTTAGTACAATTTTATCACATCTATGCAAAGTCTACATAGTTAAACCTTAACCTACCTATCCTCTGACGATAAGCTACTGGAACGACGATGTTCGAGCCTGAATTTCTCCGAGAAGCTATGAATGGAAATCATTCTATCAATAACATAAACTACATATTAAAATGAGACTAATGATACCCATATTGCTATAGTTATAGTCGGGTTGAAATTTTGGTCACCGGCAGCCACTGCGCCCCACAACCCAAGGTCAAAAATGAAATAGTACAAAATGATCACAATTATCATAGGAGTGCATGCCCAGAAAATTGAAGGGATTGGGCATGAATTTTGGACTAAAACAGCCCACCATCAACAAAAACAAAAAAGGAATTTAAGGAGGTGAGATGCGGAATTTAAATAGATAACTTACCGAATTAAAGATACTAAGATGATCACGGGACCAATAAACTTCACCCAGAAGCCAAAAATCAAAGCTATGCAGAGAATTATGTAGCTTGAGCTTACAACAATGGAAGAAATCTATTTTATAGAGATGAAAACGAAGGAGATGGTTTATATACTGCCCAGGGATCCTTCTTCGCGATCGCAAAGGGATCCACGCTGTCGTGATGACCATACTGGCTAGACCATCATAATCATGAGGACTAGACATGCTGTCATGAAGAACAAGAAAGGAGGGGCTTCATTGCAGTTGTAACAAGGGACGTCGCGATAGCGTAGAGCAAGGAACCTCGAACATCATCACAGTTGGGAAGGACACTTTGTGATCGCGAATAGCAAAGGTACCAGGTCCACATGACCTTCATCACAGTCGCGTGGAAGGTCCTCGCGATCATGATTAAGTCCTGAGGCTTATACCTGCAACTGCTAACAACAGAGAAAATAAAGGGAAAAAACTTCTAGATGGGCCCATAGGGCTCATTTGGGACCCCATGCGCACAAATGAAAAATCCTAACATACCAAAAACAACATTCTGGATTTAACGGAACTGGCGGCAAACCCAACGGAGGTCGATTTAGCAAAAAGTGCGCCCAATGCCCAAAACCAATCTTAAGCTTAAACGGAACTCAACACTCACAAATGACTCCAAAAGCCACGGGACCCGAACCAATGGTCCTTCTAGCCCAAAGTTGACATTCCAGAGCTAATGGCACTGTCAGAATTACCGTCAGAGGCTGTCCTCTCTAAATGCTGACCAACGTCAAACTTTCAAGTTCAACTGGCTAGAAAACATAAAAACTCACACAAAACCAAACCGAAAGCTCCCAGACCTCGACCAAGAGTCCATCTAGACCAAAATCCTTGTTTTGGAGATAATGACACTATTAGAATTTGATTTTGAGTGCGTTTACCAAGAATATTAACCGAAGTCAATGATTTCCTAATATTAATCTCTAAAATAGAGAAACGGCCAGGGCACCAAACCTCCGGTCCCAGCAAGCCATAATTGACTTTGGGCCTCTACAGGCAAGCTCTAATAGTACAAGAAAAGAATAAATGCAAAAATGATAGGAAGGGTCATTATAATTAATTTAAAGATGAATAACTTATGAGTTACTTCTCTAGAATATCTATCTAATGTTTCTGTAGGTAATAATCTTTTATAATAATTAAGATTCTTTAATACCTCTATTTTATACATTTTACACTGCTTTTGGATTATCAAATGAACCCATTTTCTCCTATTATAATATTTTATTTTTCTTGTGAATGGATGTGTAAGCATAAAATATGAATATAATATGAGGTAGTAGGGGATTTGTTCGTACTATCCTGGAACCAATATCTACTTTAGATGTTACTCTTTAATAATTAATCCCTTGTGTAGTATTTTCTAGTAATCTTCTCTAACTTTCTTTTATCTTATTCCTTTAGGTTTGGCGATGGGAACACCATCCAGGTATGGCTTTAATACATAACAAATCTAGAGCTAATCTAACCAAAAATACAGGTTTGCCAATGTCTAGACCGTGATTTAATGGCTACCCAACTTAAGGAATAAAACTAAGACGGTGGATAAAGGGTAACAATAAAGATACACAATGAAGAAATTATTGTTTTAAGAGTAACATAATTTCGACTGTCTTGATGATAGTATAAAGATTTAGCTACTCATACTCATACCCCTCCTGACCAACCGTGGCTATGATACCATAGAATGAATTATAGATATAATTTGAAAATATTAACAAAGAACAGTAGGAAAATAAACAAGCAAAAGAACAGTAAGAAAATTAAACAAAAGATACTACAAAAGTTTTATTTTGAAAATAAATTAAAACAACAATAGATAAATAGAAAGTACTTACAAGAAAGATTTTATTGAGTAGAGGGAAAAATTGAGTACATAGAGGGGAAGGATGGGAAATATGGGATAGCTCAAGCTTATCTCCTCAACTAAAGAGACTCCATAATCGATCCAGCTATTGAAGAGAAATATTCAAGCATTGAGCATGTAGTTCAATTTTCAGATGGATCTATAGATTTAAAATTTCTAAGATCCCCATCTTTTAGTCATACTACTTCTAGTAAAAGAATGTCTTTTCCGAGATCCTCATTTTTGACAACCCAAGAAGAAAAGGAGGTAACTCTTGAAGACATAGAGAAAAAATTAAAAGGAATAGATATCTCAGAAATAATTTCGAAAGTAGAATACAAACCTAGAATTACCAAGAAACCAATAAGTCCCACTGCTAGTGAAATTCTAGGAGTAAGAGACTCTTTGTGCATGATCACGCCAGATGAAGAATTTGAACCTGACTTTGAATATTTAGATAAATGCTGGATGGATCCATAAAATTCCATAAAAAGGAAATGGTATGTCCAAAAATATTCATTAAAGGAAAAGATATCCTTTAGAAAAAATTGGCACATCGATATGAAAATAATAAGATGTAATATCAAATTTTTAAAATGGTTTGAGTATACTTGTAATGACCCTTCCGGTCATTTTTGCATTTGCACCTTCTTTGTTCTGTTAGAGCCTTCCAGTAGTAGCCCCAAGTCATTTATGGCTTGCTGGTACTGGTAGTTTTGTGCCCTGGTCGTTCGTTGGGTCGTTATGGCTGTTTCTCTGATTTAGAGCCTTAACTCAGGAATTCATTGACTTTAGTCAACATTCTTATCTAACATGCTCGGAATTGAATTCTGATGGTTCCATTAGCTCCACACTTTGAGTTTGGCCTAGTTAGACCTTTAGTCGAGGCCTGAGAACTTCCGGTGTGGGTTTTGTGTTGATTCCTCTATTTTCAGGCCATTTGAAGTTGAAAGTGTAACTTTGGTCAGCTTTCGATGATCGGAGCATCATATTTGAAATCCAATTATTCCATCAGCTCCAAAATGATGAGTTTGGGTTAGGTTGGTGGTTGGTTTGGGTCCCGGGTGAGTTGGGCTTATTTCTTCTAGTTGGTTGGTTTTTGTTAGTGTTGACTTGGGTCAACATTTCTCCAGAATGACCTCATAAGGAAGTTTCATCAATTTGATTGAGTCTAGAACATTGTTTCCACTCTTTTAACATTATTGGTGTTTGAATATCGAGATCCAATTGCACTCGGAATGTCCCGTTGAGTTTCTGAAAAGTTACAGCTTTTTGTTGTTGTAGGTGCAGGCCTTAGGCCTTAATTGCGATGGCGAGACCCTTCCGTCGTGAATGTAATGAGGCACAAGTTTGCTTATTCTATGCGATCACGACGTCCCTTGTCGTTACCAAGATAAAGACTTCTCCCCGTTATTCCTTACGACCATGTGGCTAGTCCTTGCGATCGCGATGGTCTAGCTAGCATGGTCATTGCAACCGCGTGGGGTCCCTTCGCGATCGCGATGAAGGACCCCTAGGCAGTATAAATACTTTCCTCTTCATTTTCTAGCTTTGTTATTCATTTATTCCCTACTGTAAACACCATAATACTCTCTACAAATTGCCCTATATTGATCATAGCTTGGGAAAATTCCATTGTTCATCAACAATCCTTGCTCCCTCTATTATTTGGTAAGTTCTTTTTCCCCAAGCTTTCTTTTCTCCATTTGTTGAAAACCACCATTGTTGTTAATTCTTGGAGCTTGGTCTATTGTAGAATTGTCCCTCTTGTGAACTGCATGCTTTGTTTGCTCATCCAATACTCATCCTTGGCGTAATTCTCTTGTCGTGGTACGTAATCCTTGCCCATTTTCCTTGTTTTGATTCCTTAATTTCCCTCTTTGTGTTCATATTTTTGGTGGGCTGTTTTAGCTCATTTTTTGCCTAATTCCTTCAATTTTTGGGGCATGTATTTGATGAACGCTCAAATCATGCTCCCCAAGTTTGAGGTCACGATGATTGTGCAGCAAAACCAAATTTATAATCCCAACGAGTGTCGAGGTCGTACCCAAGGGACTTGGAGTAGCTAAATAGAGATTGTATTGAGTTGAGTTCAAAGAGAGAGTAAATGCTCAAAACAGAAAGTAAAAGGATGGGGGAGTTGGGATGTTGTCACTACCATCACAATTCAATTAAAAAGCAGTTAAATGAAACGGGTGTACCAAGTTGACTAGACGACTAGGGATGCATATCCGATGGGGGTTTAATTATGGGATTGAGTTATTATCAATTCATACTTATTCTCGCTAAATGACATAAGTAGCATTGGTCATGGGTAAGAATTGCTTGTCTCTCGATCAACAATCTTATATCTGGTGATCTCGATTAGAGCATCATCGGTTTGATCAACAAACAACCAATCTAAGCTTGGGGAGGTCACATTATCTCTAGCTTAGACCCTTAAATGGGTGATTCCATCGATAAGAGCTATCTCTAGCCTCAAATCTGAGTGGAGTCCCAAGTTCCCACCAGTAATTTCACATCCAAAATGATGAAATCCTTTCTCAAGCAATCACATAGTCAAGTAATGAAAATTAATGTTTGCAACCACCAATTTTAGGATTAAAACTTGGTGAAATTACTAGACCCATGTCAAATAAGAAATTATAAGCAAGAATAAATAACACCCACACCCATTTGTTAAAAACCCATCATCAATACACCTCTAGACAAGAGAAATTATCCACTCATAGCAAGAGAGAAAGAGATACCAGCTGGGTAAGTCAAAATCTCTCCCATTAGAGCTGAATCTCAAGTTCTAGATTCAATTTGAGTGCACAAGTGTTAACCAAGAGAATTAGATTGAAACCCTCTTCTCAATGGAGGTGAAAACTTAGTCTCAAAGCAAAAAGCTCTTTAGAATATTCAGGACTGAAGAAAAGAAATTTACAATTGTGCCTAAATAGGCCTTTTATAGTTTCCCAAAATTTCACTAATAGTTAGGAAAAAATGCCCTTGGAGAGGTGAGCAATGCGACGTGCAGTTCGGACACTGTGATGTGCTCGTCGCACACTGCCTTCAGTTGGACCAGTGACTCAGCTAACTTGGGAGCTTCATGCGAAGGGGGTGCAGTTTGCACCTTGAGATTAGCGTGTTGCACAGCGACCGCACCCCTTAACAGATTCTTCAGTGACTTTTGTAGCTTCATGCAGAGGAGGTGAGGTTTGCACCTCGGCTTATGCATGTCGCACGACCACCGCATCTCCAGTAAGAATCTTCAGCTTTTCCAAACGCTTCACACATAACTCCTTTTTGAGCTCCTTTTGGGTCCATATTCTTATTTTTCATCTTTTATCAAAATGACCTGTATAGACATCAATAAAGGCCATAAGAACCTCTAAATCTATTCAAAACGTAGCAATAATTCATGGATATAGGCTCAATAAGTTGGTAGATTACTGACTTATCAAACTCCAAAACTTGAACTATTGCTTGTCCTCAAGCAAGATACTCACAAGACAAGGAATGAATTATGCTCTAGGCTCAATCAAGGCAAAAAAGACTACTCTACACTAAAAATTAAGAAAAAGAATAAGCGAAGGACTCAAACAAACGACTCAACTACTATGCTCATCTCAATTTGAACCACCACAAATTCAAGGCAATTGATCATCTGCTCATCTCAATTTGAACCACCACAAATTCAAGGCAATTTATCATCTCAAAACCTTTTCCAAAAGGACATCATTTCTCATTCAAAATCAAGGGAATTTTTCCATTCAAAATAAGACATTTAAGCTTCTCAAGTCATTGGCATGGACCGTCAAGTTTACCTCAAGATTTGCCACACAACTTGTCTCATTCATTCCCCTCAATTGAAATAGAGACTCTATATTTCAATTTGAGAGCATGGTCCGACCCACCACAAGAGAGAATCCGACTCACAATCATTTAATTCACAAAAAACGATATTATAGTAGAACCAAGAAGACTCTCACTCTCTCAAGGAAGTTCAAGTACATACGCGTCAAACCATACGCTTGCCCTTCATGTATATCACCACTAATGTAGGGTAGCCAAGATCAGAATTACCAAGGACTTGCGGGTTATGATGTTGGCTAGGGCTAAGGTGAGGAAATCATTTGGTTTCAGTGACTACACCTCCCTAATGCTCTTTGTTCTCATTTCAAACACCGCTCACATTTTTCTATTTCAACTTCACCTTATTTCTCCCTCTCACAACCCAAGATTTCTCCTTTTTACTCATGATCATTTAGACTCCTTATACCAACTTCACTTGGTAGCACCTATTTTTGCTTTTCAATTTGCTCATTGGATTGATCTTTTGGAGCAATTTTTAGTTCGAAATTAAGGTGCTACCTTGCACTTGAAGTGCACTTCTTTTCTTCTCCTTATTTGATCACATGCACCCCCAAACTTAGGCATTTGCTTATGTTATCTTTCATTTCCCACCCCAAACTTAGGCTTTTAGCCTATATTTTATTTTTAAGCAATTAGGGAGGATGGGTGCAAAAATAGAGTTTCCAAAAGGGTCAAGGTGTCACAATGTGCCAAAGAACGGTCACAAGCTCAAAAGGGTTTCACTAGGATTTGATGTTGTGGGAAGTCATTTGGGTGAAGTGGCTATCAAAAAGGGCCTAAGGTCATCTTCCAAGCTCGGTCACACCTAGAATTTTCCCTTGAATCACATTCAGGGCAAGTTCTAGATGATACTTATGCACAAGAATCAAGGTAAAGCCTCAACATACAAGGCATCATGCCATACGACCTCTTTCATTAGTATCACATTTAATTGGGGCAAATGATATTTGACAAGCTATTTCTGAGTTCATTACACACTCATTTGTGAGTCAATGAAGCCAAAGCAAGAGTGTGCAAGTCATGACAAGAGAATTCTTTTCATCAAAAATTCATTTCCCTTCTTCCTTTTATTTTCAAAAAAATTTGCCACGAGAAATTTTTTGATGGGCCCATTTTGAGACAAACAACTATGGACTCAATTATAAACTAAAACTTGGCATTTTCCCTTAAGAAAGTCGCCTCTCAATCTATCATAGGGAGACACAAACCCGGTTCGACACACAAAAACAAAAGAGAAGAAAAAGAAAATAATTAAAACGCTTGCTCCTTGGGAAAGAACCTTGGTATTAAGAAAACCCTCAGAGTTTATTTCTAAGCTACTATTAACAAGGTGACATCCAAGCACCCCCTAACAAAAAAGGAGCATTTTCCTCAATGATATTAGCTAGAGAAGGTAGAGCACTCCCTGAGGTAGTTGTGCAAAATGCACTACAGGTGGTGTGGCCGCATCTCAGGTGCACAATCAAAGTAGCCAATTTAAATTTCAATATACTTGTTGCTTGTGTGCAGGCTGTGTGACCCGCACTCCGAGGTATGCAAAACACCATAGTGATGGCATAGGGGTGTGATATTCTTGAAAAAACTGCCAGACTTCTGCTAAGAGGTGCAAACCTGGTGTGCGATATACACAACTTCTCATACAATTGCACACCAGTCGCACGTTGTGTAGGCCGACTTGTCACCTTTCTGCTAAGCACCTACGACCTGATGTGTGATGCGAACCTTCTGTGGAGGGACCTCAGGAAGCATCAAACTATCTGATTATTGCTCCCATATCTTTGGCTCGACTCCCAACTATAAGGCTCACAAAAACAACATAAAAAATAAAACCAGAAAGCAAGAAAAACACAAAAGAAAATGCTTAGGTTGCCTCCCAAGAAGCGCTTGGTTTAACGTCATGGCTCAACGAAGGAACCTCTCTCTCAAGGTTCATCTAAGTAAATGGCTTCTACCAATGCAACTTCTTCCAGAATGCCCAAGTACTTATTCACTCGTTGCCCATTGACTTTGAATACCGAGCCATCCTCATTCTCCAAATCTATGGCTCCATTGGGGAAAAATTGATGCACTTTGAAAGGACCAGACCATTTGTACCTTAACTTTCCCGGAAAAAGCCAAAGTCTAGAATTGAATAGGAGCACCCAATCTCCCGGGTGGAATTCACGCCTTAAGATTTGTTGATCATGATATCGCTTCATGTGAGCCTTGTAGATAGAGGCACTTTCATAGACTCGCATCCAAAATTCATCCATTTCATTGAGGTCTTCAACTCTAGAACGAGCGGCCCTCTCCTAATCTAAGTTTAGCTCCTTTAAGTCCCACATAGCTTTGTGTTCCTATTCGATCGAGAGATGGCAAGCCTTGACAAAGACCAATTGATAGGGGGACATTCTAATTGGGGTCTTTTAGGCCGTCCTATATGCCCATAGTGAATCATCCAACTTGCATGACCAATCCGTTTAGTGAACATTCACCGACTTTGGAAGGATGGAGTTAATCTCCCGGTTGGACACCTCAACTTGCCCGCTCATTTGTGGATGGTAGGGAGTGGCCATTTTGTGTTTGACACCGTATTTCTCAAGTAGTGTGCTAAATAACTTATTGCAAAAGTGCGATCCTCCATCACTAATTATGGCACGAGGGGTGTCAAACCTCACAAAGATGTGTTTTTTGAGAAAAGCAATCACACTTCTCCCTTCATTATTTGGTAAAGACACCGCTTCGACCCATTTGGACATGTAGTCCACATCCACTAGAATATAGGTGTTCCCATGTGAGATTGTAAAGGGTCCCATAAAATCGATACCCCATACATCAAACAATTCTACCTCAAGGATAGGTGTTAGTGGAAGCTCCTGACGCCAAGATATGCCCCTTCTGTGTTGACATTTGTCATACTCCTTTACCAAATCATGGGTATCTTGGAACAAGGTAGGCCAATACAACCCACTTTTCAACACTTTAGAGGCCGCGCGCATTCCCCCATATTGTCCACCAATGGGTGATGAATGGAATGCTCGAAGAATGGATAACATTTCAATTTCTGGTACACACCTCCGTATCATCACTTCGGCGCAAATCCGAAATAAGTAGGGCTCATCCCAATAATATTTACAAATGTCGTGGATGAATTACTTTTTTTTATTCGAGTTCAATCCCTCCGTAAGTAGATCGCTTTCCAAGTAATTAGCAAAATCTGCAAACCAAGGTGTCAAATCATGAGAAGCAGCCAAAATTTGCTCATCCGGGAATGAGTCATTGATTTCAAGATCCCCCACAAGCCTTCCTTCTTCTTCCAAACTCGATAAGTGGTTAGCCACTTGATTTTCACACCCCCTCCAGTTTTTCACCTCAAAATTAAACTTCTGAATAAGTAACACCCACCGGATTAATTGGGGTTTAGCATCTTTTTTTGTCATCAAATATCTGAGATCTGCATGGTCAGTATGCAGCACCACCTTAGTCCCCAAGAGATATGCCCAAAATTTCTAAAAAGCAAAGACCACAGCTAATAATTCTTGCTCTGTAATGGTGTAGTTAGTTTGGGTTAACGGTCTTACTCGCATAATAAATCGGGTGGAAAAGCTTTTTTCTTCGTTGACCAAGAACCGCCCCTAAAGCTACACCACTAGCATCGCACATAAGCTCAAATGGTTTCAACTATAGAAATGATAATAGGAGTAGAGGTTAATTTTTCTTTTAAGGTGAGGAATGCTTTCATGCATTGATCATCGAATTTGGCCTCTTTTTCTAGTAGCTTGCATAAAGGATAGGCTACCTTTGAGAAGTCTTTGATAAAACGCCTATAGAATCCAGAGTGGCCAAGAAAACTCCGGATGCCCTTCACAATTTTTGGAGGGGGTAGTTTTAATATAACCTCGATTTTGGCTTGATCAACTTCAAGCGCCTTTTCGGAGATCTTCTGCCCCAAGAATATCCATTCCTTCACCATGAAATGAAATTTTTCCCAATTCAACACCAAATTCGTCTCCTCACATCTTTTAAGTACCTCCTCTAGATGCTCCAGACAATTGTTAAACTCATCTCCAATAATAGAAAAGTCATCCATGAAATTTTCCATGGTGTCTTCCACCATGTACAAAAATATTGACATCATACACCTTTGGAAAGTGGTTGGGGAATTGCAAAGCCCAAAGGACATCCTCTTGAAGGCAAAGGTTCCATATGGGAAAGTGAAAGTGGTCTTTTCTTGACCTTCTGGAGAGATTGAGATTTGATTGTATCCGGAGTAACCATCAGGAAAAAATAAAAGCCACGGCCCAACAACTGGTCTAGCATCTGATCCATGAACGGGAGAGGGAAGTGGACTTTTTCCATCCAAGAATTTAATTTCTAGTAGTCCATGTATACTCTCCAAATAGTCACCGGTCTAAGTACAATCAACTCGTCTTTCTCATTAGGAACCATGGTGAATCCTCCTTTCTTTGGTACACATTGCACTGGGCTAACCCAAGTGCTATCGGATATGGGAAAGACCACTCTTGCGTTCAACTATTTAATAATTTCTTTCTTCACCACCTCATACATTGGTGGGTTAAGCCATCGTTGGTGCTTAATGGAAGGAATGCTTTCCTCTTGGAGGTTTATTTTATGTGTGCATATTCCCTGAGGTATACCTTTGATATCCTCTATGGTCCACCCTAGAGCTCTGATATGCTTCTTTAACACTTTAAGCAAAGCTTCCACTTGATTGTCGCTTAGCTTGTTGGAAATAATGACCGGCAAGGTCTCGTTAACACCCAAGTGTGCATACTTCAAATGAGAAGGCAATGGTTTGAGCTCCAAGGTAGGAGGTTGAATGATTGAGGGTTTAGATGGTGAAGTTTCCCTGTTCTTTAGGTCGAGATCAAGTTTCTTTTGGGGATAAGAGTAAGATCCCATGCCTACCAATGCACAACAGACCTCGTCAAATTCCTCCATACCCTCACCATCATGATTTAGTAGTACCGCTTCTAAGACTTGATCAACAAATCCCTCTCTCATGTGCAAATCGACGCTTTGCTTGATTTTTTCAATTGTGAATGCCATTTGGAGACCACTTGGTTGCCTCATGGATCTGTTCACATCAAAGGTGGCATCCTCATCATTTAATGCAAAATTTAACTCTCCCGAGTTCATTTTGCTCAAAGTGTGCCCTATTTTTAGGCTAGGATACCCCAAGATCATGGGTATCTCAAAGCTACCTTTGCAATCAAATATCACGAAGTCCACGGGGTACACCATTCTCCCTTCTTTGATCAAAATGTCACAACCGATCCCCATGAGGTGCCTTATCGACCGGTCTATCATGACGAACTCCAAGTTTGTCCTAGTGGGTTTCCCCAACTTCATTTGTTTAAAAGTGGCCAATGACATCAAGTTGACACTTGAGTTTTCATTGTACACTAGCCTAGCGGACTTGTGAACTCCTTTCGAATCACAGACCATGTGCACGCCCGGCATTACCACATCATTGGCAAAATTCCCCACAAGAATTGCACTACTAAATGTAGATAGCTGAACTACCCCAACATCTTCTAAGTTTCAAGTGGAGTATAATTCTTTCACAAACTTGGCATACTCAAGCATTTTGTTAAAGGCAGTACTTGCAAGCATATTGATGGTGACTCTCTTCAACGTAGACTCAAAATAATTCAGATTCTCATCCAATCTTTCTTGCAAAAGTCATTGAGGGAATGGAGGTGGACAAGTAGGGAATGGTTTTAGAACATTAGTCTCCTTGCTCTCACATTGAAAAACTTTGGTCACACAATTTCCCCGAATTTGCATTTTCTGAGGCTTGCTTATCATTGGCATTGTAACATCAACGTGGTCTGGGGAGCTCTCAACACCACTACCCCTCTCTTCATTCTAGGTTTTCCTAGATTTGAATTGTGAATTAAAGCAAAGCATTCTATCTTTAAGATGTTCAATGGATACGGAGTGCAATTTAACAGTTTGGGAAAGACTTCTAAGGTTATGGATCAACTCATCAATGACTCCATAGGTTGCCCCTACTTTTTCTAACACCTGCATAAGCATCCATTCCATTCTAGAGTCTTCATACTATTCGTTCCGACCTTGATTCCCATGCTCACATCTACCCAAACTATGAGGGTTGACATGGGAACCCACCTCGTGGACCGCTATAAGCACCTCATCACTACCATTATTTGAGCTTTCACCATCTTTAACTAATCTCATACCCCCAAGAACACCAATAGTGTTAATGGTTTTAGCTTTCTCATTTGAGATACTCCTTACCATAAATTCAAGAAGTGTGGAAGTGATTGATAACTCTCTATTCCTCTGTGCATCATTCTCTAACCACTCCTCAATCTCTTTAGCGAAGGTCGCACCCATTTCTCCCTTAGCTCACAAAAATCTAACTTATGGTCTGACAATGTAGCAAAGTCAAGCGCAACTGGGCTAAGTGAAAAATACAGGTTTGATCAAAAATAGCTAACTACTCAAGTCCCTAGCAATGGTGCCATTTTTTATGAATCCTCAAATCATGCTCCCCAAGTTGGAGGTCACGATGATCGTGCAGCAAAACCAAATTTATAATACCAACAATTGTCGAGGTCATGCCCAAGGGACTTGGAGTAGATAAATAGAGATTGTATTGAGTTGAGTTCAAAGCGAGAGTAAATGCTCAAAACAAAAAGTAAAAGGATGGGGTAATTTGGATGTTGTCACTACAATCAACATTCAATTAAAAAGCAGTAAAACAAAAGAGGGTGTACCAAGTTGACTAGATGACTAGGGATGCATTACCGATGGGGCTTTAGTTATGGGATAGAGTGATAATCAATTCATACTTATTCTTGCTTAATGGCATAAGGAGCATTGTTCATGGGTAAGAATTGATTATCTCTTGATCAATAATCTTATATCCGATGATCTCGGATAGACCATCATCGGTTTGATCAACAAACAACTAATCTAAGCTTAGGGAGGTCACACTATCTCTAGCTTAGACCCTTCAATGGGTGATTCCATCGATAAGAGCTATCTCTAGCCTCAAATCTGAGTGGAGTCCCAAGTTCCCACCAGTAATTTCACATCCAAAATGATGAAATCCTTTCTCAAGCAATCACATAGTCAAGTAATGAAAATTAATGTTTGCAACCACCAATTTTAGGATTAAAACTTGGTGAAATTACTAGACCCATGTCAAATAAGTAATTATAAGCAAGAATAAATAACTCCCACACCCATTTGTTAAGAACCTATCATCAATACACCCCTAGACAAGAGAAATTAGCCACTCATAGCAAGGGAGAAAGAGATACCAGCTGGGTAAGTCAAAATCTCTTCCATTAGAGCTGAATCTCAAGTTCTAGATTCAATTTGAGCACACAAGTGTTAACCAAGAGAATTAGATTGAAACCCTCTTCTCAATGGAGGTGAAAAAATAGTCTCAAAGCAAAAAGCTCTTCAGAATATTCAGGACTGAAGAAAAGTTATTTACAATTGTGACTAAATAGGCCTTTTATAGTTTCCCAAAATATCACTAAAAGTTAGGACAAAAATGCCCTTTGGGAGGTGTGCGATGTGATGTGTGGTTCGCACGTTGTGATGTGCGCATTGCACTCTTCCTTAAGTTAGATCAATGACTCAGGTAACTTGGGAGCTTCATGCGAAGGGGGTGCAGTTTGCACCTTGGGATGTGCGCATTGCACAGCGACTGCACCCCTTAATAGATTCTTTAGTGGGTTTTATAGCTTCATGCGGAGGAGGTGCGGTTCGTACCTCGGCTTGTGCATGTCACACGGCCACCACATCTTAAGTCAGAATCTTCAGCTTTTCTGAACGCTTCACACTTAACTCCTTTTTGAGCTCCTTTTGAGTCCATATCCTTGTTTTTAATCTTTTATCAAAAGTACCTGCGTAGACATCAATAAAGTCCATAAGAACCTCTAAATCTATTCAAAACATAACAATAATGCATGGATATAGGCTCAATAATTTTGTATATTACCAACTTATCAGTATTCCTATGGTCATGGTGACTATTTTGTACTCTTTTATTTTTGGCCTCAGGTTGCAGGGCCCACGGGCCCATCGATGACCTAGATTTCAACTCGGCTATTATTATAGAAATATGGGTATCAATAGTCTTGTTTTAATGTGTTATATATGATTTTGAGACTTTGATTATCTTTAAAATATTTTTGGAGTAGATCAAGCTCGGACATTATCGTTCCAACAGCTTGTCATCGAATGACATGTAGGTTAAAGTCTAACTTCTCTAGACTTCGCATATATAGGATAAAATTGTACTAATTGGAATCCTTGGATTGGGTTTGTAGCTTGGCACCACAGACCTTGACTGCTTTTTCCATATCCAACTCCTTTCTTTCCTCCATTGTGTGTAGTATTCTTGTAGTATGATATTATCACCCCTGTGGTCCTATGTGGCCTTGTATTGACTCTGGACCTTGGATGGTGGGTTATTTGGTGGTGTCCATATATCTCGGATATTGTTATCATGATTTTTAGGCTGGCTATCTGTGTTGTAAGCTATTTGAGCCTGTGTAGGGCCGATAGATTGGTTGTGAGCCATTGGGTTGTTATTTGTGATTGATCATGCAATTTGCATGCATAACTAGGAATTTTCCACATAGTTTACTATGTTTGGGGCTTTTGTCCTACTTTCACTGGTTTTCTAAACTTGTATGACCTCGGTGGCCCATTTTCGGCTGAAACAACTTTAAATTGGTTTGGAAATGGATTGCATGGATCTTCTTGGTGTAAAAAAGTTAAAAGATGAGTTTTTCTCATAGTTTTTTTACTATTGCTAGACTCGGCATGGCCGTGATGCTAGATTGGCATTTTACTAAAATGAGATGATATTAGACTCGATCGGTCTGAGCTATTTTACTACTATTTTAGTTTCGGTCATGTCCGGGAACCCTTGATGGGGTTTGAGACTTATTTCACTGTTTTTAGACCTAGAAGAGTTTGGTCATGCATATTAGAGGTTGGGCTGCTAGATTGGATTGGACACACTCTGGGTGAGGTTTTTGAGATTGTGATATAGTATATGGTGGAGAAACTCCATGGACCTTGATGATCCTGTCACGCCCCGAGGTTACCCCCTAGATGTAACACGGGACTTGGAACTACAAGGATCCTAAGCTAATCCTTGGTCATAGCATTCTCAAGCATAACAAAAGAGAAGACATAGCGGAAGCATCGTAAGAGAATCCAAATAGGAAGCATAATCATATAAAAGAGAGTCGAATATGAAGTACAACTCAATAGTCATCCCATAACATCTATGTCTGAAAAGCCTCTAATACTATCATAGAGAATTGATGGGACAATACCCCAACTAACTCGACAATCAGAAACGAAAGGGAACATAAAGCTAGAGTAAAGTCTAGTCGTCGAACTATGAGGACTCACCAAAGCTGACTGAGAGTGGTCGGGAACTCTAGCCACCTATCTGTGAAGGGACGCTTGAATCTGCATCATCAAAGGATGCAGCACAATATGCGTTAGTACTATGGAATGTACTAAGTATGTGAGCAACGCATAAATAGAGTGAAACATGCTTTAAAATGTATTTAGGTAAATCCATGTATAGTAAAGATCATGAGAAGATATCATAGTGGAAATCAAATCATAAGGCAAAAGCCAACTTCAAAATGATAGTTCATAAGAGAGTTCATAATGCTTAGAAAACTTGAAAACATACATAAGGGAGTTTTTTTATAATCGACATGAAACCACGTGAGCTACATGGAATCTAACTGTATAACTCCAGTTAGCAAAGCTGACTTTGAACCCTGCCAAGGAACAAGTCACCATACCCAACTATATAACCCTAGTTGGCAAAGTTTTCCTATGCCCCGCTAAGGCAAGGACACCATACATAAAGACATGGATCCACACTGGCAACGTAGTTTATGGGACTAAGGGTACTCTCACCCCGTCCTCTTGGTACTAAATACTACTCCCAAAACATGCATACATATGGCTCATAATCATGAAGGCATACTCTCATGACAAATCTTCTTCATAGTAAGGGCATACTCTCATGCCACATCTTATTCATAAAGCATGAAAACACATCGAGTATCATGTAACTTTCATATCATAGTTCATAAAGCTTAGCATAGCCATAATTCAAAACATACTTTTCTTTCTAAATTCATACTTGAAGAATTAGGTATGCAATTTCATAAATACATAAAGGCCACGATATCTAATCATGCCAAGTTTCTCTTGAAAACATACAATTTCATAGTTTCATGATATAAATCAACTTTCATGCTTGGGCTTTTGAAACCAATAAGAGAATCATACTTAAATCATGAGTAATCAAGAGGAAACCATGAATATAAACTTAGAAATTGATTTCATAAACTTTTCTCCAATTTTGGATCAAAACCCTAATTTCATATCTTTATAATTCAAAATAAGAATTGGGGAATTTGGGCACACGAATGAAAGGAACCCATTGTTAAAGACTCACATACCTTAGTGGAAGACTACTCACTTGATAGGAAAAGATTTTGGAGACTTGACTTGGAGCTTGGAGACTTGGAGCTTGAGAGGAACCCTTAAGGTTGGGGGGTGGAGACTTGGAGAAGAAATCTGAAAGGAAACTCTTGAGAGACTTCCTTACTTGAGCTTCTTATGATCTTGCTTTCTAGAAACCCTAGGTGTCTTGCCTTAGGGTCTTGAGGGAATTCTTTATAGGTGGATTGATGTTCTTTTGAGGAATAAACTTTTTTGGGTGTTTAAAAGATGAGGGGAAGAACCTGAGGTGAGGAAAGTACCAAACTACCCTTAATTAAACTCATAGGAAAAGTAGAGAAAAATGATCGAACGGGCCCTCTGACGGGCCATCAGAGCTCCCACGGGCCGTCGGGATCAAACTAAAGGACTCTGGGGCTCAAAAAGGGTCTACTGGACCATTATGATGTCCTAGTTTCACAGGACGTTGCCCCTCCCACGGGCATCGCAGTTTGGGCGTCACAGTGCCATGGGCGTCGTCCAGCCCATCAGTTTTTGGCAGCTGACAGTGCTTCACTAAATGGTGCTAGATTGGCAATTTACTAAATTAAAATTATGTTAGACTTGGTCGGTTCAAGCATCTGAGCTATTTTACTACTGTTTTAGACCTGGTCATGTCCGGGCACCCTTGATGGGGTTTGAGACTTATTTCACTATTTTTAGACCTGGACAGAGTCTGGGCATGCATATTAGAGGTTGGGCTGCTAGATTGGTTCCGTATGCACTCTGGATGAGGTTTTTGAGATTGAGATATAGTATGTAGTCGAGAAACTCTGTGGACCTTATTGATCTGGGCTAGGGGCTTTGAATTGCATGCACTGAAGGAGGGATATATGTGGAGTAGAGGTATACGAACAGTTCTCTTCCATGAAACCTACCTGCTCGACCCTCTAGGCGCTGGAGGAGGTACATATAGAGTTACTATTCCATAAAGATATCATCATGTATCATACCATTCATTGTGTGAGGTTCCACCCTTGTCTGCTATTTGCTGAGTGTACGCTCCAGTTGTATGGGAAGCCGAAGGGTTTTTTTTCACATGATTGTGTTCCTCAGTTTTATAGGCAGCTCGGGGATTGCAGGTAGACTTATTGTTACTTTATCGCGATATTGATTCTTGTCATGGTTGTATATGAGGTTGCATATTGATAAAGTTGTTCTTGAACTGCCGGTTGTTAGTTTCTTGACTTGAGATTAGCTTGCTTAGTTTGGTTATTAAATCTTGTTTTCGAGCATGACTATCGTTATTCTTCGTCTTCTTTCTCTTTTCACTTGAGGCTACCGATATACTGCCTATTTCAAAATCTCTCCTTATATATTTATATATTGTTATTGCGAGGACCCCAGGTGTGTCTTTCCTTACTTTCACCTGTGCCTGTAGTATATATCCTATTTGCTAGCCTTGTATGTTGTTGTTCCTTTGTCTTCCTTCTGTGCTAGCTTCTGTGTGCTTCTTCATTATTTTCTGTGACTATTTGTTTCTATTCTGCCTATTACTATTCTTTTATCTTATATGTGCCCAGTTGGCCTATGATAACTACTGGGTACCTTTTGCTTCGTATTTGGTGTGCATACTATACTCTGCATCACCGCTAGCTCGTTAACACTCGTGCGAGGTGACTTTTGTACTACCCAAACTGAGGGTGAGCTCTTGGCGATAGGAGCTTGACTTTAGTTTATCTTTCGTATTTTGTGCTCTCTTACTATTCGGAGACATATTGTATATTTTATTTTCGATCCTTTGTACTCCATATATGTATATCCGGCTCTGACATACTATGATACTAGTTCTTGGGTTGGTTTTAGCTTCTTGTATACTCCTGTTGTTACTTTTCTTCTCGTATAACCCTTGCTTCCGCTTATATTACCTGTTCTTCCATTTAATTATTAGCTAGTAGATCATTACTGACCGTTTTGAGCTGGGATTGGTTCGCCTACTTAGGGGTTGTAGGTGCCATCATGACCGAGAGACTGGGTTGGGACAATACTGGAAAATTAGACGACCAAAAGGAATCATTAAATATGATTGTCAATAAATGGTATACCAAAACTAAGGTGGTTGAATCTATAATTCCCCCATTAGAAGAAATTAGTTTACCCATAGATGATAGAGTTGTTACTACTACACCCTTTAAACTTGATATATTAGATACTAAAAGTGACCCTACAAATAAAGATATAAATCGAATAATTCAGAAAAATAATTATACAAATCAACTGCTTTATGTGGTCTCTAATCAAATCCTTAAGGCTGATAATAAATCAACTTTTAAGGATAAACCAAGTTCTTCTTATAATAATAAGGATAAGAAGTTAGAAACTCACCCAATATTTAAATTACCAGAATTTTCAAAAGATAAATTCCCAAAATATCAAGAAAATTTTGAAATCCCAGATGATGTAATAGAAAAAATTAATGGAAGATTAAAATCTGAATTAAAATTTAAAGATGATAAGTTCATAAGAACGGATCATAGATATAATTTGAAAATATTAGTTTGAAATATTAACAAAGAACAGTAAAATAAACAAGAAAAAGAACAGTAAGAAAATTAAACAAAAGATACTACAAAAGTTTTATTTTAAAAATAAATTAAAACAAAAGTATAGAAAGAGAAAGTACTTACAAGAAAGATTTTATTGAGTAGAGGGAGAGTTGAGTACATAGAGGGGAATAATGGGCAATATGAAAGTGTGTGTCTAAGTTTCTGAATGCCCTTCTAGATTACATAGTGAAGGTCTTAAATAGACCTTGAAGTGCTTACTCGACTAATTACAAAAGCTATCTATTCTACATCTGTCAACACGTGACAGACTTAATATTACATGGATATAAAAATTCTGACTCAATTTACTATTAATTCTATTTATCTAACACGTGTCCACACGTGGTAGACTTAATTTTACACGGATATTAAAGATCATATTTATCTTGTTAGAAATGGCTCCCTTGAAAATGGAACTTTGGCATTTTATCTAGCTGTCTCTTTACTCCTTTTATTGCTGATTTTGTGTCATTTATTGTTGCTTTACTTCTTATCTTCTTGCTTAATTTTGTGCCATTTAATGTTGCTGTCTTTTTACTTCTTCTTTTCTTGCAGATTTTTGCCTTTTGCTACTTTTCATTCATGATATTGTAGATTCCATAGCTATTTGTCTTTTGTGCTAATTTTACACCTCTTGACTTGTAGTAACTCTGTATTCCGTTGAAAGGGCATGATGTCTCAACTCTTTAGTTGAGGATATAAACTTGAGCTATCCCTGGTTGATCCATCATGTCTCCATTGCTGGCTCACTTGTATGCGAGGATGCAGTGTATAATAACTCCATTATTTATTTTGGTTTGGTATCCTTGTTCAGACTTGATAAGTCTTCTTTGAGCCTCCTTTTTAATTCCCCTTTGGATAGTTGGGATTCTCTTCGTGACGAAAAACTTGATGCTCTTGTATTGTCTCGATTATTGGTTCCCAACCTTTGATTCTAATGGTCTTACTCAAATATTTAGTCCTTTCAAATTCATGAATATCGAAGGACCAATAAATGATATAGGAAATTCTTTTAGCAATAAATAATTTACACAATTTGACATTTTCTGGTAGGGTGGTGATATTCCTCTCTACCTAGAATTTCTCAAACTTCATCTGAAAATATGTTGACAATACCTTTTTATTTCCACCAAATTAGCTCCACCACTCGTAAAACCATCTGGGGAGTACTGCATTTTGCATCTCCTCCAAATATTTCACAAACCAGGAATGAGTATTGGGCCTAACATACATGAAATTGTACCAGGCCGCCTTATAAACATATCAATTATATGTCTGGGGTCGATGAACTTATGATAGGGGAATGGTGGTATGTAGATTGTCACAATCCTAAACCAGGACATGATGACGCCTACATAACCCCCCAGTAGGAAAGCCAAATCCAACAATGCGGAACACAAGTAAAGCAATAATAGTAAGGGAAATATACAAGTACAAGAGCGACTAAAGTAAGGAGTATCTATACACCAAACTTTGTCTATCCAAAATACAAAATATAGACAAAATACACAAGATGGAAAGCATGTAAAGTCTGGCGCCGGAAGATCACCGCGATCCAAACTACAACAGGCCTTGAACAAAGGGAGGATCAGTAGGGGTTGCTTGTACTAGGTGCTATATCAGAAAAAGATGAAGAGTGTAGTATGAGTACCAAGACAAAGAATACCCAGTAGGCATCATAGGCTGACCGAGCGTAGAAAGATAATATATAAATATAAATTACAAGAAAATAGCTAAAATACAAGGATCCACCTAAATCTAGTTATAACATGAAACAGAGCCAACTGAACCAAATAGGACAAAGTAAAGGCAAGATCAGTTACAATCAACCGGCAATCCAAAAGCATTAAAGTCAATGCAATGCAATGGAAGATGATGAAATGTATGAATGCATAACAGTATAAACTTAGAATAGCGCATCGGGCACCCGGAATACCGCATTGGACTATGCATATATATATATATATATGTAGGTAAATGGGAAGTAAAAATCTGAAATAATGAATTAGGGGTCCAGAATACCGCATCGGACTATAGATATATATATGCATTAAATAGTACATTCTCTTTTTCCTTCCAAAATCCATAGTAAAACCCAATATAATTCATTTGAAATCCAAAAATTACTGTAGCCGTAGTAAACCTCATTTTTAACCAAAAACCTTAAAAAGTACTTCCTTTTTCTATCAATAATATGAAATGCAATATGAGCATGAAACATCCATATAGAAAATGACACACAACAAGGCAAAATACCCTCCAAACCAAGAGAACTGACCTGGAACTCCGCCCAAATCCAAACTATGGCCTCAGGCCAACGGTTACACACAACAATAGAATGAAGCGGATAAAACAAGAAAGTAATAGCAAAGAAAATCACAAAGAATCTCTACTCTGCCTCTAAAACCTCCTAAAAGCAACCTAGGGATTCTAAGCTAGCCATAAGGATACTACAAGCTCCTAGGCTATGGATAAACATAATAATTCTAAACTATAATCCGAAATGGACAATCTAAGGCAGTAGACAGGATTTAAGCCTAACTCTTCGTAAAGTCCAACCTAATGTTCTAGTAACATAAAAATATATAGAATCTAACCAAACTCAGTCTAGAAAGTAAATCGTAACCTACCTCGGGGCCGAACTGCAAACACGAATTATCACTCGTGTGCCTTCCCTTTCTAAAGAGCCTCAAAAAGTTTCCACGCTAACAAGAATATGATCCAGGTGTCAAGACAAGAAGAATGACACCCATATTGCTATAGGGAAAATCGGGCCAGAAATCAGGTTGAAAAATGATCCTCCGGGACTGCGCAACGAAATAGTAATTAAAATTCATAATTATGTTTGCAGTGGGTTAAGAAACCCATGCTAAAAAATTGAGCAGGATTGGGGCTCATTTCGGGGCTCAAAACAGCCCCGAAGTCCTACTAATTCAAGAGAAATCACAAGGGGTAAACGACGAAATTTAATAGGATTTAACAAGAATTACTAACGAAAAAGAGGAGACGGACAGAGTGGGACTTACCAGAAGAAGTATGTTGAGATAATGGGGCTGGAACCGGAGCTCAACTGATAAACAATGGAGAAATAATGAAAAGTTGGAGAAGAAAATGAAGTGGGCAGCTTAAATAGTTGTTTGGGTCCTTCATCGCGATCGCGAGGGACCCCACGCAATTACGAGGAAATGCGGGTTAACTATTGCGGTCTCGATGGTCCAGTCGCGTAGAGCAAGCTGGACCAGGGAGGTTCTCTCTTACTCTTAAGCTATCTTCAACTCTTCTTTGTTTACTTCTTTCCGCATCGAGGCTTATAATTGGATAGAATCTCCATAAATAAAGAAAGGGGCGTATAAATTAGGTTATTGGCTCGCAATAAAGCTATGGTCTTGATCGAGCAACTAATAGTCCTATCTATCCACCTCTCCAGACACAATATCTTGAGTACCTTTAATAGTGACCACATCTACTGGCATGTGATGTTTAGACATAGGGGTCCCAACCTGCTTCATTGCGGTCGCGAGGAGCAACCCACGCGATCGCGATGGTCAGGAAACTAGACCATCGCGATCGCGATGGCCACCTCGCGGTCGCGATGATCAAACTATACTGCAACTTAATAAAAGTAACCATCAAATCACAAAGGCCAAAAAGTCTCTCGATGGACCCTTGGGATTCATTCGAAGCCCCGTGAACACGAACCTATCATGCTACCCTACCTTAAATAGCATTCTAGACTCAATGGAATTGATGAAACTCCCAACGGAGATTGATTTAATGAAAAGTGGATCCCACGCCCAAAATTGACTCAGAACTCAATACCCAAATATAAGTCCGGAATCCTCAGGACTTGAACTAAAAGTTGAAAAAAATTCATTCTGGAGCCAATGGAACTGTCAGAATTTGATTTTGAGCATGTTCACCAAGAAATTGACCGAAGTAAAAGATTTTCTAAGTTCAAGTTCTAAAACAGGGAAAAGGTTATAACGACCTAACGAATGGCCCGGGTATCGAACAGTTAGTCTCGGCAAAATTGACCTATAGCCGCTAAGGGAAAAACTCAAAACACAGAAAAAGCACAAAAAACTGAAAATAACTTGGAGGGTCATTACAACATCCACTACTAAAAGAACTTTCGTCCATGAAAGTTATAAAAATGATAGTACCTGAAGACTTCAAAAGATGAGGATAACGGGTCCACATGTTGGTCTCGATCTCCCAAGTAGCCTCCTCGACAGGATGATGCCGCCACTGAACCTTAACTAATGGAATCTCCTTGGAACTGAACTTCCTAAACTGCCTGTCCAAAATAGCAACAGGCTCCTTCTATAAAGCTAAGGACTCATCCAATTGTACCGACTCCAACTGAAGCACGTGAGACTCATACAAAATATACCATCGTAACATAGAGACATGAAAAACAGGATGCACAATGAAAAGAGCAAGAGGCAAGGAAAACTCATAAGAAACTTCCCCAATACGACGAAGGATCTCGAATGGCCCAATGAACCTAGGATTGAGCTTACCCTTCCTCCCAAACCTCATCACGCCCTTCATGGGCGATACCCAAAGGAACACACTGTCACCAACCATGAATCTATATCTCAAACTCCCTGATCAGTATAATCTTTTGCCTACTCTAGGCAGTGTGAAGTCTCTCCTGAATGACCTGAAGTCTATCGATAGAATCACAAAGCAAGTCGATACCCCACAGCCTAACCTTAAAAGCATCAAACTAACCCACAGGAGATCTGCACCTCCTACTATACAAAGCCTCGTACGGAGCCATATGAATACTAGATTGGTAACTATTATTATATGCAAACTCTTCCAAGGCTAAACACTAGTCCCTCTGACCCCTGAAATCAATAACACAGGCTCACAACATATCCTCCAGAACCTGAATAGTATGCTCTGACTGATCGTCTGTCTGTGGATGAAAAGTGGTGCTAAGCTCAACTCTAGTACCCAACTCTCTCTGACTAGACCTCCATAAATGCGAAGTGAACTGAGTACCCCAGTTGAAAATAATGGAAACTGGCACCCCATGCAAATGGACAATCTCACGAATGTAGATCTGAGCCAACCTCTCAAAACTGTAGAAAGTTTGAACTAGCAGAAAGTGATCAGACTTCATCAACCTATCCACGATAACCCAAATAGCATCAAATCTCTGCAAAATACGTGGCACCTCGGCTAAAAAGTCCATGGCTATCGCTCCCATTTCTACTCCAGAATGGGTAGCCTCTGAGATAAACCACCTGGCCTCTGGTGCTCAAACATCACTTGTAGATAGTTCAAGCACCTAGACATGAAAGTTGATATATCCCTCTTCATCCCACACCACCGGTAGTGCTACTTCAAGTCACTATACATCTTAGCTGCCTTGGGATTCATGGAATATCAAGAACAATGAGCCTCCTCCAAGTTGAATCTAACTAAGTCACCAACTCTAGAAATGTAGATACGACCCTAAAAATACCCTCTGAATCTAAAGTCGCCTTCCTAGCTTTACCACTCACCACCTTGTCATAAATGATCCTCAACCATGCATCATCAAACTGATGTGCCCAAATCTTCTCTAACAAGGAAGATCTAGCCTCAACACAAGCAAAAATATGACTCGACTCAGAAATGTCAAGTCTAACCAACCTGTTAGCCAAAGACTGGATGTCCCAAGCTAAAAGTCGCTCCTCTGTCGCTAAGAAAGCCAAGCTACCCATACTCACCGCCTTTTGGCTCAAGGCATCCGCCACCATATTTCCCTTGCCCGAATGATAACGAATAGAGATGTCGTACTCCTTTAGTAACTCCAACCATCTATGCTGCATCAAATTTATATCCTTCTAGCTGAAAATGTACTGAAGACAGTAAAGATCTCACAATGTATGCCATAAAGATAATGCCTCCAAATCTTCAACGTAAAGACTACCACTCTAACTCCAAGTCATGTGTGGGGTAGTTCCTCTCATGAACCTTCAACTGTCTAGAAGCATATACAATAACCCAGCCCTGCTACATCAACACAAAACCCAAACCAATACCTGAAGCATCACAGTACACTGTGAAACCCTGACCCTCGACCGAAAGAGTAAGAATCATAGCTGAAGTCAATAAGGCCTTAAGCTTCAGAAAGCTCGCCTAACACTCATATGACTACTCATCTGACTCAAGCCAAAGATTTCAGTAGTTCATGATTGGGGTAAGCCTACTAACCCAAGAATGCTACTGACTCAAACCAAAACTCACACTTAGTGAATTTGGCATACAACTGATGGTCTCGCAAGGTCTGAAGTACAACTCAAAGATGTTGCTCATGCTCATCTCTACTCCTCAAATAAATCAGAATGATGTCGAAGAACACAATCACAAATGAGTCCAAGTAGGCACTTAACACATGGTTCATCAACTCCATAAAAGTTGCTGGGGCATTAGTCATCCAAAAAGACATGACTAGGAACTCATAATGGCCGTACCGAGTCCTGAATGCAGTCTTTGGGATTTATGCAACCCTAATCCTCAAGTGGTGATAACCGGACCTCAAGTCTATCTTAGTGAACACTGTTGCACCCTATAGCTGGTCAAACAAATCATCAATGCGCGGCATCAGATATATGTTCTCAACTGTCACCTTATTCAACCGCCTGTATTCCATACATATATGCATAGACTTGTCCTTTTTCTTGACAAACAGAACTGGGGCACCCTACGGAGACACACTAGGCCTGATGAACCCTCTACTCAATAAATCCTAGAGCTGATCCTTAAGCTCCCTCAACTGAGATGGTGCCATCCGATATGGCAGAATAGAAATAGGCTGAGTGATCGGCTCAACTTCAATACCAAAGTAAATGTCACGCTCAGGAGGAAGACACAGAAGATCAGAAGGAAACAAATCCAAATACTCGCAAACCACATGAACTGACTCAAGAGAAAATGTGGTGGCACTAGTATCATGGACATAGGCAAGATAGGCTAAGCACCCATTCCCAACCAACTGCTGGGCACTCAAGAAAGATATGACTCCCCTCGACATGTGGCTATCGGCACCATTCCATATGATAGAAGGGATACCAGGCATCCATAGAGTAACAGTCTTGGCAAAGCAATCCAAGACTGCATTATAAAGAGACAGCCAATCCATGCCTAAGATCACATCGAAATCAACCATATCAAGGCACAGGCAATGGATTGGCAGATACATAGGTAGATAAACCTACCTATACACCTAATCCCCTACTAAAGAATCTCCTACTGGGTACATAAACACAAAGGCACAGGCAATGACTCACTAGGAGGCTCCAGACGAGTAGTATAATAAGCAGATACATAGGAGAATGTTGACCCCAGATAAAATAAAGTAGAAGCAGACTGACGACAAATGGAGATCATATATGTGATCACAGTATCTGAAGCCTTGGCCTCTACCCAGCCCAAAACTTCATACATGTGGCCCCGACCACCATGACCACCTAATGTACTGGACTGAGGACTACTTTAGTATCCTAGGGACCACCGCTACTACCCTGCGAACCACCTCTAACTGCAGGTTCTGGAGAACATGGGGCTTGAACTATCTAATCCTTTTGCTTAGGGTGCTGTGTTGATGGGCACTCTCTAGTAAAGTGTCCTATCTTTCCACACTCATAACAACTCTGACCAAACATACTCTGCTGTGAAGACCTGGCTAAATCAGAATGACCACCATGACCTGTGGACCCTGAATGAGCACCTCGTGGAGCAGGAACAATACTCCGGCTACTCTAACCCTCGGAAGTCTGTAATGCCACCTAAACAGGCTAGCTCAATTGAAAACACCTTTGGTGTTGGCCTCTACCACAGGCCTGCGAACCGATGAAACTGCCCTGATAGCGGGGCCTCTTATCGTTGCACCTTTGTGCCTCGCAAAGAATGCCCTCAATAGTGCGAGCATGATCTACTACCTCCAGAAAAGACATACCCGATGCTATCATACCCTCTCTGGACAAGCAAAGATGCAAAGTCAAACCTCGAACAAACCAACATACTCTCTCATGCTCGGTGGGCAGAATCATAGTGGCATGTTGGGACAACTGGTGGAAATTAACCTCATACTCAGACATAGTCATAGAGCCCTACTCCAACCAGGAGATTTGATCCATTAATTACTCTCTCATGCTACGCGGTACATACTTCTCTAGAAAAGTTGTGGAGAACTACGCCCAAGAAAGCAGAGGTGACCCGGCTGGTCTGCAAGCTACATATGACCTCCACCACGATTTCGCTGGACCATCCAGCTGAAACGCAGTGTAATCTGCTCCATGCAACTCGACTAACCCCAAGTTATGCAATCTCTCCTGGAAGCTAGTTAGAAACTCATGTGCATCCTCCCTAGAAGCACCCATAAACCTCAGAGGACCCAATCTCAGAAACCTACCAAGGATCTTCTGCTCCATAGAAGACATAACTGGCCCAAGAAGAATACGTGGAGCAACTGTAGGATCCAGTAATACTACCAATCTGGGAGCCGCAACAGCAGGTTGTGCTCCTAAACCCTGTGTTGTTGCCTTAGCTAAAGTCTGACCCTTACCTCTAAGCTGAGAACCAATCAGAGTACTTGGTGAAGCTGTTGGTTGAGTCATATCCTCAAGAAACCCCAATAACCGAACCAAAGTGTCCTGCAACACTAGAGTAGCCATAAAACCTGCCGGATGGTGGGCTTGCCCCATTCCCTCTAGCTTATATTATACCTCATCAACCCTATCCTCTAGCTCTTGTGATGGTAGCCTACCCCGCATCCGAGCTGGCACTGTAGCCCATCCCCTACCTCGACCTCTGGGTCAACCTCTACCACATCCCCTCATTGGAACTCTAACTGTAAGTGCAGGGTCCTCGTTCTCACCCACTGCAGATCTTGTCTGAACAATATGAGAAAGAGTGAAACAAAGATACTTCGAAGTTGAATAAGCAAAGAACGCACGACAAGGAATTAAACTAGATGACACATTTCTTAGGAATGTTCTATAGCCTTTCAAAGATTGGATACGAACAACATCGTACCTATCTACGAGAATCCACTAGACACTTTTCTATTATACTGGAGAGACCATTGAACCTAGTACCACTCTACCACGACCCTAAACTGGGCTATGATGACGCCTACATAACCCCCCAGTAGGCAAGCCGAATCAAACAACGCGGAAGATAAGTAAAGCAATTAAAGTAAGGAAAAGCGGAAGATATAAATTAAAAATATAGGCCCAATAGCATATATACATACCACCATACTAAATATACAAAAGATGGCCCTAAAGTAACCAAAGAGACAAAACATACACGAGAACCAACTCGGACCATGTGTCACTAGTCCAAGAGCGACTAAAGTAAGGAGTAGCAATACAACAAACTTTGTCTATCAAAAATACAAAATATAGATAGAATATACAAGATGGAAAGCATGTAAAGTCTCTAAGGCGCCAAGAGCTCACCGCGATCCAAACTGCAATAGGCCTCGAACGAAGGGAGGATCAGTAGGGGTCGCTCGTACTAGGTGTTGCATCAAAAAAACATGCAGAGTGTAGTATGAGTACCAAGACAATGGGTACCCAGTAGGCATCATAGGCTGACCGAGCGTAGAAAGATAATATATAAATATAAATTACAGGAAAGCAGCTAAAATACAGAGATCCATCTAAATCTAGTGTCACGACCCAAAATCGGGCCATGATGGTGCCTACATAACCCCCCGATAGGCAAGCCAAACCCAACGATGTGGAATATAGTAAAGCAGTTAAAATAAGGAAAGAGCAGAAGACATAAATGAAAAGACATGGCCAATAGCATATATACATACCATCGTACAAAATATACATAAGAAGGCCCTAAAGAAACCAAAGAGATAAAACATACATAAGAACTTACCCACACCTGGTGTCACTAGTACAAGAGCGACTAAAGTAAGGAGTAGCTATACAACAGACTCTGTCTATCCAAAAATACAAAATATAGGTAGAATATACAAGATGGAAAGCATGTAAAGTCTCCAAAAGCGCCGAGAGCTCACCGCGATCTAAACTGCAATAGGCCTCGAAAGAAGGGAGGATCAATGGAGGTGGCTCGTACTTGGTGCTGCATCAAAAAAAGATGCAGATTGTAGTATGAGTACCAAGACGATGGGTACCAGTAGGCATCATAGGATGATCGAGCGTAGAAAGATAATATATAGATAATAAATTACAGGAAAGCAGCAAAAATACAGGGATCCACCTAAATCTAGTTATAAAGCCAAAAATCGAAATAACCAAGCCACAAAGGTGAAGCAATAATAAGATCAACCCAGAACCACCGACAATCCAAAAAGCACCCAAGCCAATGCAATACGATGAAATGATGATGTAATGAATGAATATGCTCAAACCAAAACCCAGTATCTGGTACTCGGGTGCTCAAAATAGAACATCGAGCTTATCTAATGAGTGCATGAAGGAAAAAACCCAAAATAGAATATTGGGGCACCCGGAAGTGATCATCAGACTTATCAGTAAAGGCATAAAGGTAAAAACCCAAAATATCACATCGAGCGCCCAGAATTTAACCTCAAACTCATCAACATATGCATAGAAAGTATTATTTTTCCCTTCCCTTCCAAAATCCAAGGTAAAATCCAATAAAGTTTAGTTCAAATCTGAAGAGAAACATAGCCATAGTAAAACTCATTTTGAACCAAAAGTCTCAAAAAAAATACTCCATTTCCGTGCCAATCATATGCAATGTAGTATGAGAATGAAATGTCCATATTCAGATAAAGCCATGCACAACAAGGCAAAACAGGGAAAAATACCCTTCAAACCAAGAGAACTGACTTGGGGCCTCAGGCCCACAGTTACACACAACCATAGAGTAAAGCGGATAAAAACAAGAAAGTAATAGACCAAAAAAAAACACCTCTACTCTACCTCTAAAACCTCCTAAAAGCAACCTAGGGATTCCAAGCTAGCCAAAATGATACTACAAGCTCCTAGGCTAAGGATAAATATGATAATCCTAAACTATAATCCGAAATGTCCAATTTCAAAGTAATAAAAAGGATTAAAGCCTAAATCTACCTAAAGCCAACCTAACGTTCCAGTAATATATAAACATATTTAATCTAACTAAACTCAGTCTAGAAGGTAAACCGTAACCTACCTCAGGGCTAAACCGCAAACACGAACTGTCACTCGTGCGCCTTTCCCTTCAAAATAGCCTCAGAAAGCTGCCACGCTATCAAGAATATGATCCAAGTGTCAAGACAAGATGAATGACACTCATATTGCTATACAGAAAATCAGGCTGGAAATCTTGTCAGAAATTGACCATTGGGGCCTACATAACAAAACAAAAACTAAAATTCACAATTAAGTCCTTGGTGGGTTAAGGAACCCATGCTCAAAATTTGAGCGCAAACAAAGTTCGGTTCGGGGCTCAAAATAGCCCCAAAGTCCTGCTAGTTCAATAGAATTAATCAAGGAAACTAACAAGAAAAACAATGAGTTTAACGAGGATTAACAATGTAAAAGAGATGAAAGGGGAAGTGGGGACTTACCCGACCAAGTAGACTTAGCAAATGAGTTAAAATCGGAGTTAGGAAGCTTTATCAATGGAGAATAATGAAATGATTGAGGAGAAAATGAAGTTGGCAGCTTAAATAGTTGCCAGGGGTACTTCATTGCGAACGCGAAGGACCCCACTCGTTCGCATGGAAACACTAGCCAGACCATCGTGGTCGTGACGGTCCAGCCACGCATTCGTGAAGAGGAAATAGGGTGGGGTCTCAGCCGGCGTCATCGCGCTCGCGAGGAGCAACCCCCGCAATTATGTTGGTCAAGAAACTAGACCATCACTAACACGACAGCCACCTCGCGATTGCAATGACCAACTGGTCTGCAACTTTTAAAGCAGCAACCAGCAAATCACCAAGGCTAAAAATTCTGCCGACGGGCCCTCAGGATTCATCCAAAACCCCATGAACACAAACCAACCATGCTACCCAACAAAGAATAGCATTTCAGACACAATGGAATCAACGAAACTCCCAACAGAGATTGTTCTAATGAAAAGTTGGCCCATTCCCAAAGCTAACTCGGAACTCAATACCCCAAAATAAGTTCGGAAGTCCCGAGACCCAAACCAAAGGTCCCTCACCCCAAAGTTGACATTCCATAGCTAACCACGCTGATGGAAATTCCATCCGAGGATGTCTTCTCCTAATGTTGACCAAAGTCAACCCTACCAGCCAAACTGGCTTGAAAACACAGAAAGCAACACAAAACCAAACCAAAAGCACTCACACCCAGACCAATGGTCATACTAGACCAAAATCCCCACTACGGAGCCAATAAAATGATAGAAATTCAATTCTGAGCATGTCTTCCAAGAAAGGTGACCAAAGTTAAAGGTTTTCTAAGTTCAAGTTCTAAAACAGGAAAATGGTCATAATGGCCTAACGAATGGCTCAGTCACCGAACCGTTAGTCCTGATAAGTCATAAATGACCTGCAGCTGATTAGGGAAAGCTCAAAACGCAGAAAAGCATGAAAAATAGAGAATGGCCTTGGGGGTCATTACAATATCCACTACTAAAAGAACTTTCGTCTGTGAAAGTTAGAAAAAGGAAAGTACCTGAAGACTCGATCTCCCAAGTAGCCTCCTCGACAGGATGATGCCGCCACTGAATCGTAATCGATGGAATCTCCTTGGGCCTCAACTTCCTAACCTATCTATCCAAAATAGCAACAGGGTCCTCCTCAAAGGCTAACGACTCATCCAACTGAACCGACTCTAACTGAAGCACGTGAGACTCATCTGAAATATACCGCCGTAGCATATGGACATGAAACACAGGATGCACACTGGAAAGAGAAGGAGGCAAGGCTAACTCATAAGCAACCCCTCCAGTACGATGAAGGATCTCAAAATTCCCAATGAACCTAGTACTGAGTGTACCTTTCCTACAGAACCTCATCACGCCCTTCATGGGTGATACCCGAAGGAACACACTGCCACCAATCATGAACTCTAGGTCTCGAACTCTCCGATCAACATAACTCTTCTGCCTACTCTGGGAAGTGCAAAGTCTCTCCTAAATGACCTCAACCCTATCCATAGAATCACGAAGCAAGTTTGTACCCCACAGCCTAACCTCAAAAGCATCAAACCAACCAACCAGAGATCTGCACCGCCTATCATACAAAACCAAGCCATCTGAATGCTGGAATGGTAACTATTATTATATGCAAACTCTACCAAAGCTAAACAATAGTCCAACTGACCCCCAAAATCAATAAAATAGGCTCGCAACATATCCTCCAAAACCTGAATAATACGCTCTAAATGACCGTCAGTCTGCGGATGAATAGTGGTGCTAAGCTCAACTCTAGTGCCCAACTCTCTCTGAATAGAGCTCCAGAAATGCGAAGTGAACTGAGTACCACGGTCAAAAATGATAGAAACAGGCACACCATGAAAACACACAATCTCTCAAATGTAGATCTGAGCCAACCTCTCAAAACTATAGGAATTTTGAATCGGCAAAAAGTGAGCAGACTTCGTCAACCTATCCACAATAACCCAAATAGCATCAAATCTCTTCAAGTTACGTGGAAATCCAACTACAAAGTCCATAGCAATCCTCTCACATTTCTGCTCCAAAATGGGTAGCCTCTGAGATAGACCACCTGGCCTCTGGTGCTCAAACTTCACCTGCTGACAGTTCAAGCACCTAGATACGGAAGCTGAAATATTTTTCTTCATCCCACACCACCAGTAGTGCTGCTTCAGGTCATGATACATCTAACCTACCCCAAGATGAATGGAATATCTAAAATAATGAACCTCTTCCAATATCAATCCGACCAAATAACCAACCCTAGGAACACAGATACGACCCTCGATCCTCAGAACACCCTCTGAATAAAAAGTTGCCTTCCTAGCCTTACCATTCAACACCTTATCACAAATGATCCTCAACCTAGCATCATCAAACTGTTGTGCTCGAATCTACTCCAACAAGAAAGACCTCGCCTCAATACAAGCTAGAATACGGCCTGACTCTGAACTGTCAAGTCTAACCAACTTGTTAGCCAAGGACTGGATGTCCCAAGTTAAAGGTCGCTTCTCTGTCGCTAAGAAAGCCAAGATACCCATATTCACCGCCTTCTAGCTCAAGGCATCTGCCACCATGTTTGCCTTGCCTGGATGATAGAGAATAGAGATGTCATAGTCCTTTAGTAACTCCAACCACCTACGCTGCCTCAAATATAGATCCTTCTGGCCAAATATATACTGAAGCCTACTATGGTCATTAAAGATCTCACAAGCATGCCATAAAGATAATGCCTCCATATTTTCAACGAGAAGACTACAACCGCTAATTCCAAGTCATATGTGGTGTAGTTCCTCTCGTGAACTGATGTGAGGCCAAAAATACATATATTTAATCATTATTTTCCTCATATTTAGTCTTTTCATTATCGTTTTTGAGCATTGATTTTATAATTATTCTTATGTTGGCTATTTTTATTTGTAGGATTAAAGTGGTACGAAAAGGAAGAAATTTGAAGAAGAAACAAAGTAAAAATGAGAAATCATATAAGGAAATCAAACAGGCAGCTTAATGGATTAAATGTAATATTATATTCATATTCATACATATGCAGAAAAGTTGCAAATTGAATTATACCTACCACGTGGCATATATTGAAGACGAGAGCAGTGAATTGAGGCAAGCAAATTATTTACGGCTGCGCATCTCCCAATTTGATTGGGTTTTGGTTTCCCAATTCATTTTAGACTCAGTTATTTTATTTGAGGCTTTTTCCTAAACCTATAAATATCCTATAAAAATAATTTCTACATAACTTTTGACCTACAAAGATCTAGGAGCCGCCGTAGAGGCCGGAGAATATTGGTTTCATCTTTCTTCTCCTTTATTATTTATTTTACATTTTTTTCTTTGAATGATTTGTTGTAATTTCTCCATGTATATGTGGAGTTAAACTTATCGTTCTAGGGTTATGGTAGCTAACTACATAATTGTTTAGTAGACGATTGATTTGATTATTTGTTCATCATATTAGTTGTTCTTATATTCTTGTGCTTACTATTTTAATGCTTCACGACTATTTAAATAAATCTGTAATCTCTTTGTGAACTCGGAAGAAGAATAATTAGGATAGACAGAAGAATATAGGGAGCAAGGCCTCTCTTTTGTAACGTAAAGGGTAGGTTCGCGACTAGGATAGGAATATACCTAGAACGCCTTGTTTGGTTTATACGGGAAGATATATAAATGCGTTGGGAATAAGATGTCACATCCCAGCTCAACGATGTAGTTGTGATGCTATTCTGGATAGGCAATTAGAGGCTTGGTAGACCATAAATATAAAATAAACCCCGAAATCAGCAACTAGATAAACAAACAAGTCAATGAAATTGCTTACGTGATTGTTAGCGTATCCATAATCCTAGGTCGATTTCATCATATTGATTACGTAAAAACCTGCTCTTTGTTTGGTTAATTATTCATTAGTTAACTTCTTCTTTTTACTTTGGTTAATAAATATTCCTTTGAATTTTTACGCTTGAATAATTAATTAGAACTAGTTTAATTTAGTAAAATAGTTGATCGACAAGTCCCTGTGGGTATGATATCTAGACTTACAATCCTATATTACTTGTACGATCGTGTACACTTGCATGTGCATTAGGACGCAATAAGTTTTTGGCGCCGTTGCCGGGGACTTTGAAATTAATTATTTATCTATATTAGTCTTTTTTTATTTATTTATTTAAGTTTTTGTATATATTTTATTTTCTTTTATAGATAGTTTTTTTCTACTACTCTTCTTAACATGACATCTAGGGATAAATATTGGTTGAATGATGAGTACTATTCATATGTTGGTAATCTTTGTCAGTACTGTGGAGGACTCCACCTGGGTATCAATTGTCATTATATTCAACAGGGCGGATGGTGTGCACCTACCCAACCTTTTGAATTTAATGTATGTCGTATATGTGGTGGTCAGGATGGTCATTTGAATGGTTATCCTAACTCTTATTCCTCTTCCCCGAGCCCCTATTATGATTCTTCTATTATTTGTGATATTGGTAGGGGTAATGAAGTCGAGGATATGAATCATGAGGCTCATCTCATTGATATGCTGAAGCAAATACTGGGTAAGCAAGAAGAATTGAGGAAAGACGCAATCAAATTGAGGAAAGACACAAAGAGGATATGTTCCCAACTCACAGAGATACAGGCCATGGCTGAAACTTGTATTGATCAGCAAGTTACGGTCTTAGCCAATACCCAAGATGAACCCCTAGTAGAATAAGAAAGTGAGTCCCTACTTGGAGAAAGCAATGAGGAAGCAGATATAGTGAGCCAATCTTGGCTAAGGGAATAAGAGGAAAAAGTTAAATTTTATGAGTTTCTCCATGATAATCTTACATACATGACGATACAATTGATAGAAGGAAGATTTGAGCTCAGACAACAGATAGAGCAATTTGGCTCAGATATTCATGACTTGGAGGATCACTTGAAGAAAATAGTTGAGGCGTCTGATGTACAATCACCAATTATTGTGGATACTGGACAATTAGTGGAGCATAAAGAGGAATTCCAACCATTCAAATATATTGTATTCATTATTGCGGATATTGAGAAGGTACACAAAAGTGAGCATGTCGTAAATAATGTGAGTTTTGAATTGGGACATGTTGGACCACATTCTAATCACTTTTCTATATTATGTTTGGATGATGACATGACAATTGAGTCATATGAACTGGTGGAGAAGTGTTTAGATGAGGAACAAGGCCCTTACATTCTAAAATTTTCCACACCAAAGAGACAAAACGACATTCCTCACTTAAGGGCCAAGAAGTGCAAGATGCGACATCATTTACTTGGTTCCTTCATCTTTATACCACCTCCCCTTGAGCGGAGCAGAAAGTTTGATACAAAGTTAGGGGTGCAATTCATAAGTTCTAAGTGGAACGAAAAGTGGTGAACTTGATGGCATCATACCGCGACTTTAAATTAGGCGCTTATTGGGAGGCAACCCAATTTGTAGTGTAGCTTCTTATTTTTTTTTATAGTATTACGTTTGTTTCCTTGTTTTTGTTTTTCCAGATTAGGGGAAGTCTGAGTACCCAAATTTGAAGCTAAGGAGCATGATTGACCGTAAGTGTGGGATTGCGCAAGCCTAAATAAAAAATTAAGAAAACATGCTGCTAGCTAGGTCCTAGAGGGTCTGAGGAAGTATTTCTCACCCTTCTCCTTTGTCATATTTTTCTATAAATTGCTTTGGGGAAAAAGCATGATTTTAAGTGTGGGGTGAGAATTCTTTCAATATTTGTGAGTTTAAGGGTGAGTATGCCATAGAATTTTATTTTACTTGAAAAAATACAAAAAAATATATAGAAAAATACAAAAAAAGATTTTTATTATTATTTATTATTTTAGATTTTAAGCGGCATATATCATCCACCCCTTGGTTTTTCTTGTGGCCTCGGTTGTTTTCCGAGGGGGGGCTCTTTGAACCGGGTAATTTTTAATTTTTTAGAGTAAATTTTATTTTTTTACTTTTTTTATTTTTATTTTTAGGAATAGCTTTTTTTAGGAGAGAAAAGAAAAGAGCTTTTAACTTATTTGATACTAGCAATTTAGGCTTGAGTGTGAGTAGTACTTTCCTGTGAATGCTTGAGTTTTAATAAAATAGCAAACTTTTGGACACCTAGGCTCATAGTTGTGACTCTGTATATACCTTATTCTTATTTTGTAGTTTGCTATGACCCTATCTGTCTTAGAAGTAAAATTGATCTATCTTGATTGAGACTTGTGCCATGTGCGGTGAGGATTTCTTACACATTCCATGTTTTGCATCTTCATCTAAAACTTGCTCTGCATATTATTGAAGTGAAATAATAAGTATTGCTCTGTTTAGAATATTATAATAGGCTTTCTATGATATATCTTGTAAATTTTAGCCTTTTTAGATATTATATCAGTAGTAGCCCCTTTGAGCATGTAGCCTTTCGTTTGGTAGCCGTATTTTTGCCTTAATCCTTTGGTTGAATCCCTAGTTTTTGCACCTTGCTTCCTTGAGCACTGTAGCATAGACTGTGATAAAATTGTTAAATATGAAAAAAAGCGATGATTGAGAGTAAAATGTGACCAATGATAGCTACAAAGTGAGGAAAAGGCCCTCTTTAAAAGAACGTGACTAGAAAAAAATATGAAAAAAAAATTGCGTGAAAAGAAAACAAAAAGATTGAAACGTTCTTGATATGATGAGATTACTAGTGAAAATAAATTGAAGAGAGGGCTGAAAAAATAAAGTATTGAAAATAATGGTTGATGAAGTCTAAAAAAGTGCAAAGTGCTTAGGGAAGTATAAGTCACTATTGTATAGTTTTCTTACCCTCCCCTAGCAAATATTACATCCCGTTAAAGTCCTATTTGATTCTATTCGAGCATGCATAATTAGTGGAGATGTACATAATGGGCAAGCCTATGGTTCTTTGTGCATACATGTGAATTCTTTTGTGAGTGCGAGAGTTGTTATTTGATGCTAAGTCCTTAATTTATATTCAATTCTTTAAATTAAAAGTATGGACTATTTCTTCTTGTGAGGGCACTTGTTTCATGAAAGATAGGTGATTTTATTAGCTTTCTTTGATGGAGTAGGTGAGTAAACTTAAAATTGATGAGTTAGAGTCCGTCTTTTAGGTTAGGAGGTTAGAAGTTTGTTATTTATTTGTATATCTTGCATAATGATCGGGAAGCGTACTTGATGTTGCATTATATGGCCTATTTTTTTGTATCAATCAAAGTGGTGGTGTCCCTAGTTTAATTTTTTTGAGATGAGCTTTAATGCTTGCTCGAGAACGAGCAAAAGTCTAAGTGTGAGGAGGTGATGTGAGGCCAAAAATAAATATATCTAATCATTATTTATCTCATATTTAGTCTTTTCATTGTTGTTTTTGAGCATTGATTTTATAATTATTCTTATGTTGGGTATTTTTATTTGTAGGATTAAAGTGGTACGAAAAGGAAGAAATTTAAAGAAGAAATAAATTAAAAACGAGAAATCATATAAGGAAATCAAACAGGCAGCTTATTGGATTAAATATAATATTATATTCATATTCATACATATGCAGAAAAGTTGCAAATTGAATTATACCTGCCACGTGGCATGTTTTGAAGACGAGAACAGCGAATTGAGGCGAGCGAATTGTTTACGGCTGCGCATCTCCTAATTTAATTGGGTTTTGGCTTCCCAATTCATTTTGGACTCAGTTATTTTATTTGAGGCTTTTTCCTACAGCTATAAATATCCCATAAAAATAATTTCTATATAACTTTTGACCTACAAAGAGTTAGGAGCTGTCGTGGAGGCCGGAGAATATTGGTTTCATCTTTTCTTCTCCTTTATTATTTATTTTACGTTTTTTCTTTGGATGATTTGTTGTAATTTCGCCATGTCTATGTGGAGTAAAACTTCTCGTTCTAGGGTTATGGTAGCTAACTACATAATTGTTTAGTAGACGATTGATTTGATTATTTGTTCATCATATTAGTTGTTTTTATATTCTTGTGCTTACTATTTTAATGCTTCACGATCATTAAAATAAATCTATAATCTCTTTATGAAATCGGAAGAAGAATCATTGGGATAGACCGAAGAATATAGGGAGCAAGGCCTCTCTTTTGTAACGTAAAGGGTAAGTTCGCGACTAGGATAGGAATATACCTAGAACGCCTTGTTTCGTTTATACGAAAAAATATATAAATGCATTCGGAATAAGATGTCACATCCTCGCTCAACGATGTAGTTGTGATGCTATTTTTGATTGGCAATTAGAGGCTCGGAAGACCATAATTGTAAAATAAACCTCGAAATCAGCAACGAGGTAAACAAACAAGTCAATGAAATTTCTTACTTATCATGATTGTTAGCGAATCCATAATCCTAGATTGATTTCATCATATTGATTACGTAAAAACCTGCTCTTTGTTTGGTTAATTGTTCATTAGTTAACTTATTCTTTTTACTTTGGTTATAAATATTCCTTTGAGTTTTTACGCTTGAATAAATAATTAGAACTAGTTTAATTTAGTAAAATAGTTGATTGATATATCCCTGTGGGTACGATATCTGGACTAACAATCCTATATTACTTGTATGACTGCGTACACTTGCGTGTGCATTAGGACGCAACATGAACCTCCAACTGTCTGGAAGAATATGGAATAAGTCGGCCTTGCTGCATCAACACACAACCCAAATTGACACCTAAAGCATCACAGTACACGGTGAAACCCTGACCCTTGACTGAAAGAGTAAGAATCGGAGCTGAAGTCAACAAGGCCTTGAGCCTCAGGAAGCTTGACTCACACTCATCTGACCACTGGAAGGGAACATTCTTCTGAGTCAATCTAGTCAATGAAGAGGAAAATGCCTCCACAAACCATCTGTAATAACTAGCCAACTCGACGAAACCACAAACCTCGGTAGGAGATGTAGGCCTAGCACAATCACGAACTGCTGCAATCTTTGCCGATTTTACCATAATCCCATTCTTGGACACCACGTGCCCTAGGAATGCCACAGACTCAAGCCAAAACTCACACTTAGTGAATTTGGCATACAACTGATGGTCTCGCAAGGTCTGAAGTACAAGTCTAAGATGCTTCTTATGCTCCTCTCTACTCCTCGAATAAATCAGAATGTCATCGATGAACACAATCACGAATGAGTCCAAATAGGCAATGAACACACGGTTCATCAACTTCATAAATGTTGTTGAGGCAGTCAACCCAAAAGACATTACTAGGAACTTATAATGGTCGTATCGAGTCCTAAATACAATCTTTGGGATGTCCTCAGCCCTAATCCTCAACTGGTGATAACCAAACCTCAAATCTATCTTAGAGAACACCACAACACCCTATAGTTGTTTAAACAAATCATCAATACGTGGCATCGGATACATGTTCTTAACTGTCACCTTATTAAACTGCTTGTAGTAAATACAAATATGCATAAACCGGTCCTTCTTCTTCACAAACAGAACTGCAGCACCCCATGGAGACACACTAGGCCTGAAGAACCCTCTACTCAACAAATCCTGGAGCTGATCCTTAAGCTCCCTCAACTCAGCAGGTGCCATCCGATATGGCAGAATATAAATAGGCTTGGTGCCTGGCTCACTCGTGCGCCTTCCCCTTCTGAACAATCTCAGAAAGCTGCCACGCTATCAAAAATATGATTTAGGTGTCAAGACGAGAAGAATGACACCTATATTACTATACAAAAAATCAAGCCAGAAATTGGGTCGAAAATTGACCCTCGGGGCCTGCGTAATGAAACAGAAACTAAATTCACAATTAAGTCTGTGGTGGGTTAAGGAACCCATGCTCAAAACAGCCCCGAAGTCCTGCTAGTTCAAGCGAATTAATCAACGTAACTAACAGGAAAAATAACAGGTTTAACGAGGATTAACAACATAAAAGAGATGAGAGAAGAAGAGGGGACTTACCAGACAAAGTAGACTGAGCAAAGGAGTTGAAACTGGAGCTTGGAAGCTTTATCAATGGAGAATAATAAAATAATGGAGGAGAAAATGAAGTTCGCATCTTAAATAGCTGCCAGGAGCACTTCATCGCGATCGTGAAGGACCCCACGCGTTCGCATGGAAATGCTGGCCATGCATTCGAGAAGAGGAAACTAGGTCGGGTCCCAGTCGGCCTCATTACGATCGCAAGGAGAAACCCCCACGATCACGATGGTCAAGGAACTAGACCATCACGAATGCGATGGCCACCTCACGGTTGCTATGACCAACTGGTCTGCAACTTTTAAAGCAGCAACCAGCAAATCACCAAGGCAAAATATTCTCCCAACGGACCCTCGGGATTCATCTAGAACCCCATGAACACAAACCAACCATGCTACCCAACAAGAAACAACATTCTGGACTCAATGGAATCGACGAAACTCCCAACGGAGATTGTTCTAACAAAAAGTGGGCCCTTTGCCCAAAGCTAACTCGGAACTTAATACCCTAAAATAATTCTGAAAGCCCCGAGACCCGAACCAAATATCCCTCTAGCCCTAAGTCTACATTTTGGAGCTAACCGCACTGATGGAAATTCCATCCGAGGTCCTTTTCTCTGAATGTTGACCAAAGTCAACCCTATTAGCCAAACTAGCTTAAAAACATGGAAAGCGATACAAAACCAAGCCGAAAGCACTCAGACCTAGACCAATGGTCCTACTAGACCAAAATCTCCACTCCAGAGATAACGAAACTGTCAAAATTTAATTCTGAGCACATCTTCCAAGAAAGTTGACCAAAGTCAAAGGTTTTCTAAGCTTAAGTTCTAGAATAGGAAAATGGTCATAACGGCCTAACAAATGACTCGGGCACCAAATTTTCAGTCCTGGCAATTCATAAATGTCCTATAGCCGCTGAGGGAAAGCTCGAAATGCAGAAAATCAAGAAAAATAGAGAATGACCTAGAGGGTCATTACATCTAGTTATAAAATGAAATAGAGCCAACCGAACCAAATAGGATAAAGTAAAGGCAAGATCAGTTCCAATCAATCGGCAATCCAAAAGCATCAAAGTCAATGCAATGCAATGGAAGATGATGAAATGTATGAATGCATAACAGTATAAACCTAGAATACCACAACGGGCGCCTAGAATACTGCATCGAACTATGTATATATATATATATATATATGTAGGTAAATAGGAAGTATAAACCTGAAATAACGCATCGGTGGTCCAGAATACCGTATCCAACTATAGATATATATATGCATAAAATAGTACTTTCTCTTTTTCTTTCAAAAATCCATAGTAAAATCCAATATAATTCATTTGAAATTCGAAAATCATCGTAGCCGTAGTAAACCTCATTTTGAACAAAAAACCTTGAAAAATACTTCCTTTATGTATCAATAATATGCAATGCAATATGATCATGAAACATCCAAAGATAAAATGACACACAACAAGGAAAAATAGTGCAAAATACCCTCCAAACTAAGAGAACTGACCTGGAACTCCGCCCAAATCTAAGTTATAGCCTCGGGCCACAGTTACACATAACAGTAGAATGAAGCAGATAAAACAGTAAAGTAATAGGCAAAAAACCACAAAGAATCTCTACTCTACCTCTAAAATCTCCTAAAAGAAACCTAGGGATTCTAAGCTAGCCATAACGATACTACAAACTCCTAGCCTAAGGATAAACATACAAATTCTAAACTATAATCCGAAATGGCTAATTTAAAGCAATAGACAGGATTTAAGTTTAAATCTACCTAAAGTCTAATCTCACATTCCAGTAACATATAAATATATATAATCTAACCAAACTCAGTCTAGAAAGTAAATCATAACCTATCTTGGGGCTGAACTACAAACATGAACCATCACTCATATGCCTTCCCCTTTCAAATAGCCTCAGAAAGTTGCCTGGCTAACAAGAATATGATCCAGGTGTCAAGATGAGAAGAATGACACCCATATATCTATAGGGAAAATCGGGTCGAAAAATGAACTTCAGGGCCTACGCAATGAAAGAGAAATTAAAATTTATAATTATGCTCACGGTGGGTTAAGAAAACTATGCTAAAAAATTGAGTGCGAACGGGGCTCGTTTAGGGGCTCAAAACAACCCTTAAGTCCTACTAATTCAAGGGAAATCACAAGGGAAAATGACAGAATTTAACAGGATTTAACAAGAATTACCAACAGAAAAGAGGAGAGGGACAGAGGGGGCTTACCAGATGAAGTATGTTGAGATAAGGGGGCTGGAACCGGAGCTCAAATGATCAACAATAGAGAAATAAGGAAATGTTAGAGGAGAAAATGAAGTGGGCAGCTTAAATAGCTGTCAGGGATCCTTCATCGCGATTGCGAGGGACCCCATGCGATTGTGAGGAAAAGCGGGACAAACCATCATGGTCGCAACGGTCCAGTCACATGATTGCGTAGAGCAAGTTGGACCGAGTCCTAACCCACTTCATTGCAGTCGCAAGGAGCAACCCATGCGATTGCGATGGTCAGGAAACTAGACCATCGCAAACGCAATGTCCACATTATGTTCGCGATGACCAAACTATTCGGTA
>QJPP01007489.1:280000-285000 GCA_003996215.1 Jaltomata sinuosa | reverse complement strand
ACTGTCCATTTTTTATTATTCTCAAGGGATAAGATTATTCTCTTTACCAAACATATGCGGATCCAATCACAATCTTATATATAAGAAGAACAAAAGATCTTTCTTGATCAATCCCTTTGCCCCTCATTCTTCAAGAATAAGGAAGATCATTTTCAAGTTTGAATTTGTTCATTTGGAATCTGGGTTCTTCTACTTCATATTTATTTAATATGAATATTTTCCCTCTTTTTTTTATATCATTCCTTAAGTCCCATAGGTTTGATCCTGTAGAATTTTACGCATTTTCTCATTGAACGAAAGGTACAAAATAAAATCAGATTGATAAAAGTGCCATGTGAAATCTTCGATTTTTCCCCTTCCTCGATCCCTATCCCATAGGTACAGTGTTTGAATCAATAGAGAACCTTTTCTTCTGTATGAATCAATATTATTCCATTCCAAATCCTTCCCGATACCTCCCAAGGAAAATCTCAAATTTGGATCCCAAATTGACGGGTAATATGAGCTTATCCATGCGTTTATGTGCTCTTTGAATACAAATCCATTTTTTGAAAGATCCTGGCTTTTGTACTTTGGTGGGTCTCCAAGATCCTTTCGATGGCCTATGTTAAAGGGATATCTATCTAATTCGATCGATTGCGTAAAGATAGTTCTTTTCTATTATATTAGTATTTTCTATTATATTAGATATATTAGACTATTATATTATATTAGTATTAGTTAGTGATCCCAACTTAGTGAGTCCTTTCTTTCGTGATGAACTGTTGGCACCAGTCCTACATTTTGTCATTGTGGACCGAGGAGAAATGGGGCTCGGTGGGAAGAGGAGTGTACCATGAGAGAAGCAAGGAGGTCAACCTCTTTCAAATATACAACATGAAATTTGGCAATGTAGTTGGATTCTCATGTCGATCCGAATGAATCATCCTTTCCACGGAGGTAAATCTTTGCCTGCTAGACAAGAGGATAGAAAGTTCCAAATTTTGTCTCGGTAGGACATGTATTTCGATTACTATGAAATTCATAAATGAAGTAGTTAATGGTAGGGTTACCATTATCCTTTTTTAGTAACGAATCTTGTATGTGTTCCTAAGAAAATGAATTTGTCCATTTTTTGGGGTCTCAAAGGGGCATGGAAACGCATAAGAACTCTTGAATGGAAAAGAGATGTAACTCCAGTTCCTTCAAAATCGGTAGTCAATCATATTTCTGATAGGGGTAATTGACAATTGAATCCGATTTTGACCATTATTTTCATATCCGTAATAGTGCAAAAAGAAGGCCTGGCTCCAAGTTGTTCAAGAATAGTGGCATTGAGTTTCTCGACCCTTTGACTTAGGATTAGTCAGATCTATTTCTCGATGGGGTAGGGAAGGGATATAACTCAGCGGTAGAGTGTCACCTTGATATGGTAGAAGTCATCAGTTCGAGATTGATTATCCCTAAGCCCAATGTGAGTTTTTCTATTTGGATTTGCTCCCCCGTTGTCATTAAATGAGAATGGATAAGAGGCTCAGGGGATTGACGTGAGGGGGCAGGGATGGCTATATTTCTGGGAGCAAACTCCGGGCGAATATAAAGTGTATGGATACAAGTTATGCCTTAGAATGAAAGACAATTCCGAATCCGCTTTGTTTACGAACAAGGAAGCTGTAAGTAATGCAACTATGAATCTCATGGAGAGATCGATCCTGGCTCAGGATGAACGTTGGAGGCATGCTTAACATATGCAAGTCAGATGGGAAACACAGGAAACTGTGTTTCCAGTGGTGGACAGGTGAGTAACGCGTAAGAACCTGCCCTTGGGAGGGGAACAACAGCTCGAAACGGCTGCTAATACCCCATAGGCTGAGGAGCAAAAGGAGGAATCCGCCCGAGGAGGCGCTCGTATCTGATTATCTAGTTGGTGGGGCAATAGCTTACCAAGGCGATGATCAGTAGTTGGTCCGAGAGGATGATTAGCCACACTTGGACTGAGACACGACCCAGATTCCTACGGGAGGTAGCAGTGGGGAATTTTCCGCAATTGGCAAAAGACTGATGGAGCAATGCCTCGTGGAGGTAGAAGGACCACGGGTCATGAACTTCTTTTCCCAGAGAAGAAGAAATGACGGTATTTGGGGAATAAGCATCAGCTAACTCTGTGCCAACAGCTGCGGTAATATAGAGGATGCAAGCATTATCCGAAATGATTGGGCGTAAAACATCTGTAGGTGAATTTTTAAGTCCACCGTCAAATCCCAGGGCTCAACCCTGGACAGGCAGTAGAAACTACCAAGCTGGAGTACGATAGGGGAAGAGGAAATTTCCAGTGGAGTAGTGAAATGCATAGAGATCGGAAAGAACACCAACAACGAAAGCACTCTGCTGGGCCGACACTGACACTAAGAGACGAAATCTAGGGGAGTGAATGGGATTAGATACCCCAGTAGTACTAGCCGTACATGATGGATACTAGGCACTGTGCGTATCAACCTGTGCAGTGCTGTAGCTAACGCGTTAAGTATCCTGCCTAGGGAGTACGTTCGCAAGAATGAAACTCAAAGGAATTAATGGGGGCCTGCACAAGCGGTGGAGCATGTGGTTTAATTCGATGCAAAGATAAGAACCTTACCAGGGCTTGACATACCGCGAATCCTCTTAAAAGAGAGGGGCGCCTGTGGGAACGCGGACACAGGTGGTGCATGGCTGTTGTCAGATCATGCCGTAAGGTATTGGGTTAAGTCCAGCAATGAGCGCAACCCTCGTGTTTAGTTTCCATCATTAAGTTTGGAACCCTGAACAGACTGCTGGTGATAAGCAGGAGGAAGGTGAGGATGATGTCAAGTCATTATGCCCCTTATGCCCTGGGCGACACACGTGATACAATGGCCGAGACAAAGGGTCGCGATCACGCGAGGGTGAGCTAACCCTAAAAACCCATCCTCAGTTTGTATTGCAGGCTGCAACTTGCCTCAATGAAGTCGGAATCGCTAATAATTGCTGGTCAGCCATACGGCGGTGAATTCATTCCCAGACCTTGTCACACCGCCCATCACACTATGGGAGCTGGCCATGCCTGAAGTCATTACCTTACCCGCAAGGAGGGGGATGCCGAAGGCAGGGCTAGTGATTGGAGTAAAGTCGTAACAAAGTTGCCGTACTGGAAGGTGCGGTTGGATCACCTCCTTTTTAGGGAGAGCTAATTTTTGTTGGGTATTTTGGTTTGACACTGCTTCACACCCCCCTAAAAAAGAAGGGAGCTACGTCTGAGTTAAACTTGGAGATGGAAGTCTTCTTTCCTTTCTCGACGGTGAAGTAAGACCAAACTCATGAGCTTATTATCCTAGGTCAGAATAAGTTGATAGGACCCCCTTTTTTATGTCCCCATGTTCCCCCCATGTGGCGACATGGGGGAAAAAAAAAGAAAGAGAGGGATAGGGTTTCTCTAGCTTTTGGCATAGCGGGCCCCCAGTGCGAGGCTCGCACGATGGGCTATTATCTCGGTGGTAGAGTACGCCCCTGATAATTGCACCATTGTGCCTGGGCTGTGAGGTCTATCAGCCACATGGATAGTTCAATGTGCTCATCGGCGCCTGACCCTGAGATGTGGATCATCCAAGGCACATTAGAATGGTGTACTCCTCCTGTTCGAACCGGGGTTTGAAACCAAACTCTGTTAATAAACCCACTTTTTCTAAGTAATGGGGAAGAGGATCAAAACGTGCCACTGAAAGACTCTACTGAGATAAAGATGGGCTGTCAAGAATATAGAGGAGGTAGGATGGGAAGTTGGTCAGATCTAGTATGGATCATACATGGATGGTAGTTGGAGTCAGCGACTCTCCCAGGGTTATCTCATCTGAGATCTATGGGGAAGAGGATCAAGTTGGCTCTTGCAAACAGCTTGATGCACTATCTCCCTTCAACCCTTTAAGCAAAATGCGACAAAAGAAAAGGTAAGAAAATATATGGACCGACCCTATCATCTCCACCCTGTAGGAACTACGTGATTAACCCAAGGACGCCTTCGGCATCCAGGGGTCACAGACTGACCATAAAACCCTGTTCAATAAGTGGAACACATTAGCTGTCCGCTCTCAGGTTGGGCAGTAAGGGTCGGAGAAGGGCAATGACTCATTCTTAAAACCAGCGTTCTTAAGACCAAAGAGTCGGGCAGAAAGAGGGAAATCCTTCCGTTCCTGGTTCTCCTGTAGTTAGATCCTCCGGAACCACAAGAATCCTTAGTTAGAATGGGATTCCAACTCAGCACCTTTTGAGTGAGATTTTAAGAAGAGGTTCTCTTTGGAGAGCATAGTATGATGAAAGTTATAAGCTGTGTTCGGGGGGGAGTTATTGTCTATCATTGGCCTCTATGATAGAATCAGTTGGGGGACCTGAGAGGAGGTAGTTTACCCTGTGGCGGATGTAAGCGGTTCGAGTCCGCTTATCTCCAACTCGTGAACTTAACCGATACAAAGCTTTATGATAGCACCCATTTTTTTCGATTCGGCGGTTCGATCTATGATTTATCATTCATGGACGTGGATAAGATCCATCCATTTAGCAGCACCTTAGGATGGCATAGCCTTAAAAGTTAAGGGTGAGGTTCAAATGAGGAAAGGCTTACAGTGGATACCTAGGCCCCTAGAGATGAAGAAGGGCGTAGTAATCGATGAAATGCTTCGGGGAGTTGAAAATAAACATAGATCCAGAGATTCCCGAATAAGGCAACCTTTCGAACTGCTGCTGAATCCATGGGCAGGCAAGAGACAACCTGGCGAGCTGAAACATCTTAGTAGCCAGAGGAAAAGAAAGCAAAAGCGATTTCAGCATCTAGCGAAATGGGAGCAGCCTAAACCGTGAAAATGGGGTTGTGGGAAAGCAATACAAGCGTCGTGCTGCTAGGCAAAGCAGCCTGAATTTCACACCATAGATGACGAAAGTCCAGTAGCCGAAAACATCACTAGCTTACACTCTGACACGAGTAGCATGGGGCACGTGGAATCCCATGTGAATCA
>QJPP01007489.1:257500-275000 GCA_003996215.1 Jaltomata sinuosa | reverse complement strand
GTTCCGGAGGATCCAACTACAGGAGAACCAGGAACGGAGGGCTTTCTCCCTTTTCTCCCGACTCTTTGGTCTTAAGAACGCTGGTCTTAAGAATGAGTCATTGCCCTTCTCCGACCATGACTGCCCAACCTGAAAGCGGATAGCTAATGCGTTCCACTTATTGAGCAGGGTTCTATGGTCAGTCCGTGACCCCTAGATGCCGAAGGCATCCTTTGGGTGATCTCATAGTTCCTGCGGGGTGGAGATGATGGGATGGGTCTATGGATTTTCCTTTCTTTTCTTTTGCCGCATTTCGCTCAAAGGGTTAAAGGGAGATAGTGCATCAAGCTGTTCGCAAGGGACAACTGATCCTATTCCCCAGAGATCTCAGATGAAGGAATCCTGGGAGAGCTGCCGACTCCAGCTACCGTCCATGTACGATCCATGCTAGATCTGACCAACTGCCCATCCTACCTCCTCTACATTCTTGACAGCCTATCTTTGTCTCAGTAGAGTCTTTTAGTGGCACGTTTTGGTCCTCTTCCCCATTACTTAGAAAAAGTGAGCCACCGATTTAGGTACAAGATACTATCATTACCACCTAGACAATTAGACATCCAACCCGTAATCGCAATGACCCAATTGCAAGAGCGGAGCTCTACCAACTGAGCTATATCCCTACGAGCCAAGTGGAGCATGCATGAAGTAGTGAGATGCTTCTTCTATTCTTTTCCCTGGCACATCTGGGCCATCCTGGACTTGAACCAGAGACCTCGCCCGTGAAGTAAATCATCGCACCTACGGTCCAACCAATTGGGAGAGAATTAATAGATTCCTTTTCAGGAGCGATTCATCCTTCCCAAATGCATCATACAACTCTCCGTTGTACTGTGCTCTCCAAGTGTTCTTGTTCCCCCTTTCTTCCTTACCCTAGCAAGTCTTTGTGAAATAAATCCAATGAGAAGAAAAAAAGGCGTTAAGAGACCCTCCTGGCCCAACCCTAGATACTCTAAGATCCTTTTTCACACCTGCTCCCATTTTGATTTCGAGTCAAGAAAAAAATGGCTTTAATGGTACGATCCCTCCATCACCCCAGAATGAAAGGGGTGATCTCGTAGTTCTTGGTCTATGAAGATGCGTAGTTAGGTGCTCCATTTTATTTTCCCACTGAGGTCGAACCTGAACCTGTGCTTGAGAGATAGCTATCCATACACTGATAAGGGATATATTGATTCTCGATAAGAGAGGAGCCATGGTGGTCCCCCTCAGACCGCCTGGATCCCATGAGTGAATTGAAAGTTGGATCTACATTGGATCTCACCCGAATCACCCCATCTATCCTTCTGAGGAGGAGTTTGGTTTCAAACCCCAGTTCAAACAGGAGGAGTACGCCATGCTAATGTGCCTTGGATGATCTACATCTCAGGGTCAGGCGCCGATGAGCACATTGAACTAATCATGTGGTTGAGAGCCCATTATCAGGGGCGCGCTCTACCACTGAGCTAATATCTTATTGTGTGAGCCTCACACTGGGGGCCTGCTATGCTAAAAGAGAGAGAAACCCCATCCCTCTCTTTCCTTTTTTTGCCCCCATATCGCCACACGGGGGGACCATGGGGACATAAAAAAGGGGGTCCTATAAACTTGTTCTGACCTAGGATAATAAGATCATGAGCTTGGTCTTACTTCACCGTCGAGTCTGCCAAATGGTGAGGCAATAGCTTACCAAGGCGATGATCAGTAGTTGGTCCGAGAGGATGATCAGCCACACTGGGACTGAGACACAGCCTAGAATCCTACGAGAGGAAGTAGTGGGGAATTTTTTGCAATGGGAGAAAGCCTGATGGAGCAATGCCGTGTGGAGGTAAAAGGCCCACAAGTCGTAAACTTATTTTCCTGGAGAAGAAGCAATGATGGTATCGAGGGAATAAGCATCGGCTAACTCTGTGCCAACAACGGCGGTAATATAGAGGATGCAAGCGTTATCCGGATTGATTGGGCATAAAGCATATGTAGGTGGCTTTTTAAGTCCGCTATCAAATCCCAGGGCTCAACCCTGGACAGGCAGTAGAAACTACCAAGCTGGAGTACGGTAAGGGAAGAGGAAATTTCCAGTGGAGTAGTGAAATGCATAGAGATCGGAAAGAACATCTACGGCGAAAGCACTCTGCTGGGCTGACACTGACACTGAGAGAAAAAATATAGGGGAGCGAATGGGATTAGATACCCCAGTAGTCCTAGCCATAAACGATGGATACTAGGCACTGTGCGTATCGACCAGTGCAGTGCTATAGCTAGCGCGTTAAGTATCCCGATTAGGGAGTACGTTCGTAAGAATGAAACTCAAATAAAGTGATGGGGGCCCACACAAGTGGTGGAGCATGTGGTTTAATTCGATGCAAAGTGAAGTACCTTAGCAGGGCTTGACATGCCGCGAATCCTCTTGAAAGAGAGGGGTGCCTTCGGGAACGCCGACACAAGTGGTGTATGGCTGTCGTCAACTCATGCCGTATGGTGTTGGGTTAAGTCCCGCAACGAGCGCAACCCTCGTGTTTAGTAGCCATTGTTGAGTTTAGAACCCTGAATAGACTGCCGGTGATAATCCAGAGGAAGGTGAGGATGACGTCAAGTCATCATGCCCCTTATGCCCTGGGTGACACATATGCTACAATGGCCGGGACAAAGGGTAGCGATCCCGCGAGGGTGAGCTAACCCCAAAATCCAATCCTAAGTTCAGATTGCAGGATGCAACTCGACTGCATGAAGCTAGAATCGCTAGTAATCACCGGTCAACCATACATCGGTGAATTCGTTCCCAGGCCTTGTACACACCGCCCGTCACATTATGGGAGATGGCCATGCCCTAAGTCGTTACCTTAACCGCAAAGAGAGGGATACTGAAGGTAGGGTTAGTGACTGGAGTGAAGTCGTAACAAGGTAGCCATACTAGAAGGTACGGCTGGATCACCTCTTTTTCAGGGAGAGCTAATAGTTGTTGGCTATTTTGGTTTGACACTGCTTCACACTCCCCCAAAAAAGAAGGGAGCTACGTCTGAGTTAAACTTGGAGATGGAAGTTTTCTTTCCTTTCTTGAAGGTGAAGTAAGACCAAGCTCATGAGCTTATTATATTAGGTCGGAGCAAGTTGTAGGACCCCCTTTTTTACGTCCTCATATTCCCCCTATGTGGCGATATGGGGGCAAAAAAAGAAAAGAGAGGGATGGGGTTTCTCTCACTTTTAGCATAGCGGGCCCCCAGTGGGAGACTCGCACGATGGGCTATTAGCTCAGTGGTAGAGCGCACACCTGATAACTACATCATTGTGCCTGGGCTGTGAGGGCTGTCAGCCACATGGATAGTTTAATGTGCTCATCAGCGCCTGACCCTGAGATGTGGATCATCCAAGGCACATTAGCATAGCGTACTCCTCCTATTCCAGTATGCTTATCTCCAACTCGTGAACTTAGCCGACACAAAGATTTATGATAGCACCCAATTTTTCCAATTCGGTGGTTTGATCTATGATTTATCATTCATGGACGTTGATAAGATCCATCCATTTAGCAGCACCTTAGGATGGCATAGCCTTAAAAGTGAAGGGAGAGGTTCAAATGAGGAAAGGCTTACGGTGGATACCTAGGCACCCAGAGACAAGGAAGGGCATAGTAATCGACGAAATGCTTTGGGGAGTTAAAAATAAGCATAGATCCGGAGATTCCCGAATAGGGCAACCTTTGAAACTGCTGCTGAATCCTTGGGCAGGCAAGAGTCAACCTGGTGAACTGAAACATCTTAGTAGACAGAGAAAAAGAAAGCAAAAGGGATTCCTATAGTAGCAGCGAGTGAAATGGGAGCAGCTTAAACCATAAAAATGGGGTTGTGGGAGAGCAACACAAACGTCGTGCTGCTAGGCGAAGCAGCCTGAATGCTTCACCCTAGATGGCAAAAGTCCAGTAGCCGAAAGCATAACTAGCTTATGCTCTAACTCGAGTAGCATAAGGCACGTAGAATCCTGTGTGAATCAGCAAGGACCACCTTGCAAGGCTAAATACTATTAGGTGACCGATAGCAAAGTAGTACAGTAAGGGAAGGGTGAAAATAACCCCATTGGGGAGTGAAATAGAACATGAAACCATAAGCTCCCAAGAAGTGGGAGGAGCCAGGGCTCTAACCACGTGCCTGTTGAAGAATGAGCCGATGACTCATAAGCAATTGCTTGGTTAAGGGAACCCACCGAAGCTGTAGCGAAAGCGAGTCTTTATAGGGCAATTGTCACTGCTTATGGACCCGAACCTAGGTGATCTATCCATGACCAGGATGAAGCTTGGGTAAAACTAAGTGGAGGTCCGAACTGACTGATGTTGAAGAATCATTGGATGAGTTGTGGTTAGGGGTGAAATGCAACTCGAACCCAGAGCTAGCTGGTTCTCCCCGAAATGCGTTGACGCATTGCAGTTGACTGGACATCTAGGGGTAAAGCACTGTTTCGATGCAGGCCGAGAGAATGGTACCAAATCGAGGCAAACTCTGAATACTAGATATGACCTCAAAATAACAGGGGTCAAGGTCGGCTAGTGAGACGATGGAGGATAAGCTTTATCATCGAGAGGTAAATAGCCCGAATCACCAGCTAAGGCCCCTAAATGACCGCTTAGTGATAAAGGAGGTAGGGGTGCAGAGACAGCCGAGAAGTTTGCCTAGAAGCAGCCACCCTTGAAAGAGTATGTAATAGCTCACTGATCGAGCGCTCTTGTGCCAAAAATGAACGAGGCTAAGCGATCTGCTGAAGCTATGGCATGTAAAAATACATCGGTAGGGGAGCATTCTGCCTTAGAGAGAAGCCTCCACGTGAGCGGTGGTGGATGAAGCAGAAGCGAGAATGTCAGCTTGAGTAACGCAAACATTGGTGAGAATCCAATGCCCGGAAAACCTAAGGGTTCCTCCGCAAAGTTCGTCCATGGAGGGTGGGTCAGGGCCTAAGATTAGGCCAAAAGGCGTAGTTGATGGACAACAGTTGAATATTCTTGTACTACCCCTTATTTGTTCCGAGGGACAGATGAGGCTAGGATAGTCGAAAAATGGTTATCAGTTCAAGAACGTAACGTGTCCCTTCTTTTTCAAGGTAAGAAGGGGTAGAGAAAATACCTTGAACCAATGTTCGAATACCAAGTGCTACGATGCTAAAGTAATCCATGCCATACTCCCAGGAAAAGCTCGAACAACTTTGAGAAAGAGGGTACCTGTACTCGAAAGCAACACAGGTGGGTCGGTAGAGAATACCTAGGGGAGCGAGACAACTCTCTCTAAGGAACTCGGCAAAATAGCCCCGTAACTTTGGGAGAAGGGGTGCCTCCTCACAAAGGGGGTCGCAGTGACCAGGCCCGAGCGACTATTTTACAAAAACACAGGTTTCCGCAAAGTCGTAAGACCATGATGGGGGCTGACGCCTGCCTAGTGCCGAAAGGTCTAGGAAGTTGGTGACTTGATGACAGGGGAGCCAGTGACCGAAACCCCGGTGAACGATGACCGTAACTATAACAGTCCTAAGGTAGCAAAATTTCTTATCGGGTAAGTTCTGACCTGCATGAAAGGTGCAAAAATCTGGGCACTATCTCGGAGAGAGGCTCGGTGAAATAGACATGTTTGTGAAGATGCAGACTACCTGCACCTGGAAAGAAAGACCCTATGAAGATTCACTGTTCCCTGGGATTTGCTTTGGGCCTTTCCTGCGCAGCTAAGGTGGAAGGCGATGAAGGCCTCCTTCCGGGGGGGCCCGAGCCATCAGTGAGATACCACTCTGGAAGGGCTAGAATTCTAACCTTGTGTCAGGACCTACGGACCAAGGTTCAGTCTCAGGTAGATATTTTCTATGGGGCATAGGCCTCCCAAAAGGTAATGGAGGCGTGCAAAGGTTTCCTCGGGCTGGACGGAGATTGGCCCTCGAGTGCAAAGGCACAAGGGATCTTGACTGCAACACCTACCCATCGAGCAGGGATGAAAGTCAGCCTTAGTGATCCGACGGTTCCCAGTGGAAGGGCTGTCGCTCAACGGATAAAAGTTACTCTAGGGATAACATGCTGATCTTCCCCAAGAGCTCACATCTATGGGAAGGTTTGACACCTCGATGTCGGCTCTTCTCCACCTGGTGCTGTAGTATGTTCCAAGGGTTGGGCTGTTCGCTCATTAAAGTGGTACATGAGATGGGTTCAGAATATCGTGAAACAGTTCAGTCCATATCTGATGTGGGTGTTAGAGCATTGAGAGGACCTTTCCCTAATATGAGCGGAGGAATCTGCCCGAAGAGGGGCTCGCATCTGATTAGCTAGTTAGTGAGGCAATAGCTTACCAAGGTGATGATTAGTAGCTAGTCCGAGAGGATGATCAGCCACACTAGGACTAAGACACGGCCCAGACTCCTACGGGAGGCAGCAGTGGGGAATTTTCCGCAATGGGCAAAAGCCTGACGGAGCAATGCCGTATGGAAGTAGAAGTCCCATGGGTCATGAACTTCTTTTACCGAAGAAAAAACAATGACAATATCTAGGAAATAAGCATCGGCTAACTTTGTGCCAGCAGCTGCGGTAATATAGAGGATGCAAGCGTTAGCCAAAATGATTGGGCGTAAAGCATCTGTAGGTGGCTTTTTAAGTCCAGAGTCAAATCCCAGGGCTCAACCCTGGACAGGCGGTGGAAACTACCAAGCTAGAGTATGGTAGGCGCAGAGGGAATTTCTGGTGGAGCGGTGAAATGCGTATAGATCGGAAAGAACACCAACGGCGAAAGCACTCTGCTGGGCCGACACTGACACTGAGAGACGGAAGCTAGGGGAGCGAATGGGATTAGATATCCAAGTAGTCCTAGCTGTAAACGATGGATACTAGGTGCTGTGCGTATTGACCCATGCAGTGCTGTAGCTAACGCGTTAAGTATCTCACCTGGGGAGTACGTTTGCAAGAATGAAACTCAAAGGAATTGACGGGGACCCGCACAAGCAGTGGAGCATGTAATTTAATTTGATGCAAAGCGAAGAACCTTACTAGGGATTGACATACCGCGAATCCTCTTGAAAGAGAAGGGTGCCTTCAGGAACGCGAACACAGGTGGTGCATGGATGTCATCAGCTTATGCCGTAAGGTGTTGGGTTAAGTCTTGCAATGAGCGCAACCCTCATGTTTAGTTACCATCATTGAGTTTGGAACCCTAAATAGACTGCCGGTGATAAGTAAGAGGAAGGTGAGGATGACATCAAGTCATCATGCCTGTTATGCCCTGGGTGACACACGTGCTATAATGGCCGGGACAAAGGGTCGCTATCCCGTGAGGGTGAGCTAACTCAAAAAACCCATCCTCAGTTTGGATTGCAGGCTGCAACCTCGCCTATATGAGATTCTAGGACCAATTTAGTGATCTATTCATTGATAAGAAAATGAAAAAACGTGAACTGGGACTGGATTGATGAGAAAATAGAATCCTGGTCGCGAAGACCGCCTATATGAGATCCTAGGACCAAGATATTAAACTTGGTCTCCGACTTGATTAATCACCCTTTGCTGTTCAAACTGAATCATTTCGTTTTTATAATTTTAGAATTGTTCCAATGTCTTATAAGTTGAATTAATCAAATATAATTTTTCTTGTTCTATCTCGGAGTATCCATTCACTCGAAACTGCTCGTCTTCGGTTTCTACTTTCCGTAAGCGAGAATGATCTTTTTCGAGTTGTTCAATAGCTCCTCCACGTAGTTCTTCTGAATTTTGAATAGTATTCAAGATCCTCTATTTTTGATTATCTAATAAATCACTTAATGAAAGTAGATTATTTTTCCATTCCTTTCCAAAATTTCATAATCCCTTCCCGAACCAAACATGAATCTTTCGATTCATTTGGCCCTCACGCTCAATTACTTAATTACTTAAGGTAAATTCTCATATCTTTTTTTATGAATGTAATGAGCCTATCTTCTCTTCATTGTTACTATTCCAAAAAGATATCGAAACTAATGTAAGACCAAAATATTCGGAGGACTCTTCTAACAAAATAAAAAATATGTAATTTTCAGCAAAGTTGTTTTTTTTTTTTTTCAAATCCAAAAAGTTGTTCTTACTTAGAATAGGCCATCGATTCAACATTAGATAAAGGGGGTAAAATCCCCATTTTTACAATTTACAATAAGCGGTTAAAATTATTTCATCAATATGAGTATCCTATATCGATAAAATATTTATTTTGAAACCACCTCTATATTAACATAGTGGTAGAAAGAGTACCATGCTGCATCTAGACTTCAAATAATTTGTTTTAACCATGTTAATAGTTCCACATTATTGGTTAATAAAGAATCAAAATCGATTTACTAATGAATCGCGAAATGCTATGGTTCTTACATATAATTTCTGAATTTATATAGAAGTAATTTGAGAGATCATGCACCTCTCTTTCCTACTTATAACGGAAAAGGGTACAGCTGGTTGGTCCAGCCTATTCTTGAAATAAACAACTCGCACACACTCCCTCTACAAAAAAAAATCAATACACCGAGCACTACACTTAGATTTATTGGATTTATATTGTTATTAAACCTGATACTACCGGCAGATGGCCAGTGGCCCAAAGTAACAAAAGAATCGGTTACGTTTTTATATGATCCCCTCTTATAAATAGACTAAAAAATCGAACAGAGTTCTTTTTGTAGCACTTCGCCCCTCTTTTTATTTATTCTTTTATTTTTTATGAAATTTCATAAAAAAATAAAAAAATTTGAGTTAGTTATAAATTATGAACTAATGAACTATCCCTTTTATTTTATTGGTTATTGGAACACTAACACTTACTAAAGAAAGTTTCCCTTGGTCTATGAACGGGAAGGATGAAAGAGAGTCAGTATGCTAATTCCTCATCCGCAAATCAACCCTTCCCGTAGGTTCTTTTCACAAAGAATAAAGAATTGGAGGAGGAAAATCTTGATAGAATTTGAAAAAGCAAACGACAAGTTGAAGGCAATAAAATATGAAAAATAAATATATTTTTCATATTTCTAAGCTAAGATTAAACAAAAGGATTTGCAATTAAAAGTGCTAATGCTACAACCAGCCCATAAATTGTTAAAGCTTCCATAAAAGCTAGACTAAGAAATAGCGTACCTCGTATTTTTCCCTCTGCCTCAGGCTATCTCGCAATACCCTCTACAGCTTGACCCACATCAGTCCCTTGACCAACTCCAGGTCTACTAGAAGCAAGCCCTACGGTCAATCCAACAACAATAACGGAAGCGGCAAAATCAGTGGATTCATGATAAGTTCCTCGTACCAAAAATAAGAAATGGTTAATGATACAATCAACCAATGAATTATGACTTAATTATTCCCTCGCTAGGGCTCATCCAGTCAAAGTAACTAAGAGCTTCGGATTGAAGTAATAAGATTATTGAATCATCAGAACTACTTCGATATATCTTTTTTACCTTTTAGCCATAGAGTCTTTGTGAACCCATACGACCTTCATTCTTCTATTTCTTATTCTTGGTTCGAATGGTTAGTTGAATTATTTTGTTGATTTCATCCGTTTATTCATTCAATTCACAGTCACAAGGGGACATAAGGACTTCTAGTCTATTAGAATCCCCTAGAGTAGTAAAATATATCTTTAGTTTATTTCATATATAACTAGCACTAGTCAATATCTAATATCACATATACATGTCTTTCTTCCATAACGTAAACCAAGCATTCATCTTAGATTCAATCAATCCTATTCGAGAATCAAGCATCGAAACATCTAGAAGGGTTGGCTTATAGTTATTCAAGTACAAATACCTCCCTCTCCTAACCGACCCTTTCTAAAATACTAAAAAAAAATCCCTTTTATGTAAATTCTTTTGAATCTTACCTTTTCTTATTATTCCACCTAGATAAATCTAAATGGACAAATTGATTAGGCCGAATAATTCCATATGTATAGAAATATCATTATTTGCTTGATCTAAGTTCATGCAATTTATTAATAAAAATGAATAATTTTTTTATTCATTTTTATTATTTATTAATTCTTAATATTTTGGTCAATCGTTGAATAAAATCAACTGAAAGGGAAATCATTTCGCCCTTTTTTTTATTTAATTACACATCGTAAACCTATACAACAAGAATTATTGACAAAAATTCTTATATTCAAATTGTTTTAACAATGAATTAATAATGAGATGGACTAAGCAATCTAAAGTGAATATTCATTGAGACGAAGTATGATATTAAGTGAAGGAAAGGGGAATTTTAGGAAAAAGATCTTTTTTTTAGATCTCCCCCCCCCCTTCTTTAATATCATCGTAATTTTTTTGCTATCACTCTAGATCGTATATAACATAGTTGTATATTTAGATTCTCCTATTCTATTCCCTAGGTTAAGTAATTCTCTTGAGCCACCCACCATATACATTTATACATTGCTGTGGGCTAAGCTAAAAAAGACTATTTCAATGATGGCCCTCCATGGATTCATCTATATAAGTCGCGACTAAAGTTGCAAAAATAAGAGCTTGAATACCACTTATAAATAATCCAAGGAGCATGACAGGTATAGGAATTACTAAAGGTACTAAAGAAACAAGAACAACAACTACTAATTCATCAGCTAAGATATTATCGAAAAGTCGAAAACTAAGTGATAAAGGTTTTGTGAAATCTTCTAAGATGTTAATGGGTAAAAGAATTGGGGTTGGTTGAATATATTTTCCGAAATAACCTAATCCCTTTTTTGTAAGACCCACATAGAAATAGGCCACTGATGTGAGTAAAGCCAAAGCAACAGTAGTATTTATATCATTCGTGGGTGCGGCTAACTCCCCATGAGGTAATTGTATGATTTTCCAAGGTAAAAGAGCTCCTGACCAATTAGAAACAAAAATAAATAAAAACATAGTGCCAATAAAAGGAACCCAGGGCCCATATTCTTCTCTAATTTGAGTTTTACTCACATCTCGAATGAATTCAAGAACATATTCGAAGAAATTCTGACCCCCAGTCGGAATGGTTTGTGGGTTCCGAACAGCTATAGTGGCTGAACCTAATAAGATAGCAATTACAACTCAAGAAGTAATAAGTACTTGGCCATGTACTTGGAAACCCCCTATTTGCCAATAGAAATGTTGGCCTACTTTCACACCGGACATATCGTATAACCCCTTTAGAGTATTGATGGAACATGATAGAATATTCATATTACCTTGCCCTCTGAAAAAATTGAACTTTAAACAATTTTTTTTGACTCAACCATCTCTTTGTCTACTTGAATCGGATATTTGGAATACCAACTAAGATTTATAATACTAATAAATCACATAATATCCCCAGTTATTTTTATCTCTTTTTTGAAATTTAGAAATAGTAAGCGATTCCATAAGGGATTTCTGAAGTAAGTTATTTATCTTATTATGTTATTATTAATAAAGGATTTCTTATATAGCTAGAACGAACCTCACAAATTGTGAATACTAATTTTTTAAGAATTAATCGGATTGAGGATATGGCATCATCATTTGCTGGAATTGAAATATCTGTGAGATCGGGGTCACAATTTGTATCGGTTAAACAAAATTTTGGAATTCCTAAAGTAATACACTCTCGCAGGGCCATATATTCTTGTGCTTATCAATGATGATTACAATATCGGGTACCCCTGTCATATATTTAATCCAACCTATATATGTTTGCAAGCGAGATAATTGTCTTTTCAACATAGCTGCATCTCTTTTTGGGAGACGGTTGAGTCTCCCTATTTTTTATTCCATTCTCAAGTCCCTGAACTTATGAAGTCTTGTTTCTGTAGTGGACCAATTCGTTAACATACCACCAAGATATTTTTTATTAACATAATAACACCGGGCCGTTATTGCAGCCCACTCTACTGAATCAACTGCTTTATTTTTGGTACCAACAATTAAGAATTATTTTCCCCTACTTGCTGCGTCAAAAACTAAATCACAAGCTTCTGATAAAAAATGAGTAGTTCTAGTAAGATTTGTAATGTGAATACCCTTACGCTTTGCAGAGATATAAGGCGCCATTTTTAGATTCCATTTCCTAGTACCATGAACAAAATGAACTCCTGCCTCCATCATCTCTTCCAAATTTATGTTCCAATATCTTCTTGTTATTTCTCCCCACACCCTCCCCCGTTTTTTTATTCTTTATAAAAACAAAAGACGAGAAACCCTGAACTGAAATAAATAATTGTTTTGATGGAACCTTCTCTTCTACCGTAGATTAGACGTAGATACACGACCCAAACCATTATTCTTTTCTATTCATTATTCTTTTTATTACCAAAGAAAATAACCACACCAAATGCAGATAGCGAAAGAGATGAATCCATTGTTAGGAATCATTAAATCCTAGAAATAATTGTTCGGGTATGTCGTGGAATATTTTTGAAAGAAAAACTCAAATAATTTTCTGTGGTGGAACAAAATATCTCTCATCTCCCCCTCGAATAGATTCTTATTTTTTGTTTCCAAAGGAATGGTGTTATGTTGTTTTGAAGGGTGCACTAATCCCTTGAATCCGGTACCAACGAGTATCACCCCCCTAAAACAACGTTCTCTTTCAGGCCTTTCAAGCAATCGATACAACCCCAGAGAGCCACTTTTGCTAAAACTCGAGCAGTTTCTTGAAAACTAGCTTCAGATATGAATCTTTGAATATTGAGAGATGCTCTTGTTATTACCAATAAGACGACTCGGTAAAAGATCGCTTCTTCCAAAGCGCGGCCCATTCATTCTGCTCGCAACAATCCAATAAGTTCTCTGGGTTAAAAAACATTAGATATTCGATCTTCTGAAACCAACACTTTTGATGTTATTTGACGTATAATAATTTCTATATGCCTATTATGAATCTGCACCCCCTGGGAGAGATAACCCTTTTGGATTTTATTAACCAAAAAGATTCGGCTTTGCGCTATAGTTAGCTCAGATCCATCAAGAATCCCCAAGGAATTCCAAGAATTCTTGGTATACATTTGTTCCAACCCTCAACCCTCTTTTTTAGATTCATGGATATTGAATCAATCGAACACACTTCTAACACCTGTTCTACTTTTGGAAGACCCTGTGTTATATCACCATATCTCAAAGCGAAGTAGTACTATGGGTGATTTCTATATTATGTATGGTCGTGCCTAAGGGCATATCGATTGAAGTAGATTCTTCTTTTGATCAATCAAAACCCCTTCCCAAACTGTACAAGCTTCTTCCAAAGCATACGACTTTCTGGATGTAGATGATGATATCTATACATATGGATCTTATATATATCATAGAATGAAGTACCACATGGGTGGATATATATATATGAATCCAAATCTGCCAAATCACTCATGTTATGATCTTCTACATCCTGGGTCTTCCCGTTCTGTCATCTGGATTATGTTCTTCATGTAGCATTTAGACCGAATGACTCTATGAAATTACGTCGATACTTCCACATATTATGGGTAACATTGGAGACATCTCTATTTTCCCCTGGGGAATCTTTAGAATTCCCACTGCTTAAATTTCAATTTGCCTCTGACCATCAAATGAAATGTGAATAACCCATCCTCCTCTCTTTGAAAGAAGGGGCGCTTCCGGTTCTGTCGGTGCTTGAAACAATTTTGTCTTCTCCATATTACTATATCTCTAGAGTCAATAATTTTATATGAGGAACTACTGAACTCAATCACTTGCTGCCGTTACTCTTCAGTTTTCTATTCAGTTCTATCCTGCAGAGGTGCTCAAATTGGATCAATGATCGGTTTCTAGGTTTCGTGGTAAACCTAATTGGTTATTTCCAATTATGTAAATCAATAGTCCAAACCGCACTCAAAGGTAGGGTATTTCCCATTTTTATAGGAATTTCTGTACCAGAAACAATGGTATCTCCAATTATAGCCCCTCTGGGATGTAAATATATCTCATCTCACCATCCCCATAGTGTATGAGACAAATGTATGCATTTTGATTAGGGTCATATTCTATGGTTATGATTCTACCATATTTGTCTTTTTCATTCCGTCAAAAATCGATTTTATAGTATAGATGCTTATGACCTCTCCCTCTATGCCTTGCGGTAATGATTCCTCTGGCATTACGACCTTTACCACAATGATGCTGTCCATAGATCAAATTATTTTGTGGATTGGATTTCACTTGACTGTCTACGGTTCCATTGCGTGTGCTCGGGGTAGAAGTTTTATATAAATGTATCACCATGCTATTAAGTATTTTTATTTAAGTTCTTGTCTTTCTAAGAGGTGGAATAGAATAACCCGGTTGAAGCGTAATGATCATACGTCTGTAATGCATTATATGTCCCATAATAGGTCCCATTCTTCTACTCTTTCCCGGAAGTCGATGACTATTCATAGCTATTACCTTGACACCAAAGAAGAGTTTGACCTAATGCTTTATTTCTGTCCTAGTTGATCCTGATTTTACATTAGAAGTATATTGATTTTTCCCCAATAACCGAATACTTTTGTCTATAAATACTGCATATTTGATTCCATCCATAAATCAATTTTCTTCCCTATGAGTTATAGTCTCAATAAGAATGCTAGTTCTTACTGTTCATATATTATGATATAAATATACCACATCAATTCGTTATGTATGGATGATGAGATTCCATTGATACAGAGCCAATTCCAATCGTTAGCACCGCATAAAAACATTCCCCCTAGAGTACGCCATTCATTGGTAAATTGATTTTGATTCTCTATTAACCAATAATGTGGAACTATTAACATGGTTAAAACAAACTGTTTGAAGTCTAGACGCAGCATGGTACTCTTTCTACCACTATGTTAATATAGAGGTGGTTTCAAAATAAATATTTTATCGATATAGGATACTCATATTGATAAAATGATTTTAACCGCTTATTGTAAATTGTAAAAATGGGGATTTTACCCCCTTTATCTAATGCTGAATCGACGACCTATTCTAAGTAAGAAGAACTTTTTGGATTTGAAAAAAAAAGAAACAACTTTGCTGACAATTACATATTTTTTATTTTGTCAGAAGAGTCCTCCGAATATTTTGGTCTTACATTAGTTTCAATATCTTTTTGGAATATGAACAAAGAAGAGAAGATAGACTCATTACATTCATAAAAAAAGATATGAGAATTTACCTTAAGTAATTAAGTAATTGAGCATGAGAGCCAAATGAATCGAAAGATTCATGTTTGGTTTGGGAAGGGATTATGGAATTTTGGAAAGGAATGAAAAAATAATCTACTTTCATTAAGTGATTTATTAGATAATCAAAAACAGAGGATCTTGAAAACTATTCAAAATTCAGAAGAACTACGTGGAGGGGCTATTGAACAACTCAAAAAAGCTCGTTCTCGCTTATGAAAAGTTGAAACCAAAGCCGAGCAGTTTCGACTGAAGGATACTCCGAAATAGAATGAGAAAAATTGAATTTGATTAATTCAACTTATAAGACTTTGGAACAATTAGAAAATTATAAAAACGAAATGATTCAGTTTGAACAGCAAAGAACGATTAATCAAGTCCGACAACGGGTTTTCCAACAAGCCTTACAAGGAGCTCTAGGAACTCCGAATAGTTGTTTGAACAACAAGTTACCTTTACGTACCATTAGTGCCAATATTGGCATGTTGGGAACAATGAAATAAATAATTGATTAGTCTTTTACTGTAGGTATTATTTTTTTCTTTCAAAAAAGACTAAAGAAAGAATCATGGTAACCATTCGATTTGACAAAATTAGTAATATTATCCGTGAACATATTGAACAATATAATAGAGAAGTAAAGATTGTAAATACCGGTACCGTACTTCAAGTAGGCGATGGCATTGCTCGTATTCACGGTCTTGATGAAGTAATGGTGGGTGAATTAGTAGAATTCGAAAAGGGTACGATAGGCGTTGCTCTGAAATTGGAATCAAATAATGTTGGTGTTGTATTAATGGGCGATGGTTTGTTGATACAAGAAGGAAGTTCTGTAAAAGCAACGGAAAGAATTGCTCAGATACCCATGAGTGAGGCTTATTTGGGTCGTGTTGTAAAATGCCCTGGCTAAACCTATTGATGGTAGAGGTGAAATTTCAACTTCTGAATTTAGATTAATTGAATCTGCCACCCCGGGTATTATTTTGCGCCGTTCCGTATATGAGCCTCTTCAAACTGGGCTTATTGCTATTGATTCGATGATCCCTATAGGACATGGTCAGCGAGAGTTAATTATTGGGGATAGATAGACCGGTAAAACAACAGTAGCTACAGATACGATTCTCAATCAACAAGGTCAAAATGTAATATGTGTTTATGTAGCTATTGGGCTAAAAGCGCCTTCTGTGGCCCAGGTAGTAACTACTTTACGGGAAAGGGGAGCGATGGAATACACTATTTTGGTAGCCAAAACGATGGATTCCCCTGCTACATTACAATACCTTGCTCCTTATACAGGAGCAGCTCTGGCTGAATATTTTATGTATCGTGAATGACACACTTTAATCATTTATGATGATCTCTCCAAACAAGCGCAAACTTATCGCCAAATGTCTCTTCTATTATGAAGACCACTTGGTCGTGAAGCTTATCCAGGAGATGTTTTTTATTTGCATTCACGCCTTTTGGAAAGAGCCACTAAATTAAGTTCTAGTTTAGGTGAAGGAAGTATGACCGCCTTACTAATAGTTGAAACTCAATCGGGAGATGTTTCGGCTTATATTCCTACTAATGTAATTTCCATTACTGATGGACAAATCTTCTTATCTGTCGACCTATTCAATTTTGGAATCAAACCTGCTATTAATGTGGGTATCTCCATTTCCAGAGTGGGGTCCATAGCTCAAATAAAAGACATGAAACAAGTAGCTGGTAAATTAAAATTAGAACTAGCGCAATTCGCAGAAATAGAAGCCTTTGCACAATTTTCTTCTGACCTCGATAAAGCTAGTCAGAATCAATTGGCAAGAGGTCAATCATTACGTGAATTTCTTAAACAATCCCAATAAGCTCCTCTCAGGGTAGAAGAACAGATAATGACTATTTATACCGGAACAAACGACTATCTTGATTCATTAAAAGTTGGACAGGTAAGGAAATTTCTTGTTGAGCTACGTACTTACTTAAAAACTAATAAACCTCATGTCTAAGAAATCATATCTTCTACCAAGATATTTACCGAGGACGCAGAAGCCCTTTTGAAAGAAGCTATTCAGGAACAAATGAACCGTTTTATACTTCAGGAACAAGCATAAAGAAATATTGTTCATTTTTGTTTTAATCTTAATAAAAAAAGGAATTAAGCATCTTGGATTCAAATATTCAAACAGTCTTTCTTGCTATCGAAATCTAAAAAAAAAATATATATGGAAATAAATTACGTCCAATAGGATTTGAACCTATACTAAAGGTTTGAAAGACCTCTGTCCTATCCATTAGACAATGGACGCTTTTCATTCTGATTTTTTTCTTCATATTTTTTGTTTGAAAACCTTCCAGAAAGAATCAGATGT